>CM022779.1:3031833-3139333 GCA_012411365.1 Ameiurus melas
TTTTTACAGGGAATGTAACCCAAGAGAGGTCTATTTGCTGTTCTAACTCGTTTTATTTGCTTTTAACATGCAGTGCATTAGAAACATTTGCGTAGTTGTTTTCCTAAAATTGTTGCACTTTGTCTACTCCCTTTTGTGCAGTTTAATACTGTAGCATAGCATGGCTGTGGTTTCCTGGTAAAGAGGTTATTACAGCTTGGTTTGTCACTTTGTTTAACCTTTTGTGGAAATGAGTCTGTATTATTCCTTTGGAAAGGCCACAGACCAGGTGTTTTGGTACATTTTGGGGCAAAAGACATACATAGCTGTAATAAAGCAAATGTCAGCCTGAGGCAATTTTGCCTTTACATAACCTTTTCTTAGCAAAGGCGAGAGGACTTCCAGTACTTTTGAGTCCATGTGTTTATTAAAGGAGAGTAATGATGGTAAGATAATGAGAGTCTCAGAGCTCAGAACGTGTTAAGTTTTGACTGATGTGAGACACCAGGGATGCTCGTAAAATAATCCCCAAGATGGAACAGTGAGCACTTGAGAGTCGGTTATGCATGGGAGTTTGGAGTTCTTTTTATTTTGTGCATTTATTTAATCTTTGTCTTTTTATTTGCTTATCGTTGTCTTCTGTCATTGTATCCTTCTTTTTTCCTCTCCAAGCACAGTTCTCAGTTACTCGGCTGCCCCGGCAATACACAGCGTGCTCTTTTAGAAGGCGCAGTGTGTGGCACACATGTGAATGAAGACGGAGGCATTGAAAGTGAAGAGAAAGATGAGTGACAGCATTCGTGTAGAGTATTTCTGGAGGAAAATCCAAAGCATACAAGAGTGTATGACGCCAAGAAGAGAGAGTGCTGAAGGTAGAACTGGAGTAATTGTATCCATCAAAAAGACTAAAACACTATCGGAGTCACCTTGTTGATTAAGCAAAAGAGGCCTGCTGTCAATTTCAAGACAAAAAAGAATGAAGGAAACTAATGGCGAAGAAGGCAGAAAGTGAGCCGGACAAGTGGAAATCTTTAACGAGGAGCTGTCACGTCCCGTTTGCTTCTGATTGTTGAGGAGAGCTGGCTCTCTCGATGTTTATAATACATTTTTTAACATCTTATAAATCAAATGTTCTTTTGTCTACACCCTCGCTTTGCTTGCAGGCAGTCTACAGTTCGATAATTAGATAGAAGAAAGAAAAAAATCATGAAAAATCATTAAAATGGGAAGTGCAATTACAGGTATATTTTGTTTAATGCGATTGATGTCTCCCTCCTTGTAGGCATCTTTAGACAATTGTTTTTAGGATTATCTTGTTAACAAATGTTATGTGTTAATCTTGGTATAGAATATGGGGGCATGGTGCCTTGCACATTTACCTTGCACCTCCGGGGTTGGGGGTTCAAATCCTGCCTCCGCCCTGTGTGCATGGAGTTTGCATGTTCTCCCTGTGCTCACGGGGTTAGCTCTGGGTACTCCAGTTTCCTCTCCCAGTTGAAAGACATGTTTTGTAGGATGATTGACATTTTACAGGCAAATTGTCTGTAGTGTGTGAATGTGTGTGTGTGTGCTGGGTTGGCACCTCGTCCAGGATGTCCCCCGCCTTGTGCCCCGGGTACCAGGGGATAGGCTCCAGGCTCCCCGTGACCCTGTGTTGGATAAGCAGTACAGGAAATGGATGGATGCGTATAGAAGTATTATATAAAATATGATTTCAAAATAATGTATTATTCAAATGTATAAAGGGATTTGTTCAATTCAAAATGTATAGCGAACAAAAACTGCATGAACCTTATCAGTACAATTGTTTTTATTAGAGGTGATTTGAGATATGATAGTATACTTAAGTAGATCTTTTCACGTCTACTACAGTTTACTTTTTTAGGGTGTAGCTGACGATTCCTTTTGGGATTATTTGGAGACTAAATGTATACAGATGATCGAACAACCCATCCCACTGCAGTCAGCTAAGTTCTTGGCATTAGCGTTGGATAAAAGATTGGCATTGGCGATTTCCTTCTGCACATGCCAGCAGTCCTTTCTCCTCGTTAAATGCTGACACATGGAAAGGGTCAATTGAAGATGGAGAAGGAATGCATGTTTGGCAAATAAGACTTATTATTTTATCTGACTTGATTAGAAAAGCTCAAGAGTGCATAGGTATCTGAGGATTAATATTATGTTATGTTTTTTGAGGGATGTGTGTGCTAAAACCAATGAACAGTAAGACTCCATGACTTACTGTCCCATATAGCCATTTATAGAATATTTACTTAATATCTGTGGCAATTGCTTGCCAAATGTACATGCGTATGTGTGAAGAAGCCTATGTTTTTATTTATTTATTTTTTTTTTTTTTAGTAAACTGTCAGAGATGGAGAGCTGCCTGTTGGCCTCCCACATGGAGCCAGAACCCATGGTGCTGTGTCTTTCATCTCTCTCAATATGGCTCGTATTCACAATACAAATGATAAGCTTTTGCCAGCATCCCATCTGCAGGCAGAAAGCACTTCCTCCATGTACAGAATAAGCGTCTTGAGCTTCACCAGGGACCAGCTTCGTAATTAGTGCATATGTTAAAAGTTTATTTTAAGTAGGCATCAGCTGGCATGAGAAGACAGTTATGTCTTGAGACACTAAGATAGATTGAGGTAATCCAGTAAAGATACAGGTGTCGACTGAGCTGAGTAATTTAAACAGATTGCACACTCCTGCGGCTTGTGAAAGTCGTTATTATTATTATTTTCTGTTTTCAGTGGTTTTTCATTTTGTACCTGGTTTTTGTTTCACCCAGGCTAGAGAATGAGGCACTGTTTATTAAATGTTATCGCGATATTTGCCTTTGCTTTCTGTTACTGTAGGAGCTTGCAATATATAAATGACTTGTTTAAAAAAAAAGCATCACTTTATGATTTCAGCAAGCGTTCTTATTGATCTTAGAGGTTGCACTTTTTATGGGTGTGTTGATCATTTGTGGCACTGGTTTGATCCGAAAAACTAATTTTGACCAAATCACAGTATGTAGCAATATTATTGCAATCATGTCTATATGGGATTTTTGTTCAACGGGTAAGTTGGTGGTGGCCCAAGTCAGACATTGGAGTAGGCCTATTTGGATAAATTTGGTTGGTTAAAAATGTAGGTTTGGCTCCATAGAGACGCAACAGAAAAGTGTTCATCCTATCGTCCGGAGATCATTTGTTCAAAGCCTGATGATGCCACAGCCATCTGGGGCCAGAAGTCGAAGACAGCAAAATTGCCTGTGCTCTCTGGGTGGGAGGGGCATACTCTCGCTCCTGTATCATTCACAGGGACATTAGCCATTTGTGGGTATCTGTGACTTAGAATGTAATCCTAAACTTTAGAACATATTGGACCATCACAAGTGTTGAGGTGCTTGTCCATACTTCATGCTTCTTCTACAATGCACGTCGGATCTGCTGTCCTGCCTCTTCCCCAGGCAGTGTTGGTTCATGCTTGGATGTGACTCCATTAGCAAGCATGGTCTGTTTGTTCAGATGGATATCTTTATATCACCAGTGACACAGTTTTCATATCACAGGGATTGAATCTATAAACAGGATTTGGATCATCCAGGCCCTTAAGCAGTGCTCCCTCTCTATTGGTCCCTGACACTTGAGCCCTGCTTGTGGCGGCCCCTGTAATGAGTCCCCAGCATGCATCCTTCGCTTTACTTTCCGCCTCTCAGCCAGGCTTGCACACATGAGGGAGGCGGAGAATGGAGAGAGTAGAATTTATTCAACCTGGAAGAAAAGCAGCCACCTCCACTAATGGCTGTCAAGGGCTCCTCTTTTTCCCTGCTACTTCTACCTTTCTCTATTTCTCCTTGTTTACATCTCTTCCTCTATTACTCTCCCTCCCATTCTCTCTCCACCTTTTCTCCCTGGCTGGATACGACTCAGCAGCTTGACTCTCTGCACTAAGGCTCATGGCCAAGCTGAGTTGAGAATATTTATGCTCTTTGATGTTTCTGTTACGAAATGTGCGCTGATTTTTTTTTTCTGACACAATGTCCTCATTGTTTGACTATTTTTATGCCGTGGTTCAGAAGGATGCACTTCTGAGCTCAGATTTATTGGGAGCACTTTTACACCGTCAGTCCTCTTTTCTCTCCACTGCTGTTGTATTATTTCAGCCATTGTTACGGTTGCGTCTGGCTTCATTTGTTGTGATGCCACAGCAGCAATTAATGTATTAATTTGGCTAATTAGAGCATTAATTAATTAGAACTGATTGAGATTATTTCACGTGTGTGCATGTGCGTGCATATGTGTGTGTGTGTGTGTGTGTGTGTGTGCGAGCAAGCAAAAAACTGTTTTCCCTTGCACAGCTGCAACCATGAGCATAGTAATGTGGGCAGATTTGGATTGGACGTTTGAGATCCTAAGAAATAGCCAAGTACAGCAGATCTTAACAACGTAATTGCAGAAGCTCTTGTTAATATTTCTTTTATTGGATTGTAATATTCATATTCACATGCCAGGCGCTTGCTGTGCACTCTTTGCCATTTTTGTCTTCACATAATGCCTCTGAGGAGGTGTTCATTATCAAACTGTACCAGCAGCACTACTGTGGGTCTCTATTGTACATTGTTTTAGTTGAATTCCGTCTTTCTTTTGCAGAGACCAGTTTTCTCTTGGGTAACGCTCAGATCGTCGAGTGGCCTATAGTGTACAGTAATGACGGATTCTGCAAGCTGTCTGGCTACCACAGGGCTGAGGTCATGCAGAAGAGCAGTACTTGCAGGTGAGTGTCGTCCGTTCTAGGAGCACATGCCATTCAAATTTCAGGAGGATATTTATGTAAACCCTGTCAAATAACCACTGAAATCTGATTGATGGTTGATGGTGTTTTTTCAAGGAATTAAGCCATCATCAAAAATCACAATAATGCAATGTCATTTCAGCTCGATTGAACTTACAGGTCCTAGCTTAATGTTATTGTGCCTCCTATTCTTCTCCTCTTTTGCATATGACCCTGATTTGCACATATCCCCAAAACCTTGTCCTTAAAAAGGCTTTCACGTTTTGAGAGAATACGTGAAACCAATCATCTAATCATCAAAATGTTAACGTGTTTTTAATAATTTTTGAGTTTCAGACTCGATTGAATATGTGGACAACGATTCTGGTTAAAACTATTCTAAATGTCCATTGCTATGTGTGGGGGCCTTTTGAGTGAATACAATTTGTTGTATTATTTATTAATTGTTATGATTGTTGCTATTACTATTATGGTTTATTTTTAGAGTTCTCAACACTGATTTAAAAAAAAACCAAACATTTTTATTCCACACAATAATAAAAACCTTCCTCTCAAATAAGAGAAAGTACTTACTTTTGTCCACATTAGATTAGAGCGCATTAGATATAAGTCATCATATTTTTTCATGTCAATATTCTTGACACCCCTGTTAAATATTTAAAGTAAATGAAAACAAATTCTCAGTTGCTGCTATTAACCGTCATCTTTTTTGGGTTAATAAATATGGGGTTGCACACATTTGTCATCTATTACCACGGAAAAAACAAACAATGTTTAACACAAAGGTTGCTAACATGCACAAATCAGATAATTACTATAAATAAGAAATCAGTTACTGTAAAACAAACAAACAAACAAACAAACAACAGCAAGCAAAAAAACATTAAGCATGATTAAGGTCATAACAAAAACTTTCCCATGTCGGAAACAGTGTTGCAAGGAAGCAGCAGCATTTGAACGTTGTGCTTATGCACAGCATCAGCATGATCAGTGATAAAAGACGACTGCATACACAAGCACCGGATACCCCACCGTAAAATATGGAGCTGGATGTTTTGGAGCTGGTGGTTCTGACGCTCTTTTTAAGATTGATGACCTCTTGAAATCTGCCTGAAATCAGGATATTTTAGCCCAAACCTGGTTGTCTCTGCCAGGAGGTTCAGGCCATAGATAGAGCTTTCAACAAAATGATGAGCCAACGTTTCTAAATCGACACAGAAATGGTTAAAGAAAGCAACAAAATCACTGTACTGCAATGAGCTCAGTATCAGATCTCCATCCTGTTGAAAACCTGTGGTCTGAATTGAAGAAGGAAGTCCACATGCACAAACCTAAGCATAAAAAGGAGCTTAAAATATTCCTCATGGAGGTGTGGACTAAGATCTCTTTACAAGAGTCTTCAACCTTGTTAGACATTACAGGAATAGATTGTAGTTTTCGCCAGGCCAGCTGGCACAAATGATTCATTGCACAGGTAATTTTAAACCAGTGTTTTGTAGAAAATAAATGTGGTACTTAAACCAATTTTATTTCGCTCATTTTAACGGAGGGTGCCAATAATTTTGGGTGGGCGCTGTGTGTATTCTGTAGACAGCATTTAACAATTGCCTTTGCTGAAGGCAAACATTTGATAATATAATAAACTGCCTCTTTGAAATGGTCTGTACTGTAGGTCATTTTGTGTGGTTTTGTTTGTGGTTGTCTTTTCTAATAGATCTTGAGTCTGGAAATAAATTAAAAGTAAAGTAAAAGTAAAGTATAATTTGCAAATGACAGCATTTCTCTATAAAGCATGGTGGAAATATATCATCATTGTGCCATGCTGTGATTTACATTTTTATCCAATTATAGTACGCAGAGCTCAGCTCAACCTGCCGTTCACATAAACCAAAGGTACCGAAACTGCACTTTCCTGCACTATGCTTAAATTTCACCCCGATACTTTGTGCATATAAATGTTTCAGATTTCTGCAAAGTTGACTATGAATGTTATGTGTAAGGTTTGCAGAACGAATGGAAGGGTTTATAAATAGCCATCCAGTTCAGCACTTTTTCTCTGTATGCAATGGAGCCTGATCCAATGAGGCTGCACGTATTATGTGTAGCACAAACATTTTAATGTTTATTTAGCTAGAAAAAAATTGACTGGATTATATTCCCCTAATTAAAAAAAAAGAAGTGCTCACTCTTCTGTTGCAGTGGTTTATACTGTTTACACTGCTGGTATATATATATATATATATATACCTCTTAGATGATAATATTGGAGAGAATCTGCAGTATCATTGAGCACCAATCAGGGTTTGATATTGAGAGCACAGAAAAGGGGGTGTTAACGCTTTATTACATGCTCCATTGTGTTTAAATCAAAAGTGACCAATTTTATTGTGCACTGACTTGCTGGTTCTCCAGGTCAGCGCTGACTGGTCGAGCCATAATTATCACTTTCCTCTGCAGTGCTGAAGGGGAAATGCCACACTCCTCCCCCCCTATCTCTGTAGGTGGTGGCTCTAAACTCACTGTGCATCACTGCAGTCCTGCAATGTTTGGAGCCACACTTGTGCTATCTTATTTCACCTGGCCACTTCCATGCTAAATTCCCCAGTCTTCTCTTTAGAGTGTCTTATTATTGCCCAACAAGTCCCGTAGGTTGCCAGTCACCTGAGTGGAAACACCCACTGAAATGGAGAGCTTATCCAAGTAACTTAGGGAACAGAGGGGGTTTTTAGAGATGGAGCTGGCATGAGAATTGTCAGCTAAAGTAATAAAACTAATGTGGATCTGATACTGTATCCTGTGAAAGCACCCACCAGTAACAGCTCACTGAAGTCATTACGCCTGTGATTCCACTCTTTAAAGAGGGCAAAGTAATGAGTGGAGTGTGAAAACAAGCACAAACTTTTAAAGAGAGAAGAACTGCTTTGTGCTAAAGAGTGCCGTAATTCGTATATAATTCCGTAACCATACATGTGCCCAACAATAATCAGGCTAACGGAGAGAGAATAAAAGCAGGAGAAGAAGATAACTGTGTCTCCCTTTTTAGTGAGTCATAGCCACCTGTCTGCAGTCTCCGACTGGGTCCTAAATATCTCTCTCTGCCCAGTTGCCATGGGGACAGCAACTTTCTGATTTCCTCCTTATGAAACCACTTGGACACCTTTGTGACAGATCTATGTAAAAGACAGCTAAGCTAAGTGAGATGTCCATGACGGAGCGTCCTTGTTTCTGATACGTCCTTTGTCATTTGAAATCTACTTAGTAAAGTAGCTTGACTCTAATACTACTAAAGCTTGTCTAAAGGAACCTACAGCCCTGTAGGGGGTTTCCCTATCAGAAAGGGTTCCTAATAAAACCCTTTTAGGACGCTAAGAACCCTTAACTAGCCAGAGAACCCTTCTGAAAACGTTTTTAAGAGCTCATCTTGAATAAAGTTATATGGAAGATGTTATGTTATTATTATGCATTATATTATATAATATTATGCATTATTATAAGATATAATATATTTTTTTACACATTTATAATCATGTATTATATGTATTATAGCTTACAAATATATATCTAGATCTATATACAGTATATAATATTTTGTATGTGCATAAACACATTTAGCTTATAAATGATAAACGTTGGATGCACACATATATGTGATTGTGTTGAATGTGGTGTGTTTTTAACGCCGAAAAAAATTTTTTATATAAAAAATAAAAAAAAAATTAAAAAAAAAAAAAAAAAAAAAAAAAAAAAAAATTTTAATATTTAAACAAAACTTTTCAAACTTTTCAAACTCAATTTTATTTATTTATTTTTTTGCCTGTTCAGTGGTGCATTCCCTCATTTTCTCAATCTCCTGAAATTAATAAGCTAAAAAATGCCTGTCCCTCTTTTTTTTTTCCTCTTTTTAACCCAAAAACACAACCCCCCCCCAAAAAGCTTCTCTCCAACACACCAAAACACAAAACACTCACACACACCACCACTCGCGTTTTTTTCTCTAAATTAAAAAAAAAAAAAACTAATATCTTTTTTTTTTTTTTTTTTTTTTTTAATTTAATAAAAAAATAATTTTATTTAAATTTTTAAACATCACCTTACAGAAAGTTCTCCACACCAGTCATTTTATAGAAACATTTACAACATTAAAAAATATATCTTTGAGTCAGTTTTTTATTTTTTAGCATAGAGATGATGTGATTTGGCATTACTTACTGTCAGAGCTGCTGTTAGAAAAGAGAAAATTATATATACATATAAATAGAATATAGAAAATTTTACGACTATTCAATTCTCAAATCTGACTGATCAGAAGATATTGATTACTTTTCTATATCAACAGCTCTGACAGTAGGGCCAGCTGTAATGATTAAATTACAGGTTCAAATTAATGCAGGTTAGCATTTCTGTAGTGGCAACTGACACAGAGACTTTTATACCAAGTACACGCTTGACCTCAGAAGCTATATTCCCCCGTTTATCAGAAATAACATCTTGGAAATTTTGACCACTCTTCCATGCAATATTCTTTCAGTTGCAAGATGTTGTGAGGTGCCATGTGACCAGTGTCCAGTGACCAGTATGAGGGAATGTGAGAGCGATGACACCAAATTTAACACACCTGCTCCCCATTCACACCTGAGACCTTGTAACAAGTCACATGACACCGGGGAGGGAAAATGGCTAATTGGACCCAATTTGGACATTTTCACTTAGGGGTGTACTCACTTTTGTTGTCAGCGGTTTAGACATTAATGGCTGTGTGTTGAGTTATTTTGAGGGGACAACAAATTTACACTGTTACACAAGCTGTACACTCACTACTTTACATTGTAGCAAAGTGTCATTTTTTCAGTGTTGTCACATGAAAAGTTATAATCAAATATGAGGGGTATATGTGAGGGGTATATATATATATATACATAAGTTCTTTTATATGATCATAAAAAACATGGCTGGTAAATACAGAAGTTACAAGCACCTGTGTAATTAGATGAATGAGCCTGCCTTGCTAATTTATTTATTTAAATTATTGAGTACTAATGTCAGAACATGTATTTAGCACATACTGATTCAGCTGTGTACATGAGCATTTCAGCAGAAACCCTTTGACTGTGTAATTTAGTTCAGCACTAGGCTTAAATCCAAGAAATGAGCACACTAAATGGCTCGAGTGGCTTTAAGGATGAAGAGTAAGATCAGTGTGTTTTGAGCAGACTGGTGTGTATGTGCGTGTTTATTCAATCTTTTATTTGATGAAGACAAACAGTGGAACTGTGGGATCATTCAGCCAGTGTCAGCACCCATCATACACAACACACACCCACCCACACACACACACACACACTAAATTAATTGACATTGACAGACAAAGAGTTTGTTGAGTCGCTGTTTGTGTTTGTGATGTGCAGGTGTGTTCACTCACCTAACACTCTCTCTTTCTCTTTCTCTCTTGCTCCCTGTTTCCTGTCTGTACCCCCCCCCCTTCTCCTTCCTCCTTTCTGTTTTTGACCCTCCCACCCCGTCTCCTCACCTCACCTCTGGCAGTTTTATGTACGGTGAACTGACAGACAAGAAGACAATAGACAAAGTCAGACAGACTTTTGACAGCTATGAGTCCCATTGCTTTGAAGTTCTGCTCTATAAGAAGAACAGTGAGTATAACAGGACTACATGCAGGCAATCATTATGTTTAAGGCTTTTAGCTGGGTGTACAGGATACCGCGTTAAGAGGCGCACACTCTTTTGAGGCACTTTAAAGCAGAAATCATTCTTTATTTATTACGTACTTTAGCTATTACGGGAAGAGCTTTCAGCATTCTAAATTCAGTCTTTGCTTGCAGACACAAGCAAAAAGAACGATGATTCAATAAATTGATCAGTATAGTGAACAGTATAATAAAACGCTAGGACCATTAGTATTAAGGAGCATCCCAGAAAGAAAAAAAACATTGAATATAGGAAATATGTCCAATATTTGAGCAATAATAAAAGCAAGAACTAATACAAGCTGTCCTTTTTCTCATAAACTGGCTTGATTATTGTCAACCTTATTATTTAGACTCTTTGAAACTATTTCACCAGTAATTGATGTGCAGCATTTATCCATTTACACCTGTAGATTTGTGCATTCTTCAGGGTTTAATCATTTCTGAATTAAGGTACGTTCACATATACAGCGACTTGCAATTGACAAAGCGCCCAGAGACCGTTCATGTTCAGTGAGAACTGCCGACTTCCAGCGCTATGAGCGACAGCAACCATTGGCGACTAAATGTGGCCATGTCCATCGATGTGACAAATTTGAGAAACGGTTTATTTTATGCAAATTTGGAGTGACTTGGTGCAGCGACTACCAATAGGAGTGACAGTAGAGTGCATTCTGTTGCATCCAGTGCTCACTAGCAGAAGTAACACCATTTAGCTTAGCTTAGCGTATGGTGTAGGCGCATTTAAAACAAAATAATAATAATAATAATAATAATAATAATAACGAAACACATTCACGGTGTAGCTCCTATCTTGGGTAAAGTCTCTGGCTTCGACCGAGCTGGACCGAGCAGCACCAAGCTGGACACTTCACCCAAGAAACATGGAGGCCGCAGATAAGGAGCTGCAGGCCAGCTCCCGGTCACCATCGAACACATAGTGAATGACACCCTGACAGTGATGCTCACTTACCAATATAGGAGCTACACTGGGATTTTGCTTGATTGCAATAAAAAAAAAATCTAATATTATTATTTTGTTTTAAATAATAATTCCTTAGATTTATGTAGTGCTTTTCAAGGCACTCAAAGCGCTTTACACTGTATGGGGGGAAATCTCCTCAACCACCACCAGTGTGTAGCATCCACCTGGATGTTGTGACGAAAGCCATAGTGCGCCGAACACCCACCAAACACCAGCTATTACTGGAGAGGAGAGAAGAGGAGAGTGATTCAGGACACCAGGGATTTTTAATGACCACAGTGAGTCAGGAACTCATTTAATGTCTCATCTGTTTTTTGCAGTATAGTGTCCCTATCACTGTACTGGGCCATTAGGTCACACACAGTCCACAGGGTGAGCCCCCCCTGCTGGCCTCATCAACCATAGTTTTTCCCAGGAGGTCTCCCATCCTGGTATTGGCCAGGCTCAACTCTGCTTAGCTTCAGTGGGAAACCAGGTGATATGGCTCTGACCAATTGTGCTAAGGCCATAAACTAAGCTAATCAAAATACCACTGGTGCTTTTGCCACAATGGCAACGAGCACACTGTTTCGCCTTTGTGAATATAATATGATGCATATATACACTTGTGAATTTTATATACAAACGCTCTCCCTCCAGAACGTTTCATTTTAGCAGCAAAAAAATAGTTTGTTGTCAAAAGTGGAACGCTAGTTGCACCACCCATGTTATCATGGCAACCGGGAACGCCTACTGGTGACTTCATAGTACAGTGCCTGGCGACTTGTAGCGATAAAATCGTTGCATGTGTGAACACACCTTTTGTTGTTGGTACTCAATGGTGTAGCTCAGAGAGTCTCCGTAATCTTTACTCAGAAGTTTCACAATACTTCATTGCATATTTGGTGTGATAAGGAACGTGATGTAGACACTCGAACTTAAATAATGATTTTAAAGCCTGCAGTTATCTTACACTTCCCAGTTGTCTGTATAGGCATTTAGGATCAATAGTTCTAAAACACTTTCTAAAGATAAGCCCATCTGGATAATCTCTGGCTTAATGTTCCTTTAGGCAACTACACAGCAGATTTCACATATTAATGAATCAGCTTCACGTTTCTCCACTCCTTCTCTCATATCTTTATTCTCTGTATCTAACCCATAAAACCATAACATCCACCAAATTATTTCCACGTTTCGCATTCCTCCTCCTTTTATTTCATCCCGGTGGTTGTTCAACCACTCATATCATCTCATCCTGATTTCTTTACTTTCATACCTCCTGTCTTCGACCAAATCAGGGAGCCCAGTATGGCTGTACATGCAGGTGGCGCCGATCCGGAACGAAAACGATAAAGTGGTTCTGTTCCTCTGCACCTTCAAGGATATAACCGTCTTCAAACAACCCATCGAGGACGAGACCACCAAAGGTAAGACTACAGCAGACATGATAAAAGACTCAAAATGCACTGTTTGATGTGAATTTTCTCCTAAGATAAAAGTCCTGCGTTTATTGTAAAATGTACTGGACTGAAAGTTAGGGATCTGTGAGTTGAACGTTACTGGCTAATTGCTAGTATACATGTTTCATTTGCCTTTCCTATATTATACTGTATGTATACAGTTCATACCTAAAGCTAGTGATTACTATTCATTTTCCTGACGTATAAACGAATGATGAACCCGGTAGTCGTTCATGCAATGAAACCTAAAATTGGTGGTATTGGCGGTTCTACAATGCACACACTGCTACTACTACTACTAAAAAGTAACCCTAACCCTACTGTAAATTTAATAACTGTGTAAAAAAAAAAGATACAGTGTGAAAGGGCCATTACAAGGTCAATTAGAGATGCTTTTTTCGAGCTGATTTGTGCAGTGTCGCGAGCTGGAGTCTGTGTTAGTAGAACAGAGCAGGAGACGGACAAGCTGTCACTTTGTGTTTAAGAAGACTCTCTTTTCCAGCAGCACAGGGGTGAGCACTGGAGAACTCCACTTGTGTGTGTGTGTGTGTGTGTGTGTGTGTGTGTGAGTGTGATTGATGGGAAGTGTCAGATCTCTCTATATTTTACTTGCCCTCTGACCCCACCCCCCTATTTGGCGGCTACTTTCCTTATCAGCTTGTAACTCTGCTAAGTTAAAGCACAACTTTGGCATGATCCTGGCTTGCAGAATACCGTCCCGAAACCTACACACACACACACACACACACACACTCATATTTGCAGTTTTCGAAGTAGGCCAGTAACTTCTGTCAGATTGTTAGATTGGCAGAACGGCAAGCAGGTGCAAGGTGTCAGCTGTGGAGTTGAGGCAAAAATCACACCTGCTCCCTTCTCAAATAGACATCCAGGGCTAAAGAGGATGAGGAGTGAACCTGTTTTCTCATCCTCTCTATTCCACCTGCTCTGTGGTGCTCATTTCCTTAGTGTTGTACCTATTTGTCCAAATTATCATGAAGAATTTTCTATGTGTCATAGAACAATTTCTGTATACAAAAAAAAAATCAAAGCCAAATTACAGTGCACAAGATGACAGTGCACAGAACCACACTACAGATATGTTCAGATCCTAGCATTCATCAGACTCTGGTGATAATTGAATCGAGTCAAGTATCTCAATCATCAACTACACATGACTTTTCCGAGTCAATAGCAATCTGAGCCACTGTAATATGGCAGATTATTACGAATGCTCTTATATACCGTATATTTCTCAAAACATGACAATACAGAATGGAAAAAGACAAACACGTCATTTCACACGTGAAAGTCAGAAAAGGGTTTTTTTTTTCTCTCTTTGCTGTGGCTGTGGGGCATGTAAAAGCAACTCTCAATACCCTGATATAGTAGAAGAGTGGTGTTTTCTGCCACTTTCCAAAGCCCAAAATAGGAAAAAAGACAGTTTTGAGTTAGTCCTTGTGGTAAATTTCAGCAGAACACAGACAATATCATCAAAATAGGTTTGTCTAGTTGCTGTTTAGTTGGTTATACAAATTAGATTTGACTAAAAAAAAGTTTTGTGTATGAAAATACAGTTCATATGTAGCTAGAGTTAGCTAGCATGCTAAATGCTTTGTGGGATGTTCAGTGAAGACTACCATTCATCCCATATTACTGTAAGTAGATGAAGTAAGTTAGTTAGATCAGTTCAAATCAGTAGTTGCATGGGTGAAGCTTGGGGATTGGACTGACTTATTTCCTTCTAGGGCAAGAGTGCATTACTTGTGCCTTCCAGTATGCTACAATGGGTCAAGAAACAAACAGTTAAAAAAAAACAACAACTTTTCAATGCTCAGTGTGAAAATCCATCCATTCATCTTCTATAACGCTTATCCTACAGCGCTGTGGGGACCGTGGAGCCTACCCCAGGGAGCATGGGGCAGAGGGTGCGGTACACCCTGGACAGGGTGCTAATCCATCACAGGGCACAATCACATACACATTCACACACTACAGACACTTTGGACATGCCAATCAGCCTACCATGCATGTCTTTGGACTGCGGGAGGAAACCGGAGTAGCCAGAGGAAACCCCCTCAGCACGGGGAGGACGTGCAAACTCCGCACTCACACAGGGCAACGGCAGGAATCGAACCCCCAACCCTGGAGGTGTGAGGAGAACGTGCTAACCACTTAACCACCGTGCACCTTCAGTCATTCATTTTTTCTACCATAAAATGATGAATCAGTGCATAATATTAATTAACAAAGTTAAAAAAAAAGTAGTTTTAATTTTGGGTTGTCTTTAAGACAGTTGTATCCTACTATTGTTTTGTAGTAAACATAATGTATTGGGAAGGCTGGTCTGTGCACTTACTGCTGATATTATGTTAAAAGGCTCTCATAATGTGCTAAAGCTTCTATTACATGCTCATTATAAAGCTCTGGCACTGTAATTAGGAAGTCATGTAGTAAAGAGCTATTTTAGGAGCTGTATTCCATACCACTGTGTACTTTCCTCTACTTGCCTCTGGGTACACAGACCTAGATGTGTGTGTTGGTTTCAGAAGCAATAGAAGTCCCACTTGGATAGCATGCACTGCCATGATCTGGAGTGCTTTTGGGAGAAGTTATAAAATATGCACCAGCTTTTCATAACTGTTAGAGTGAATGTATATCAGTGTAAAATACATGTGTGTTCTTTTGTTACATAATATTACAGTAATCTTTAAACCTCTTGGTCTACCAAATATGAGTTATTAGTTTGTATATATGAACGTGTGGGCCTTTGTGTGTATCTGAACCACTAAAACATTTACCATTGGTTATTGGGAGCTGTATTATATCAAAATGACCTAAAATGCAGAAATAATCTTGACAGAAGAAGCTGCTCAACCACAATGCTTGCGACCAGTTACGAAGTTAAGCAGTGAGATGGAGAGAATTCTTGAATCAGAAACCCAGAGGGAACAGAGAAACCAAATAGACATTGTCATTTCTCCCACTCGTTCTCCTTCCATGTCCTCTTCTATCTCTTACTCTGTCACTATTTGTTATGATTACTGCTGACCCTGTGCTTGGCAGACTTACTTAACCCAGGCAAAGAAAGCTCAGATCAACCTAGCAGAACTCTGAAGGGAATAGCAGTTCCCTAGTGGGAAGCTGCATGAGACCTCTGATTGTCTCATACAGTTATCACCATGCCCTCAGAATGAACTAGATAGCTTGGACAATCCCCCTCCCACCGCACCCCTTATTTACCTCCCTCCTTCCCTTTAGTTGCCTTCTTCCATCAATGTATTCAATCTCTTGTGGAAATACTTCTACCCTATTCATATTAATCTTCTTAAGATTACTCACCAATAATGAGCCTGCATACGTATCCTAAAATCCTAAGTGCATGTCTGTCTGGTTTAGGTACTGTGCCATAGGGCTCCTTTTTAAGTTTGCATGCTCTGCTGGAAGCCAAGCCAATCAGTACACAAGGCTGATTTCCCCTTCCTTATGTGGTTGCACAGTTAGAGAGCCCCCGTGTACTATTGCTGTGAAAATGCATGAAATGCTCACAAGAGATATGTGTCACTTTGTGCTGCTTTTCCCCTTGTTGTTGTTTTTGCACATTTATGAGATGTGACTTAAATTGAAAAATGGTGACACATCTCTGTCTTTCCTCCAGTCTGCTTTTAGTGTCTGACACGATAAATCTCAGTCTCTTTAGGTAGTAGGCAGAATGAATCTAATCTACTGCAATTTCAAACTGAAGAAACACGGGGTTGAATACCAGTTTCAAGATGATGACTTCTGATCTCCTTAGTACTGCAGACAGTGCCGCTAATCTGCTGTGCAGGGATTACATGTGCTGTATGGCCATATTACCTCCAGTGTACTGTTTGTTGCCTTGCCCCTTTGGTCCTAACTGATTTTCAACAAAAGAATAACTTTTCACTAATGAAACATTAATGATGAGGGGCTGGGTTCAAACCTGGACCGCAGCTTGCGTCCATGCTTCTTGTTTTTATGTGGTCCTGTGCTGTGGTGCTTTTAATTTTGAAGTCAATTTGATGTTATGGCCTTACAAGAATCTGGTAATCCATTCTTTTTAGGAGAAAAAGGGAGCACATAGTAAAAGGTTTTGGGAATATAGCAAGGGACTGAGATCTAGGAACAAGACAAGGGACTGAGATCTAGGAACAGAGAGCTCTAGGCACCAAAGCAACCCCCCGCCCCTCTCCCACCTCAGAGATTCACCGTGAAGGCAGGAAAGGTAGTCAGAAAGACTGCAGTCATGGGAAATAAGTTTGTTTCATTATTTTCAGCTGAAGCCCTTCAAGCTCTCAGTCCTGATTTGCTAATGGTTTGTGTGTATAAAAACACCAAACTTCATAATGCAAGCTGATTTACTAACAGGGTCAGTGGAGGATTGCATATTTTATATGAACACGTGTTTTGCGTGTTTGGCTTCATGAATATTCAGGAATAAAATTGGGAGTGTTTCTTGCCTAAAGTTGCCAGATACAGGGCATGTCAATGCAGATAGATTAGTAATTATTCAGTGCTACAAATGACTACTAATGAAGGGCAGGTGTTTAATTTCCAGAAGCCTCTTTCATACAGCGACGACAAAAATGATACCATTTACTACATCTTAATGATAAGAGAGTTTAACTATAATATGCCTCATTAAAATAAACTGAAAATTACTCAAAATAATTACTTAATATTACCATCACTTTCACATTGCATATTCTACACACATTTGCACATCCAATGCCAAGAGCATTTAAACCAGAATCTTTGGTTTGAATTTTTCCTTCCCATTTACTTTATTAACATAATGCACATTTGATGTCTCTCACTGCCTGTGACTGGTGTTGTACTTCAGTTTTAATTACTCTACCTGGAGTCTCTTTGAGATTCAAACTCGCCACAGATACTTAAAACATTTAGTGCATACCAAAAAACAACAACCCTCATTTGCAAATCGTTCTTTCTGTCTCTTTTGCATGGAACATCATTCACACAATGGTTTATTTTTATTTTTTGCAAATCACCCACAACTTGCTCACTAATTACACACATAATTTATTACGATTAAGATTGCACACACAGATAATGACTTGCTATTTGTGTCTTACTAAATCATGGCCTCCATATATGTATAATGGTTTGAGTGGTTTACATATACAGGAGGATTATATTAAAAAGGATGGTTTTTCACGGTTGTTTATCTGCGTTCTGTCTCAATTTCCCTGTGTTAGGATGGACCAAATTTGCAAGACTGACCCGAGCGCTGACCAATAGCCGTGGCACACTCCAGCAACTCACACCGTTAAACAAAACTGAAGTGAGCCACAAGCACTCACGACTGGCTGAGGTGAGTATCTCTCACTCTGTGTAATGCTCTTTATCGGACCCAGACCAGAAAGGTCAGCTTTCTACACTGGGCAGCAAAATCACTGATGAGTCATCTTCTTTAAAGGTCTATGCCTTTTGTACACATGATTTTTTTTTTCACTTCATTACCATTTTCAGACTATAGCAAGTCGACTCCACTTCCTTCTAAGCGCTGATATATGTAGTGTGTCACATAGAGCCTTTATAACCCTGTATTGCTGCGGGGTTATTTCTCATGGTACCTCTGCATAAGAGAGCTAAAGGATGTTCTATAGTGAAGGATACTACAAAGGGGAGTCACAGTTGGAGAACAGATCTCATTTTATATAGAAACTACCCATGAAAAACACAAATAAGCAGTTTTATCCCTGTTACACACAAATGATCATCTCACACTATGGCTCGTCATTTTCTTCCCCCACCCAGGCTCTTCAGTTAGGCTCGGACATCCTCCCACAATACAAACAGGAGGCTCCTAAAACTCCTCCTCATATCATCCTGCACTACTGCACCTTCAAGACCACCTGGGACTGGGTCATCCTCATCCTCACCTTCTATACAGCCATCATGGTGCCCTATAACGTCTCCTTCAAGACCAAACAGAACAACCTGGCCTGGCTGGTGCTGGACAGTGTGGTGGATGTCATCTTCCTGGTGGACATTGTGCTTAATTTTCACACCACATTTGTGGGGCCTGGTGGAGAGGTCATATCAGATCCTAAACTCATACGTATGAACTACCTGAAAACCTGGTTTGTCATAGACCTGCTCTCCTGCCTGCCATATGACATCATCAACGCTTTTGAGAATGTGGATGAGGTAAGATGTAGTAGCACCTTATAACACTGTGTAATGAATGTAATTGTGTAAGTTGTCTCACAAGCCACACTTCTAGCTTTCGCTAGAGAGTCCGGGCTTTTTTTTAATCACTAAATGTAACCAACGTCCAGTTAGGGGCCAGATTGGTTAAAATTGGTATCAGTGGCCTATTCTTATAACAACAACACTTTGTAGTGCTATAATTTTTTCTAACAAATAAATACAGTATAGTCATGTGAAAAAATAAGTACACCACATGGAAATTGTTTTCTCTTTTTTGACATATTTGGACAAATTAATACTCTACGTTCTTTGAAATAGTGCCTGTTAATAAAATTGACATTCAATATCAAATCAAATGACATAAAATTGACATTTAGTAGTAATTTGTGAGATAACAACGCTTCCCAATGCACCATCACACCAGCTTTAATATACATATATATATATATATATATATATATATATATATATATATATATATATATATATATATATATATATATATATATATAAAAAAAATAATTTTATTATTTTAATTGTCACTTTTTTGAGTCACTTTTACTAATATAAAGCGTTCATCTCAATGGTTGTCTATGTGTACTCTAACTTGCAAGCAAACTAGAAGTTAATAATGCCAAAAACACCACATAGTCAAACCCCTTATACATTTAATGTCAGCACTGATGATATTACTGTATGTCCTGTGAAGATTTGATATATATTGTAGGGTTAAGTTGCCTCTCGCACACCTCTTGTGAACTCATAAATGTCCTAAGCATGACAGATTATATATGCAAGATATACTGTGTGTGCATGTGCGATGGTGTGCTTGGGTGGCTATTATATTTAAACTATATGTGGAAAGTTTTGAAATGTGTACATGAGATCCACAATCTAAAATGCCTACTTCTTCCCATTATTTCCATCTTCTGTTACAGTGGCTACTCAAGTACAAGTAGAACTATACATTACGCATAGTGACTCTAAGCAGGCCGGACAGTGGCTGAAGGGCATTTGCTAGCTGGCGGGTCACATGATCATTTGAAGACCTCTTAGTACTCCAAAGTCTATCTTTTGTTTAAAGTGCCGAGCTGAAAGAACAGGCCCAGCTGAAGTGTAAACCTATTAAACTCCCAAGACCTTTCTGTGGGTCCTGACTTGCATTAATTATCCACATGACCTCTAATTTTCCTATTTGCTTCACAGTAGTTACTAAATAATTCATAGTTGTTATTGAATAATATAATTCAAAATTAATACATGAATAAGCTCAACACTATTCTCAAACAGCATGGCATGTAACAGATGTAAGGCATTGTCTGGCGTATATGACAGAGGACCTCAAAACTTAAACACATGAAAAGCACATGATAAGTTTGATTATTATCATTCACCTCGGGCATAACAATGCCCTCTGCATTATAAGAACGGAATCCCTGCTAACCTTTTCCATTTTCAATGTCTAGAGCTTAGAATACAGCTATACATTGAAAGGTTGAAATGAAAGGTTGTTAGACACAATAGGGCATCAGCAAGAAAAATCCAAACTAGGCACAATTCCAGCGCATTATGCTGAGTTTATGCATGCCTACTGCATATATTTATCTACAACTCTGGCAGTATGCAACTGTGGGTCACCTGAAGCAAAATACAGTGTGATTCTCAGTTCTTATTATTCTTTCCACCAAGCTATAAATACATGCGATGTTATACATAGATAATGCAAACTTTACATCTTCCTCCCAGACTGCATCATTTTCACGGTCACCCTGGCAACAGCCGTCATCTCCCATCATGCTGATGCCATCAGTGTACATATAGCTCAGCAACAAGATGAACGCAATAAAGCCACCAAATTGCAGAGCACTGGTTTGCAATAAAGAGCTTCATTGCTGTGGCATCTGGGGCTCTGCCTGCATGACTTAATCAATCTGATGTGTTTAAAGCTCGATAGACTCTGACACAGCGACTGGCGTGCAGGAGCGCATTCAAAGGCAGGCTGTTCACAGCTATCTCCAGGACTGTAGCGCTCAGCTGTAGGCTACAGGTGCAGGAAAAGCCAGACAAATATAATAATAATTTATCATTCTATTATTGTGACGACAATGTAACCGAATACTTTAGCATCCAGTATTCTTTTGACAATAATTAAGTCATTCTGTCATATTTTCCACATCAATTTCCAAAGATTTTTTTTATGTGTAAAAAAAAGGCCAGAAGTTTGCTCGTTTATTTTCATCTCATGAGATGAAATGAATGATTATATTTGTCATTTTCCAACAGTTAACTTTATTAGTAACTGACTTGTTCAGTAACTTTTTTTTTATTTTATATTTTACATTATATTATATTTTACATTGACTCATTGACTGATTGAAGATCTCTCAGTGTTGAGCACAATGCAATTTACTTTTTGTAGGTTGCTTTAATTAAGGAGTGGTCATCACCTATGGAATATACTGTATAGTAAGAAATATGGAGTAAAAGTACACTCGCTTAGAAAAACTAGACGCATCAGGGTTTTGTTTCTTGGATGGTCACTCGTTCTTGCTGTCTAAAAAGGTTTCTGCTTAGAACCTATTCACAATATATGAGTGTGTGAATGTGTGTGTGTGCGCTTGGCGTTCTTTGATGGACTGGTGCTATCCTAGGTGAATTCTCTTGTCTTGTGTGCAGCGTTACAGGATAGGCTCTGACCAGGCTAAAGTGGTTACTGAAAGTGAGTGAGAGTACTTGATCATTTGCTGAAATAATTCAACTCACACCATCTTGTGTTTCATAGAAGTGGATGTTTTCTCTTCTGAGTCTGATTCTGTACTTCTACACAGAACCCTTAAGAGTTCCAAGGCACTCATTAGGATTTCAAAATTGAGTCAATTTAGTCAAATGATATTATTCAAATGATATCTAATTATATATATGCATATTTAAATATGCAGGTGATTTATTTAAAGATTTAGGGGGAAGATTATAAGTGATACTGTGCATCTCAGTCCAGAACGTTTTGCACCCTCAGTGTGAAATTACAGTTATAAAAATGAAAGTGAAAAACATTTAACAGAAATAGGAAAAAGAAAAAAAAATGGACAAGAACCTGGTTGGATATACATACACACCTTTTCATGTTCAAATGTAGTAATCATACAGCTGGCATCAATGAAATTATTCTGATTAACCTCAAATAAAGACCTGTCTCTCTGTAGGATTTTCTTCATGCCTTCTTGGTTTCATCCGAGTGCTGAAGACATGGTCTGCAAAAAGCATACAAAGAATGTACGGTATCTCACTTGTTGAAAGATATCGATCGACAGGTTGGTCTAAAAGAATTTCCAAAATATTAGATGCCCCATGGAACACTGTAACGGCCATCATTAACAAATAGAGAACGTGGAGCACCACAGTGACATCACCAAGAACAAAACCTCTCTTTTTATATATTTATAAAAAGACAAGACATAAACTTGGGAGGTTGCCAAGATAGATAACATTAAAGGAGCTGCAGGAATATCTGACATGTACTGCTTGCGACAACATGTGACAACAATCTCTTGTGTTCTTCACATGTCTGGGTTATGGGGTAGGATGGCTAGACAGAAGCCCTTTCTCACAAATAGACATGCAAACTCAACTAAATCACCCCAACCCTCTGGCAAAATGTGTTATGGTATGATGAGACCAATTCCAAAAGGTAGAAAAATCCCATCACCAAAAGAACACCATATCTGTGTTGAAGCATGTAGGTGGCAGCATCATGTTTTGGGGCCTTTTTCTTTATCCAGAACTGCAGGTATTATCAAGGTGAAGGGAATCATGAATAGCTACAAATACCAGTCAATTTTGGTGTAAAACCTTCAGGTGCCTGCGACTACGCTGAAGATAAAAAGGAATTTCATCATTCAGTACGACAATGACCCAAAACAACAAATCAACAAAGGAATGGCTTAACCAAAAGACGATAGTGTTTTTGAATGAACTAGCCAGAGTCTAGACCTGAATTCAACTATAAATCTGTGGGGTGACCTGAAGCAGGTGGTGCACAGGAGATGCCCTCTCAATTTGATGGATCTAGAATGCTTTTGAAAGAAAAAGTGGGAAAATATTGCCAAGCCAAGATGTGCCATACTGATAGACTCTTACCCAAAAAGACTGAGTGGTATAATAAACTCAAAAGGTGCTTCAAGAAAGTACTGCATTAGTTTAGGAGTGTGGACGCTTATACAACCAGGTTGTTGTAAGTTTTTGTTTTCTCATATTTCCGTAAGTGTTTCGGATTGTTTTTCCACTGAATTTTTATACGTTATAATTTCACATTGAGAAAAAGTTAGAGAAAAGGGTAGAAAAAGTTCTGACATCATTGATCTTAGTTTCAGAAAAACGAAGATATCAGAAGTATCAGAAAAAAACATTTTAACAGGGGTGTTTAGACTTTTAAACAGGGGTGTTTAGACTTTTTATATCCACTGTTACTACTCGACCCGCAATTCAAAAAAAGTAGTCGACTAGTCATCTTTATTCATAATTAAAGCAAAAACTGTTTCAAGACATCACTATTTAGGCTGTTTAATTTGTGCAGCAAAGAACATGCACTGAAACTGCTCTGCAATTAACAGCCACAGCATTTATAACACAGGCTAGAAATCAAATTTCCAGCTCCAATGCTTTTTAGGCTACACTGTTAATGATGAAAGCAAATAAATCAGCACAACAAATGTGCAAACAAATAAATCTGCATATCATCATTACACTATATTATCATTATATTAGATGAAGAAATGTCTAACGCTGCGTTTGGAGTTTTTTTCCCTCTCCATTTTCAACTCTAACCTCAGTAAGATCTGAAAATGAGTCGGAAACAGCCTCTTTGAGCTGGCATGTGCCACTGACCTGAGTCGAAACTCGCTGAGTGGGATTGAACAGTGATGTAGAACCTCTGAAAGTGCTATTTTTAAACAGTACAGGTCACAAAGGAATTCACAATGCCACAGTGCAAGGATTTTAGTTAGCTTTAAATGACAGCGAAAATAACTGTGGGAGGAATTCCTTCTGGAGTAAAAAAAAAACCTCCCCTCTTCATGCAATGTGATATCAGAATTAATGTTCCAAAAGCACAAAATCCCAACATGGCAGTTGTTATTTTCAAACTAAGTATATTTAATATGCTTTCCTAACTGTCTGACAAGTCAGCCGCTCTCCACAGCAAGGAATTCACTACGTTTACATAAACAGCAGTACTCTAATTACTGACCTTATACTGAATAAGACAATATTGTGATTAAGGTCTGTACATGAGTCGATTTTAGGATATTCCTTTCATGTTCCCGTTTTACATGTCATAGGGCAGTGGTTCTCATCCTTTTGTGAGCTCTGGACCCCTAGAAAACAATCCACATAGACCCCCTGACTCTACAACAATTATAGGCTATATCACCAACCCAAACGCAAAGGGACGAGCCACCACCACACACGACACACACTATGTTTAAGGAGACAGAACGTGGACCCCCCCGGCTTGGGGTTTTTACCTCCATACAGTGGTGTGAAAAAGTGTTTGCCCCTTCCTCATTTCCTGTTCCTTTGTATGTTTGTCACACTTAAGTGTTTGGAACATCAAACCAATTTAAACAATAGTCAAGGACAACACAAGTAAACACAAAATGCAATTTGTAAATGAAGGTGTTTATTATTAAAGGTGAAAAAAATCCAAACCATCATGGCCCTGTGTGAAAAAGTGATTGCCCCCTTGTTTAAAACATACTATAACTGTGGTTGTCCACACCTGAGTTCAATTTCTCTAGCCACACCCAGGCCTGATTATTGCCACACCTGTTCACAATCAAGGCATCACTTAAATAGGAGCTGCTTGACACAGTAAGGTCCATCAGAAGATCCTTAAAAGCTACACATCATGCCGAGACCCAAAGAAATTCAGGAACAATTGAGAAAGAAAGTAATTGAGATCTATCAGTCTGGAAAGGGTTATGAAGCCATTTCCAAAGCTTTGGGAATCCAGCGAACCACAGTGAGAGCCATTATCCACAAATGGCGAAGACATGGAACAGTTGTGAACCTTCCCAGGAGTGGCCGGCCTCCCAAAATTACCCCAAGAGCGCAGCGACGACTCATCCAAGAGGTCACAAAGACCCCACAACAACGTCCAAAGAACTGCAGGCCTCACTTGCCTCCAGTTCAGCGTTCATGCCTCCACCATCAGGAAAAGACTGGGCAAAAATGGCCTGCATGGCAGAGTCAGAAGGAGAAAACCACTGCTGAGCAAAAAGAACATCAAAGCTATCTCTATCTCCACAACACATCTTGATGATCCCCAAGACTTTTGGGACAACATTCTGTGGACCGATGAGACAAAAGTGGAACTCTTTGGAAGGTGTGTGTCCAAGTATATCTGGCGTAGAAGGAACACTGCATTTCATAAAAAGAACATTATACCAACAGTAAAATATTGGTGGTGGTTGTGGATGGTCTGGGGCTGTTTTGCTGCTTCAGGACCTGGAAGACTTGCCGTGATAAAAGGAAAATATGAATTCTGCTGTCTACCAAGAGATCCTGAAGGAGAATGTCCGACCATCTGTTCGTGTACTCAAGCTGAAACGAACTTGGGTTCTGCAGCATGACAATGATCCTAAACACACCAGCAAGTCCACCACGGAATGGCTGAAGAAAAACAAAATGAAGACTTTGAGTGGCCTAGCCAAATTCCTGACCTGAATCCTATTGAGATGTTGTGGTATGACCTTAAAAAGGCCGTTCATGCTCGAAAACCCTCTAATGTAACTGAATTAGGACAATTCGCCAAGATGAGTGGGCCCCAAATTCCTCCAGGACGCTGTAAAAGCCTCATCGTACGCTATCCGCAAACGCTTGGAGCGTTGTTGCTGCTAAGGGTGGCCCAACCAGTTATTAGGTTTAGGGGGCAATCACTTTTTCACACAGGGCCATGATGGTTTGGATTTTTTTCACCTTTAATAATAAACACCTTCATTTACAAAGTGCATTTTGTGTTTTACTTGTGATGTCCTTGACTATTGTTTAAATTGGTTTGATGTTCCGAAACACTTAAGTGTGACAAACATGCAAAGGAACAGGAAATGAGGAAGGGGGCAAACACTTTTTCACACCACTGTACGTGCAAATAGACGACTGCTTGAAGCCGTAGGCTGCGTCCCAAACCTCGTACTTACCATCTATAATATAGATGGAAAGTACGAGGTATATAGTAGGCGAAATACATGTATCTCGGCTACTATATAGATTCTATATAGTAGCCGAGATACATGTATTTCGCCTACTATATACTGTAGTAGGTAAATACCCAGTTTTGGATGCAGCCGTACACTCTTGTTTGCCGTCAAAGAGTTGAGCACCGCCGTGTGTATGTGTCCAGTCACAAAGTGCGGTGAAAACTCCCACACGACGTTAATAGTGTGATTAAGGTGTGTACATGTCTGGAACACACTTCGATAATGCGACTAAAACAGGAATAACTCCATACGTCTTAATTCCATTTGTGTTTACTTCGAGTATGACTTCACCATGTAAACAATGAGCTAGTTTCGTATTTAGAGTGTTGTCTTAATCTGGTTAATATCGAATTATTGTTGTCCATGTAAACGTACTGATCGTACTAAGTGACTAGTTGCCTAGTCTAGTCAATCCCTAGCATACATTCAAAGAATATTTCCAGTCCATAGTGTCCCTGTGAAAGAAAATCAAAACATAGAGAAGAGCAGGATGGAGAGAGAGAGAGAGAGAGAGAGAGAGAGAGAGAGAGAGAGAGAGAATATATCAGCAGTGTTTTGGAAATTAAATGGAATACACCGGAGAGCAGTAGAAATGTACCTTTTCTTATATTGGAAAAGAGTTATAACATATATTATAGATACAGACTCAGGGAAGCTAGTGTATCTTTGTTTACCGAAGCCTGATTCAAATGACACGGGCCCGGTATGACTGAAACACATGCTGTTAAAATGTCACAGCCTGCTTCGCTGCTTGTGACCCTTCTGCATTCTGTTTTCCCTTCAGTTTATAATAAGTTGTCAGCTTCACCAGCACACTTGTTGAGTTGACAGGTGTTATGTGCAATCACTGTGTGTTGCTATGACGGACCCACATTACGCTCATTCCACAGTAGCCCTTTCTCACAACCTGCCCGAAATTGTTGCCAACAAATATAGAAAGGTCATCTCATGCACGTGAACACTGAATATACTGTATGCATGTTAAAACAGGGCTCTGAGGCTGTTGCACAACACCCAGCTTATGTCATCTTCCTGGCATGCAGCTGTCAGGTGCATGCCTACAATTGTTCTCTATCCCCTTCCTCAATGCAGTACAGCTCCGGCTGTTCAAACTTTTCCTAGAAGCTTCCTGAGGTCATTTTACAGATGTATCAATCGCTTTTCTGTGTTCACACTTTTTTTTGTTCACTGATTTGTTTGATTGCATCAAGAGTGTCAGATACCTTCACACACACTCTCTCTCATCCTTTCACGGTCACTCAGTCAAATCCTACATACTTGGGCAGATCAAATGAATTAGTGAGAGACCACACAGCAGCCATTTTTCTGTTGAGTTATTGGGTTTAAGGTTTGAAGTTAATAATATTGGCTACTTTTGTGAGGACATGTATAGATGAAGGATGTGCTGACTCCATCTGAGTAGGAGCTAACAAAATTCTCATGAACTGTGGTAGGTTATTGCTTTTCATGTTAGAAGATGGTGGATTACTTAGACATTACAGGGACACAATAAGATGGGTCTTCCTCTTATAGCAACATAACTATGTAAATCAATTTCAAAAACTAGTAACCACTTTTCCTTCTCCATTACATTCCATGGTTTTCTGAAGCAAAATAATCTGTCAAAATGGACCAGGTTTATTTGATGCAAGTATCTAACCTCATGGAAGCAGGCTAACTAACCACCTTTTGCTTGTTTGACTTCTCTGACCTTCAGTAATGTTCTCCATTGTTTCAGGACTCCATCTCTGACTCCTCTTCAGTGGGCCACATCCCGGCAGGGCGGAACGGCACGCGCACCGAAGACTCCGTGCTGCCGGTAATTCATTCTTCTCTCTTTGTTGTTGTTGTCGTCGTGGTTGTCTCACCATTCGTTTCCCACCACCTCCCTGCAGCGTGCGACTCTCCTCTATGCTTCGGCTTATTGAGTATGGAGGCATTTAATGGTATTGTAATTTTATGCTAATGATGTTTTGAACAATTCACCCATGTGTTTGTTTGTCTAAAGTGATTTTAGATGCGAAGCAATCCAAATTAGCTTGCCGCATTAAAACCGTGCTCTCTAAGCAGACACTGCAGGCACCTGCACACACACACACACGCAGACACACATGCACATACACACACACACACACACACACACACACACACACAGCACACATGCTAGTGGAATTTACTAGAGCTATTATTGAAGCATTTTGACCTGCTCTCTTCTGGCACAAGCTTCATTTCTTGTATAATGCGAAGCTCTGTTGCGTAGTTCCTGGAGAGGTATCAAGGGTTGGATGTCAGAGGTAATGTGTGTTTGTGAGAGGAGTTAGCTTTTGTTGAACCCCCAAATATCCCCATACGTGAATGTGATACATTTGTTTGTATGTGTGCAGGAAGGTTGAATATGGTTACCACAGTTAATAACAAATGTTTGGTCACTGCTTCTGTAATATTGTTCAGTTATAACAGCTGGTAACACATGGTGCATTCTACATAGAACAGTGTTACTTAAAGTAGGCACCCCCAGGGACCCATGGAGTATAGCCACAGGGTGATTTAAAGAAAATCAATACAGTGGTGGAAATCCTAATCCATCTATGCATCCATCCATTTTCTGTACCGCTTATCCCACACAGGGTCGTGGAGAGCCCTATTCCAGGGGATCCTGGACAGGGTGCCAGCCGATCACAGGGCACAATCACACACACACACTAAACCAATCAGCATGTCTTTGGACTGGGGGAGGAAACCGGAGTACCTGGAGGAAACCCCCAAAGCATGGGGAGAACATGCAAACCCTGGACACACAGAGCAGAGGCGGGAATTGAACCCCTAACCCTGAAGCAATCATGCTAACCACTTAGCAACCATGCCCTAAACCTCAATAACTCAAATAGACCAAAATGGACCTAATGTATTCTGTCAGAAAAAAGTTCAGGAATGAAAACTACATGGCTCTGTATGGTATTGTAGGTTTAGATTACATTCATAAAACTGAGAGAATACACAAGTGTAATTATTATTATTATTATTATTATTATTATTATTATTGTAGTAGTAGCAGTAGTATTTGTTGTATATATATATATATATATATATATATATATATATATATATATATATATATATATATATATACATAATTTTTTTTTTTCAAAATTACAAAAGCAAAACACTCTGAACAATTATCACCAATATCTTTTTCCTTTGTTACTATGGTAACACAAATCTTGTGAATACTCACCAGTTCTGAGCTATTTCCCCACACAGTTCTCCTACTCCAGTTCTCTACAGGCTTAACTCCGTCAGTTTCCTTGCTGGGAAAGAAAACCAGTGTTGCAGTTTGCTGGATGCTAAGTATGCACAAAGCTCTGAATGATAAATGACTAGGCAGAAATGAAAAGATTCATAGTATGCATAGGCTATACAATGACTGGCTAGCAGAATCAGTGGCTGTCATGTGTTAGCGTAAAAAAGTATTATTTATTTTATTCTACAAACATTTCTTTTTTACTCTCCCTTCCCCCTCATGACAGTGTTGTGGGAAAATTGCTCCATTTGCATGTTTGAGAATTTGCACTTATGATTATGTGACAGCTAGTAAAAAAAAGCAAAAAAAAATCCTAAAGCATAGGACTATGCTAGAGGAAATGCTAATTAAAATTCTGAGGTGCATACTGGTGCAGCTATTTATAAATGGTTGACAGTTTGCCACTTGCTAAAGCTAATGAAGATGCAAGAATTAGGCTAGCCACTGCTAGTTCAGTTGTTTCCCCTATTATCCCCATAAATCTTGTCAGGTATGAACATGGAGCCAAGGAAATTCAGTGATTATGGTTTATTAGATAGACGCTATTATTTTGTCGACTTTTAGTCTTTTAACAGAGTAGGCAAGCAAAACATTTGATTGTCATTAAATAGAGAATTTCTGAAGAAATACAATAGCATGGTTTGGCATGTTAATTTGGCTTCTTTAAGACCTCTTATTTTCACTTGGATGAGGTTGGCAAGTGATATTTAATTTTTGTTTTGTCTAAGGATCTATTGTTTTAGTCTGTGTGGGCGAACCTGCGACAGAGAAACCCTTTTACTCTCTTTTGCAGCATGTTGCCTTTCTGTACATTAGTCCAGTTGTTGGTTAGTATTTCAAATTTCAGTTTTAAAACTGAAATTGAAATATTAACCAGCAACTGGACCAATGTACATAATATACTTCATTTGTCTGAGGAATTAGTTTCAGTTCATTTCAACACAACATATTTAAAAACAAGTAGAGTCAACACAGCATACATAAAACACACTTGATTAACAAAGCATATATACATGCAAACTGAATCTGTTATGCAGAACTCAGAAGAAGACAAAACATGCATCAAGTAAAAATCCAAATGAAAAAAAAAATCTGTAATACATCTGTCCACGGTCTGAACCGCATATCCTGCACAGGGTTGCGGGGAAGCCTGGAGTTTAGTGCCGTGGCACAAGGCAGGGGCAGCCTGGGGATGCCAACCCATCACATGGCACAATCGCATGCACGCTCATTCACACACTATGGACAATTTGGAAATGCCAATCAGCCTACAACACGTATCTTCAGAGGAAATCCCTGATGCACAGGGAGAACATGCAAACTCCGCGCGCAGGGTGGGGGCAGGACTCGAACCCTCAACACTGGAGGTGCGAGGCAAACGTGCTAACCACTAATCCGCCAAGCCCCCCTTTGTAATTCATAAATGCATACAGTACTACCAATCAAGATGGATCTGTGAGGAGTTGAGGAGTCTAACAGCAGTGGTTAGGTATTATAATAAAACCATGCTGTTCTGCTTGAGCTGCGTTGTTATATTTAGACTACTGAGAATCGTTTCAGGTCGGTGGCCACTCTCTAAAACATCGACTTTATGATGATCCCCCTGTTTCCTCCTACTTGAAGGAGAAGTGGAGACTTTGATGTGACTGGAGAAGGGGAAGCGCAGCTGCCTATTACAACCTCTGCTCTCCTCCCTCTCTGTGTTGGAAACTGTTAGATCAAAGTAACTATAGGCAAAAGATGGCTGAATCATTGCTCAGACTAGAATTATTCATGGGCAAACGATTGAGAAGATACCGTAGGTGCTTAATATACCTCAAACCAAGTGCTTCTCACAATTTAAAAATGTCTTCTGGGTATTTTGTGTGGATCTTGTGCATGTGGAAACTGATGTACCTTATGGTACCATTCATACTTTGTGGTTACACAATACTACAGGGTGTCCCAAAAGTCTCCATACATAGGCTACTATAGTTTTTGTAAACCCTTTATAGTTTTCTATATTTCTGCATAGATATGACTGGAAACATTTATCTGCAGTTATATCTGCACAAGGGGGTCACACCAGATACTGAAAGCAAAGGTTCACATACTTTTGCCACTCACAGAAATGTAATATTGGACGATTTTCCCAAATAAATAAGTCTCATTTGTTTAATTGGCATCTCTTGGTCTCCTTTTAGGACTTGTGTGAAAATCTGATAATGTTTTGGGTAATTTAAAAACATAGAACATTTTAAATTTAATTTTAAAACACCACTGTATATATACTAGCATCTTGTCGGTTGTGCCTTCATCAGTGGATGTTCATGGATGTCCACTTCTTGGTTGGCCTGAAACACGTCCAGTCTTTTTGAATTTGATGGAATTTTGCAACAATGTTATGTGTGATGTGCTTGCCATGCTTCCTCTTAATGTCCATTGCAATCTTGTGATAGATTCCCAATCCAGCTCTGAGAATCATTTCAATATGTTCTTCTTTAGTCAAAGACTTTCTTAAAGGCTAAAATAAAGGCTGAGAAAAAAATAAAAATAATAATTTTATATATATGTATATATATATATATATATATATATATATATATATATATATATATATATATATATATATATATATATATATATAGTAGAGAATATCATTGTGATGTCAATGTTGATGCTGTAAATTATCTTTCTCAAAACGCTTCTTTGGTGGACAGTCAAGGTCAAATAATATCCGTATTTTCCCTCTCTGTACCTTACAGGGTCTCAGCAGCCTTTTTAGTTCACTTAAAGTGGTGCGTCTGCTGCGTCTGGGCCGTGTGGCTCGTAAACTGGACCACTATCTGGAGTATGGTGCTGCTGTTCTGGTTCTCCTTGTATGCGTCTTTGGCTTGGTCGCTCATTGGTTGGCCTGTATTTGGTACAGCATTGGCGACTACGAAGTCATTGATGAAGTCACCAACACCATTAAGACAGACAGCTGGCTCTATCAGCTAGCAATCAGTATCGGCACACCTTATCGGTACAATGCGAGTGGATCAGGCCAGTGGGAAGGAGGACCCAGTAAGGACACCCTCTACATATCATCACTCTATTTCACAATGACCAGCCTGACCACCATTGGCTTTGGTAACATCGCTCCTACCACGGATGGCGAGAAGATCTTCTCTGTGGCCATGATGATGGTGGGATGTAAGTGCTCTTCAATACTTTATTTTACTGCATCAGTACTGTTCTTAAACATAGAGTTTAGAAAGATAGTATTGGTACAAAGAACAATTTCATAATATGATGATTTGGTTTTGATATGGTAAATACGTTCATCAAATAAACAAAGATAAACATCAAAATAAAGTCAACAAATGCAAACTCATAAAAAAAAAATCCTTGCCTACAGCTATAATTTTATCTGGGACGTAAAGTTGAAAAGGGCGAATTGAGGCTTATTATATGATTTTTGATCATTAGTATGTAGTAGTATGAGGTGGTCGAAACAACTGTCAGTGACGAGCCATAAAATAAACCTGTTCGCATTAATCCTAGATCTGTGCACACTGATGTGTTTCAATAGATAACTAGAAAATTATCAGAATATTAAGAAACCAAAAATAGGCATCGGACTAACCACAATTCTAAAAGCTCAGTAAACATCTTTGATTTGAAACTCCCTTTTCTCTGTTCTTTCTGATTCTCATTCTTATTCCCTGACTCTATCAGTTCTACAGGGGTAGATGATGAGGATTTTGTGAACATGTGTGGTTCTATTCAAAAAAGTAACAGCACTGAACTTAGTAAGACTTATCTTAAGGAATTAATAAAACCTGCTTTTCTCAGTGACCACCTTCACACATACATTAGTGGAAATAGTTGTACATAACCGGTACTTAATTATAGTCCTATTGGATATTTTGGTTGACTGGAGCTGCATTACATTTTACTGCAAGCAAAGGGTAAGGAGGATGGCGCACGTGTGTGTGCTGAGTAAAAAGGAGTGTGTTGCTCTATGCTCCAGGCAGCCTCGAAGTTACTTTCTAGACAATGGACACTTCCATCTATGGATGCATCTATCTCTCTTTGGAAACGGAGGAGAATACAGTTGGCTAGACCAAACTGTAATTAATAGAAAAGACAGATCCATGTAAGAGAATTGCATATATATATAGTGTCATCAGTTGCTCTAATTCCCAGACAGATTGCTTAACAATGAACTGATAGGAATAGTCTGGAAACATTACTGGCTGTTACCTACGATGCTTATTTCAAATCGGAAGCGCTGTTGGCATGCGACATTTTCAGACCAGCTTGCTATAGTTTAATTAGCTTTGTTTTAGGCTTTGCTGAGTGGTTGAACAATCAAATCCTTTGAAATTGCAATAGTCAGAGGCTTGGCAATAAACAATTCTAGCACATTGTTCCACAAGTCTACCACTATCATTTGTCAACCTGTTCAAAGTTGTATTTTTATCATCTTGTTTTGGCAAGAACTTCCTCTAAGTTCACACAGACTAGGCTAGGAAATCATTACCAGGTGTTTGTTAGATACTTCCACCCCCAATATCACTATATCTGATACCACCTACTGTACAAGCCCTTGTGCAGATTTAATTGTATTTCTGTCTTTTCGTCCTTCTTTTCCTTTTTTCCCCTTTCATAAAAAAAAAACTGTATTTTGTCCCCAGGTGTCCTTTCTCTGGCCAAATCGACTCTTTCTGCTCCATCACTCACCTAATCCTTATTGTTCTTCTTCACTAGCGTTCAATTTTCTCCGTCTCTCTCTGTCTCTTCATCTAACTATCTTGTGTTGTCTCACCAAGTGAAGCTGTATTTGAACTGAGTGGGCTTGGCTGTACAGGTCTGAACCTTAACGATAATGATGAAAATGCTCATCCGTCCATTCACACGGTCTCAGTGTTTCTGCTGCCTCTTTTGGGAGCACCCTGATGACTGAACAATAACTAGCACTGTGGGACATGACTGGCCCTGAGCTTTATTCCTGATTACTGTAATTGGGTACTACAGAACACTCAAAGAGATGGAAGGTGTAACAGAAGCCATTTCTTGTTTTATATGTGAGTCAGAGCGAGGTAGGTTTATCCGGCTAATACGTCCAATTGGGAGAGACAGTTTCATGATTTTCATTGTCCAAGAATCGCCCAGGAGAGCTTTTGGTGCTTTTCCTTTCAGTCAATAACTTGTCAGTGTTCATAAATCAAATGAAGTAATGAGCTTGTTAATTTGGTGCCCAACAATGATGTATTTCCTGGTAGTCTGAACACTGATCTGGCCAGAAGTCCAGGGCATAGCTTGGCTAATTACAGATCCTGCCCCACCTCTCCATATGGACTTGTTAACATCACCCACTAGATTTCCAATAAGCCATTTCATGAAGCTCCAAACCACCTCCAGCTCAGAAGGACCTTTGTCTCACCTTTATGTCAGATGGACTGGAACAGGGAAATTACCAATAAGTACAGTGAGCTAAAAGGGCACCCACAGAGCTAGGTTAAATTTAGAAATATATAAATGCATGACAAGAATTTGAAACCAAGATGGAAAAAGGAACTACATTAAAAACAGGCATAATCATGCTGCACAATTTACCATATCATCACATATCAAATACATATGTGATAATCATCGGCCCCTCCTCGTTAAAGAATTTCACACTTGCTCCTACGTTAAAGGCTTATCTTCCCACCGTGTGACTGTCAACAGCAGAACAAAAAATTTCCCTATTATATACCAAGACAGGCATAGAGAGTGGATGACAGAATCGATGAGAGAGTGGATGGCACATATTACGCAATGTATCATTATATTATTCCCTTTCAAGTGATAGGTATATTTTTAATGTTCCTCACACCTGTATTGCAGTAGAAGCAGACCATGAACATTTGTTTTAGATGTTTGATTTGGACCAACATCTCCACTGTCTAATAAAAATTTAAAACCGAGTTGTGATTCAATTCAGTTTTATTCTATAGTGCTGTTAACAAAAAACGGTTTGCAGGAAAAGCAGATTTACAGAAAGTTTGGATGTAGATTTAGATCCATAATGAGAAGAAGCCTTAAGAGAAACCAGACTCCAAAGGTCTGTCTCCATGACGGCTGTGACTCAGTTGGTAGAGTGGGGTTGTCCACTAATCCTAGGGTTGGCGCTTCGATTCCCGGCCCACGTGACTCCACATGCCGAAGTGTCCTTGGGCAAGACACTGAACCCCAAGCTGCTCCCGATGGCAAGTTAGCACCTTGCATGGCAGCTCTGCTACCACTGGTGTGTGAGTGTGTGTGAATGGGTGAATGAGAACCAGTGTAAAGCACTTTGGAACCGCTAAGACCATTTACCATGACCATGATGGGATTAGAAATCATTACAGTATACAGCTTTAGAAAAGTAAAGGCAAACAGTACTAACTATGTTGTAGAGATGTGCAGTATGAGCATATTATGAATAGGAGTCCTGGGGTGAGCATAGGACAGTCATGATTACGGTAGCAGTTCTTAAAATGCACAAATCTACAGTGTCCAGTTGAGATTATCCACTAAAGCGAGAGTGCATCTTAAACTGTTTTTTGAAAAGTGCAGGATATCCATATGGGACTATCCACAACAGCGGAAGGTGGGTCACAAGAGCAGAAAGCACAAAGCAGAAGTAGAGCATAAGAATAAATTACAGAGGGCCAGCCCTAACTAGCGAAAAGGGCTTCATTTAAAGTCAGCAAAGTATTAATTTTGCAATATTTGCTTAGCTTTTACTTGAAAATGACTTGCAGACAGAAAATTAAAATCTCATTTCATGCCATACTGCGTAATAGCTGATGTTGAGCTTTGCAAACGGGAAGTTGTGCACAATTCAAGGAACCACGGCCTCATCTTTCCTCAGTTGTTTACCATATGTAGGTGTCACACCTTGCTGTGATTGACAGGGGAGAGAGAGTATTTTATCCCTCCCACCCCAGCGAGCATGGCAAATTTTACTTCCTTGGCTCCAGGCCACGGATGGCTGTGGCACTGTCAGGATTCGAAACTCGTGATCTTCCCACGCTTTTCTGTTGCAGTACACAGGAGCGTGTCACCACTTCTGTGGGGGAAAAAGAAACATTGCTGAGAAACTCAAACTGAAACAAATCACTATGAGTGTGTTTGAGTATGCTAGATAACACATGAAGATGTGTGTGTTGTTTGTGATGATTCAGAGCAGCTGTGTAAATCTGTTCCGAAGTAAGGCGAAATAGGCATACACTTTTTTATGTATTTGAAATCCAGGTTCAAACTCTGTATACACAATAAATGTTTAATATGTGCCTTTGCTAGCGCACATAATAGTTGGAATATAGAATATGAAAATTAAGATAAAAAAAAAAAAAAACATTTTCATACCTGCACTGTTTCTGACCTAGGGGAGGCGGGTATAAAAGTGCTTGTTGGGCTAAATGACCCTGTCTTTCAAGGATAAAAAAACATCAATATAAGATTTCCATTTTGATATCCATATCAGATAACTTTGCTTTGATTTAAGTTTAATTATTTTGGGCTTGCATCCAAGTGGAACAGCATTAACAGTGAAATCAGTGACAGTCATGTCAGATGATTACTCAGAGTGGCACAGATTTGATCTCCCATTGGGCTGATATTTTTCAGCTCGTCATACGTCATCGGCAAATTGAAAAGGCTCCTATAACGTACTGTACAGTGATGGGTTTAATGAAAGCACATAAGGTGGATTATTTACTGTCATATTTGTTCCATAAAATGTCTTTGGAGGAGAAACAAAAAGTAAATGGACTAAATTAACACAAAAAAAACAACAACCCCAAAACAAATGACAGAAGCAGAAGAAGTTTAGTGTTTATTGGTTTGAATGAATGGGTCACAGCTTTTCTGTTCACCATATTTGTATTCAGAGGAGATTTAATGAACCCAATAGCTCATTATGGACATGGAACAATAAAAAAAAACAAAAAACAACAACAACAACAACCCAGAAGTGACTTTTGCAGTGTGTGTGTAATAGTTTCTCCACATCGTTCTTATTACACCATCTGTGAGATTGTTGTGATATGATGCACTGCTCAAATCTAATCGAGCTATTGATAGATATTAGATTTAATCCCTCCGATCTAATATCCCGAGCAGCCATAGCTGTTCAAACTCATAAGGTCTTGGTTTATAGAGAAACTCCCAGACTGACTGCTGGTTAACTTCTACATTGGTGCAGGAATGCAGTCTGATCTTAGGCCAAAGATATTACCTACAACAAGATTTGCTCAGTTCCTTTACTTAATTTAAAGCAATAAATTCACATTTAAAATTTAATTATAATACTTTTGAAGTGGGAAAAGGGACTTGACTTCGATTTAATGTATGTACATGTTGTATATGCTCTACACAGTGATTAATAACTGCTGTGATTTTTTCCCCTTTCCATTGTTTTCCATTTCTATTTGATGACATTGCTACTTTTTTTTAAGCACATATCAAAGCTGTCAGTGTGTTCTAGAAACTAGATTTCCCCCTGTACCATTTGAAAACAGCCCATGTTGTGTATAGAGTACAGCATTTTTTTTTGCTGGGAGTCAGTGGGACCACTCTTTTTGAGGGAGGCAATTTGAATCTCTTGACACTGGATCCTATGAGAGCTTGCAGTCTGTTATCTAACCTGCCTGTATATTTGCTCACGTTATGGGGAATTGCTGTGTTTTGATTTCCCCTTTTTGTGTTGCTGTGTGTGTGTGTGTGTGTGTGTGTGTGTGGAGGAGTTGTTGCAATGTGGTGTGAAAGTTGTGGCTGGAGACATTGGGGATATTAGACAGAATGAGTCAAATCAGCCTGAGGAAGCCAAAGGAAGTGCGCTGAAGGATAGAGATGACTAGAGATGCTGGGTCAGGCGACTCTTAGCCTCAGGGTCTAAGTGGTGTGTCGATGCTGTGCATCGATCTGTACTGTGTTGCGGAGACGGATGATGTGGTTACTGGACGGAGATGCATTTACAGGAGAGAGAGAGAGAGATTGTTTGTGATATTACAGCCAGAAGGATATAGGCTGTAGCTTATTGGTTTAATAAGAAGAGCACAACACTGTACAGTACCGGGAGTTCTTCACTGTGGGGAGAAGCTTGGTGTGAATAAACAAAACAGCAAGACACTACACTATGTAAAGAGTCATCAGTGTAGAATAAGTACATTCTATCCCAAACTTTTAATATCATTTTTCACAGCATACTATGGATTAAATATCTCTACATAAACTCCCCAACAGCACAATCAAAGATTCCCAGTGAGATTTGTGCTTTTACTCGTATAGTATTTCTGAGGAAGCTATGCCATTGCTTCCCTTTAAGTTGAGTGATTTTGTATAATGGGTCTCATGTAATGATTGTTTCAGCTGGTCTAGAGCCTAATCTGCTTTTAAAGGTCAAACTGGACTGGAGTGATTACTCCATCTCTAATGACCTTGCTTACTCTGCTTAAGTGTATCACAATGACTTCTACACCCCTGACATATAACCACCTCTGACCAAATGCCTATAAAGCAAATACTCTGTAAATTGAGCATGATATCAGCATCAAAAAAAACAAACACACAAATAACACAATAAACAATAGTTTGCCATGTACTCATGAGGTTCGACCAAGATCACATTACTGTTAACACGTTACTTATGGACAGTGTTCTTACAGCTACATGAAACATACAGTGCAGAAAGATTCTATGACTGATACAGATATATATAACCATTATTAAAGGCTTAATAACAGGTGGTTATTCCAAAATAATGGTGATGTTTCACCAAACATGAAAACCAATCGAATTTAACATGAGAGAAAATATTCATAAACTTTTTATTACAGTGTAATGGCATTGTCAATAGTATTCATAACAATCCTATAATTAGTGAAATGAAAATTGTTTTACTGAAGCTTGCAAGAAAATATATGCATATCTGTCATGACAATTTTATGACCATTCATAAAAACCTAAAAGTGGAAATAAAAAACAAAACAACAACAACAACAACAAAATCCTCCCAGGGACCAGTAGAATACACAACATTATATTATTATTGTGAATAATATTATCAAGAGTATTAATGAAACATTAACAGGTCAGAAAAATACATAACTTTGTCATATCAATACGTAAATTTGTTGTATCAAGATTTTGTCTTAAGTATCCATAAAAATCTATCAGGATTGTCGCAGTTAAAAACCTCCACTGTAACAGCACTATATACTGTACAGCAGGTTTTAAGCTCATGTTACCACAAAGTCTCGGGTTCAGGAGCTCCATCCTGAAAATATCCTTTGGAAATGTTCGTTTTTGTTAAATGTTTCCAATTAACGTCACTAAGCAAGCATCACATGTCACATCATCACCATCATGTGACTCTGGTATACTGGAATTACATTGGGCTACAAAGTCAGTCGCAATTACGTCAGCCCAGAAAGTGTTACGTCGAAAAAAAAAAGTCTGTCACTTAATTCATGTGTTACGTCAACTTGAATCAAAATCGACAAAAGCAGTGATTATGAGTGTTAATAGTTGTTGGAATCGGCCTTGTAATAGGTTTATGTCAGTTATCATGAAAGATTTGTGTAGGCATCATGTAGTCCTATGAACACTACTCTTATGTAAAGTGTTACCTGTTATTTTTTTGCTTGTTGTAAATATGACTTTATAATTGTCTAGCTTACAGACATAAATGCTGGTACTAGTTGTGTGATGGGTTTATTCAGCTCTGAATACCTAACCCTTTTCAATATTGATAAAGCACTGAGTTGGTATTAGGTGAGAGACTGCATGACCAGATGACATGGTTGTCATTTCCTTTGGAGAGATCTGCTTCAACGTGACGAAGACAGTAAGGAAGAAATGTTGGCATGGAAAGCTCATGCTGGTAGTGAGGAGCAAGGATGATGGACAGAAATGAACTCTGGCTGCAGGCTGTGCTGTAATTACTGCACCCGGGTGAATTAGTCATTCTCCTTGCGGGACACAGGCGTGCTTAGTACCAATGTCAGTTTTTCTTTGGGCCATTAAATAAAGCCCAGTGAGAAATAAACCTACATTAAGACTGACACTACAGGCTACGTATGTGTCTAATTGTTTGGGCAGAAAAATCTCTTGTAGGCAATCTCTTGAAATGATTATGCACCAAACTTAAGTGCTCCTGTCCTCTTGTTTGCTTATATTTATGTGTGGTTTGTCTTTGTGTTACTCATTGGGAAACTTTTGGGGGAAAGAACCACATTAGTTTTGCATCAGATGTAGTCATTTGGAAGAACTATACTTGGATCTTGGATTTATATACATATATAAACCTACATTATATATATATATATATATATATATATATATATATATATATATATATATATATATATATATATATATATATATATATATATATATACACACACACACACACACACACACACACACACACACACACACACACACACACACACACACATATATATATATATATATATATATATATATATATATATATATATATATATATAAATGTAATGTAATGTCAAAGTTCACACTGTGGCCAGAGTTAGAAAAGCTAGCAGAAGGATCTTAATTAAACAGTACATATGTTAAGTTTTGCCTGTCTGAATTGAAAATCATTGTTAACCTGAATCACTCATAAGTATCGTCCTGTTTGTCTGACATCAGCACATCTGCTAATCTTTTGAATCACATCATGAGATTCTTACATAGACTAAGCTACAATGCACTAGACGTTTCTAGTTATCGCATGCTATGGGTCCCTAATATATAGCTCAGAAATGACGGATAATGTTTCAAACTCGGTTATTTTTGTGTACAAGGGTCGAGCACTTTTCTTCAGAGCTGTCTTGTACCTCCGGTCTCATGGGGCCTAACAATATGAAATGTACTCTCACTGATGATTAATTGAGGACAGAGGAAGATAAGATTTCTTGCTTTACTTGAAGGAGTACTGATTTATAAAATAACTCATTTTAAAGCATGTGGGAATGTCTTTTAATGACACCGTGGCTTGTTATTTCTTCAGAAGAATGTTTGAACAGCTTCATTAAGTGTGAGATCTTGATTTTGCTTCTTTGGACTTTTGCCCTCTTCTCAGATTTATATCTTACTGCGCTTAGCTAAGCATTGCTGATTTTTTTTCATAGCTGACTTTTATTACTGCTGTGTTGCCATAAAATCTCATAAAATTCATTTCCATTGACAATGAAATGAATCAAAACTATATATCCATCCAGTTTGAAAATTTAGGAAACACCACACACAATTGTTCTTGTATGCCTTGTTTATAGGTTTGGGGTTTTTATTTTTTGCATCTAAAAATATTGTAATGACATTTTGGCTTTGTTTTTATTCCTTTTGCCTAGCCAATATTTCACATTCTTGAGCTCTCCAGCTTTACATAGCTATACATTATGCAAAGATATCTATGTGAACTAAATAGCATGACAGAGAGACCAGACTGTGATGAGGTGGGCCAAGGATGCACCAGTAAGCATAAACACTGCTCACACTGCTGCCAGTCTCACAGCTCAGAGGTTATAAAGAGGAAAAACTCTTAGCGAGACATTTTTTTGTGTTTATGTGGGGTTATATTGTGCTGTGCTTAACGATCATATAAGCATTAATCAGCAAACGCACAACATATGTCTGCATTTGACCATGACTTTTTATGTGTAACACAAATGTGCCTCCTCTAAATTTACAATTCATTACTACAGTGACAATACTGACAATGCTAATACTTTATAATAACTATATAATATGGCCTTGGGACTGCAATTACCACATGCAGTTTTGCACTCAGGTCTCCTTTAGTGAACAGTGGATTAGTTCAACGAAGACTTCATGTTAAAACCATAATGAAGTTTTACTTTCACACTATCCATTGTTACTCAGATGAGGACGGGTTCCCTTCTGAGTCTGGTTCTCCTCAAGGTTTCTTCCTCATATCATCTTAGGGAGTTTCTCCTCGCCACCCTCACTACCGGCTCGCTCAATAGTGATAAATTCACACACTTAAAATCTGTATCCTTTTATTTATGTTTCTGTAACGCTGCTTTGAGACAATGTCCATTGTAAAAACGTTAAAACTGAATTGACTTGAGTGGAATGACTGTCCATAGAGCTGCACACTGGTGGTCAGTGTGACATAGTGGGCTTAGTTTGAAAAAAACAATTAGTGGCTATTCACATGTAGTCCTCACATTCCTGTATTGGTAGGGGTTGTGACTAAATTGTTCAAAAATTTGGTATAAAAATCATGATCTCAACTAATAAGATAACACAATAGCTATACATGTACATTAAACACTGTTGTGCTGGAGTGCTCACACTTTCAGTGCTCATAAAATAGATTTGATACACAAGTAACACACTGAACTGGTCTTTGCATATTTGTTAACCTGGGTCTAGATGTTTTATACATTCTTAGAGCTATATTCAGAGATTACTATAATTTAAAAAGATACACCAATTTTTAATGTGGGGAACGTTACGCATATTCAGAGTTGGGTTATGCAGGGATGCTGGCTGATTTTCTGAGCGGCTCAGTCAGATCATTAAGTTCACCTGCATGTTGTTTATGCCTCCAAGTTGAAATATTTTTCTTGACTAGTGGTGTTTGAGGTGAGGCTTTGCAATAGCGTCTAGACCAACAACTTTAAACACAGTATTTGACTTCCAGGCAGAACAAAACAAATCAGGAGGATAGAAAATGACTAAACTCTAGAAGCAATTTTTTAAAATCACAATGACAATTTTTTTTACTGTCAAATACAATATGATGACGTTGCAGGGGGGGGTCAACAACTTTGGTTTTTTATTTATTTTTAATTTTTTTATCATAGAATTTTTATTGGAAATCTGCATTTTACATCTTATAACACCCCACCCAACAGCCCCAACAAAACAATCACCGCCAAAACCAAAAGAAAGGGGGAAACAAAAAACAATAACAAACAATCAGAGAAACAAACAAACAATAAATAAATAAATAAATACATTTTTAAAAAAGGGGAAAAAAGGGAAAGATCTACCTCCAGGGTGCATACATCACTGAAGTAGGTAATAAATTGTTGCCATTAATTTTCCCAAAAATGAGTCACCCCTGCCTCTGATGTTATACTTGATTTTTTCAAGTTTTAGAAAGATTAATTCTTTAAGCCAGATTGATATAGAGGGGGGTTGTGGAGAGGTCCAAGACAGCAATATTCTGCGCCGAGCAATTAACGATGCAAAAGCCACAACACTAGCTTGTTTATGGTTCAGAGGCTGACGGTGAGATGGGACACGAAAGATGGCAATTAAAGGTCAGACATCCAATTTGATTTTAAGAACGTCGGACATAGTTTCGAAGAAAGAGTTCCAAAAGTTCTGCAGTTTGGGACAGAGTGCAAACATATGACTGAGATTACAGGGCGAAAGTTTGCATTTTTCACACGTCAGGAACATTGGGATATATTTTAGACAGTTTACACCTAGATTGGTGAGCTCTGTGAACAACCTTAAATTGTATGAAACTAAGTCTAGCACAAGACATGGCGGTACGTATATTCTCTAACGCTCTGCCCCAGTAATCTTCCTCAAGCTCCAGGCCCAATTCCTTTTCCCACTAATGGTTTTGATATGATAAAAATCGTCCTGTGACCAGATCGTTGCATATATCCATGAAAACAGCTTTGTTTTTTGTGACCTACAAGGAGAGTACAGCTCCAGCACTATAATTTGATTGAAAAGTGAATCATAGTGTGGTATAATGGAGATAATATTCATAATAAGATAATACAGCTGCACACGCTTTCTAGAGAAAAGCTTTTCAAAATAAAAAAAAAACTCTGTTAATGCAGATGTTAACTACTGTACATTTGAACAATAAAATGCACCAAATGTGTTTATGTATTGTGAGTGCCTACGAAAACCCCCAGATGATGGATTCAAATATATATATATATATATATATTTATATATATATATATATATATATATATATATATATATATATATATATATATATATATAAATAAATGTTTACTATATGAAGTTCTGAAATATATAATATATTGTGTTTCTCAGGCACAAGTACATTTATAGACAAAATCTGTTCAATCGCAGAAGTGAAAAGGCCTCTGTTCAGAAGTTCAAACCATCCAGTAGTCATGCCATGTTTAATATTAGGCGAACAGGCAATTTATGCATGGCAGTTCATTATATTTGAACTAGAATAAGAATCCTCCAGATGTCATCTTTATATTAACTCACTTTGAATGATTTAAAAATATTATGAGCTGACAGGCTATAGTAACAAACAATTTCAGTCATTCATTTATTTAGTCATTCATCTTCAATTCATCTCCACTTTGATAACCAGGGTTGTGGTGGATCCAGAGCTTATCCCTGGAACACTTGATGTGAGGCGGGAATTACCCAATATTATTTTTTTATGAGGTGGGAAGAAACCAGGGAGCCCAGGGGAAACCCACACAGACACAAAACACACACAGTAACCTGGGTTCAAGACCACTGCCTCTGTAACTTTGTGACATATTATCATAGAATTTATTAGGAGAATTTACTATGGAAAATGAGTTATCAGCTTGATCAGTCTCTCTGTTGATATCCAACAGAAAACTTATTTTTATGATATTCCCCAGATATCAGTGTAGAGAAATCTGTATAACAAGAAATAAAATAAATCCTAGTGTCCGTTTGATTTGGCACCCACTTCCTAACTTCCCAAACCAAATGGTTGGTTGAGAACTTGTTTAATTGTTTAAATGTTTAATTGACATGCTTCAATCAGGATATTTGAAAATGGTGAGTAAAATGGTGAGTATCTGAGTGTGTATTTGTGCCAAACCAGCAGACTTGCTCAGTTAAAGCCATACTCAGCAAAATGCCTGTGAAACCCTCTGGCACTTATACAGGGTTCTCAGCAGTGTGGGTTTTCAGAGAAATCACTTAGAAAATGCCCTGTGGGCTCAGGCTTTTTAATGCCTGGGATTTTGCTAAAATAGTTTGTGAAGCAAAACAGCAGAACAGGAGCACTGTGAGTTGGCCGTAGAAGAGCATACATACTGTATGTTCCCTTTAGTCTCTCTTCGTTTTAATCTAGTTATTATGCTTTGGGGTGGATGTGGCTGGGTTTAGGAGCAAAGATGATTTTTGATGGCTAGTTCTACAAGTGTGTGCTTTCGGTATGGATCTATCTCAGGACTTTGAAGCAGCCTGCAGCACATGCGCTAGAGTAGTGACTCAGCCTGCTGAATATTACATTGGAACTAGGTTATTAAGCTGGGAGATATTACAAGCTCTCCACTTGTGGATATACCGTCGTTACAGGCGAACATGAAACTTTTATACACCCAATTTGGCAAATCCAGAATGTGCCTTTAGGGCTATCATAAAGCATGTGTTCAAAGCTGAAAGTGAAATGTTAAAGTGAAAGTCTGTTTAAATTGCAAAAGATTTTCTCTTCAGGCTGTTCACCTGAACAGAGAAATGCTGAGCCTGACATCAGCTCTTCTCTCTCCCACCTTTTCTGTGGGTTCATCAAGGGTTCGTTGGATGGGTAATGGTTCTAAAGAGTTTCTACTTTAGAACCATTAACTTTTTCCTGAGAAGAAAACATTTGTTGTAGGGTTCTTTATAGAAGCCGTGCTCAGTTATTTGTCAAGGTCCAGAAAAGAAGTGCTAATAGTGATAATAATACATGCTATTTGTTCAACACTTCTACTCTGTGGCCTTTTCCAGGTCGGAGGCAAAAGGCTTCTGATTGTGTTTGTGTGACCTTTCAAATATGTACTGGGTTCTGACGTGGGGAAATTGTTTGGCTTAGTGGGGTTGTGTGTCTCTGTTTTTCTCCTGATGACCCTATAATTCCTGATTCATACTAACTAAACTAATATAAAAACTATAGCTTCTGTTCACAATAAAGAGTGAATTATTGGGTTGGTGCTGATATGCATTGCTGTTACTTGGCAAAGTCTTACCTAAATTACAGGCTGCGTTAAAACAAAAACTATTACTCTCATTCAGCCTGGTTCAACAGTGTCCATATGCAATAAACACCAATAGCTCTTAATTAAATTCATGCTGAAAGATGGTTGAGCTGTGGAAAGAGGACATGTTTTCCATGGTGCATTGCTACACATCATATTGAAAAACTGCTAGCCTTGGAATCATACTGAATATCAGGCATCTGGCTTGTGCTGATTGAGCTACAATGCTTCAAAGACAAAACAGAGGGCTTGGCAATGCTCAGAAATCACTCATGAAGCAGGGAATTAGTCCTAGACAGGCAAACTAGACAACACCAAATCAGTAAACATGGACCTGACTACAGCCATAACATTAACAGGTCGATAACATAGGCTTGCCATCACCAAAGGTGCAGGAGTTAAAGGAAGTAGTGTGATTGCAAATAGGGGAGTTCCATTAGTAATCAGATGACTGTGAGGGGGGATAGGAGTTTGACTCGAGGTCATGTGATAAGGTTGTGTGCTCTGGATGCTGGGAGTTGTAATCCGCACCGTCAGGAGCATTTGAAGTGAAAATCAAACTAATCAATTGTTTAAAGGTGGTGTACTGACCTTAGTTGCAGCTACTAATAAAGCTTTGTAGTTACAGGGGTAAGTCTGGACCAGCCAACAGCTCCTGGGTATTTAAGTAGTTTTTAAATAGTTTAAATTACTAGCCACTACCCTTATTTGAAATGTTAACCCAATGCGAGTTTCCTCTGGTTTCTCTTGTTTTTTCCCACCTTCCAAAAACGTGTCAGTGGATTGGCTAAGATAAATTGTCTCTAGGTGTGAATGTAAACGTTTGTGTATGGTGCCCTGATGGACTGGTCATACATCCACAGTGTATTTCCAGCTCATGCCCAGTGTGCTCCAGATAGGCTCCAGAATCACTGCGATGATGACAAATATCAAAATAGTTACTGACAGGGAGTGATCTTTAAGAACACAGAATATGGTTCTATTTCTATTTTGACTCCTTCATTGAATCCACTTGCTGTAAATCTTCACATTATTCTGGTCCTCAGTAGCCTGCTGTTTTTACTACCTGAAGAGAAGCTAGTCTATAACTGAGGTTGTCTGTAATCAGATCTACCACCCAATGTACTGTCAGTTTTGTTCCTTTCCTTTTTGGTATATGACACATTTGTGTCTTTTCATATTTATCTATCTCTGAGTCTAAACTCTTTCTTTTGCACCAGTAAACATACTGGTAATAACACAAGCACAGAGCTCAGGAACTATTTTGGTCTTGGTTTGTTCCCATGGAAACGTCCTTAGGCCCGCTACCAGTTGCGTACTGCAGATCTCAGTTACTTACAAGCTGACAGCGTATATGTCATGTTTATTAGTGTTTTCCACCTTATTCATATTAATGAGTTATACATTCAAGGAAGATGAAACAGATATAAATTTTAAAAAATAGCTATGGATTAAATACATAGTTTCAATCAATGTTGATGCACCATTGATACACCAGATTTAGATTGCAGTGCTGCAGATGAAATGTATTTATTTTGATAAATTAACCTAGATTATTACTGAGAGTTACTTTTTGAAGAATAATGTTTTTTCTTTTCCAAGATTGTGGAAGTGCTGCAAAGTTTGTGAGATTCTCTGAAGTTGTGTCTAATCTCCCGGGTGCTCTCAATCATACAACTACGTGCTACACACAAAAATAATCTTTCAGTGTAGAGAAATCTGTTTAACAACAAATAAAATAAATCCTAGTGTCTGTTTAATTTGGCACCTATTTCCTAAATCTTCTGACCAAATGATGAGTTGAGAACTTACATAAATTACAATAATAATTACGTTAAATTAGTGATTCTTCTGTAAGTAGCATGTTGAGTGGCTTTTCACAACACCAAATGTATCTTAAAATGCTTTTGCTGACCATCATTCTTTCACAGCTCTCCTGTATGCCACCATCTTTGGAAACGTGACCACCATCTTCCAGCAGATGTACACCAATACCAACCGCTACCATGAGATGCTGAACAATGTACGGGACTTTCTGAAGCTCTATCAGGTGCCAAAAGGTCTGAGCGAAAGAGTAATGGACTACATTGTCTCCACCTGGGCCATGTCAAAAGGCATTGACACAGAGAAGGTCAGAAAGCCTCAACCTTTTGCTTTTGAGTGATACATTTGTATCATATCCTTTTCTATGTCGTTCAAATACATATAGCTTAGCGTCTGTTCAACTGAATTAAACAGAGCTTTAAAAAGCTATTTTCTCAAGTGCAGTGGGTCGCAGTGACCAGCTCCAATTAATGCAAAAAAGAAGCTCTACCCTTTAGAATCAGCTTTAATGGCTGCAGCTAGATTGTGCTCAAGAAATTGAAAAGGATATCTATTAAGCTGTTTCCAGGGGAGCTTAAATAAAAACCACTTTGAAATCAGAACTACATAGGTATAGCATACTTGTATGAGACAAATTGTGGTGAAGTTGGTGAGATGAGATCTAATCTCATTGTCACACATGGATTCTTAGCTGGTGAATAAATCTACCTCTCTTTGCCACTTATTGTACATACCTGTAGCAGTAATGCCTAAGGCCAAAAAGACCTATACACACGCACACTACTATACTCATGTGGTTTTTAATAATCCCACCACTTATTTTGTTGTTTCCACAAAACTGTGTTACAGCAATGAATGGTCATGAATGTGGTATTTAATTATGATTTATTTACATGAGTGAATATGCAGCTGTCTGTGTTTGTAGATGGAATCTGTTTTTTTTTTATTATATCTTAAGACTGACAGCTGTGTTTAGCCATATTTATGTCTGAATAACCGAAGAGTATTTAGCGGTCAAAACATCAGTGTCTAACAATTGTATGCAGCATGTTTTCATATATTTCTACTGGAAGTCAGTCCAGAAAACCTCATAATACATCCTTATACAAAAAATATTATTTATTCAAAATAATAAAATCTATGTCGCTTAATTCAGATGTTGACACTGTAGCTCTTATGATGTGTTTAGACATCATTAAGTTAAAACTGGCATAGTACTGCTGGGACTTGAGTCCTAAATGCTTTTTGAAGATAAACATGATAATAATTATAATTATTGTGCTTTTAACTTAAACTCAGTCATTGTCGTGTCTTAGTAAGCATTTTTCAAGCTGCTTAATAATGTTATTAATGATGTTTAATAATGTTAAAATTTTGGAATTTCATAAAAAATTAAATAAAATAAATAAATAAATAATTATAAAATAATAAAATGAGAAGGAAAAACCTTTCAGATGACGGTTGATTTAATTATTGCTCTCTACTGCACCAAAATGAAATATTCATGTGTACTAAGAAACTCCACATCATTTCCAGATACCAACGGCAGCTGAGCAATTTTCTTTCGTCTTTTGGCACAAGTACACTACAAGAAGCTAAATCTGTGAGCACCAGTGCAGCGTTTGTACTGTTCGTAAATTCTGTACACACGGATACACGACTGTATTACTCTGCACTTTTTTTTTTGACTTGTGTATATTATTGGCGTGACTCTTGCTGAATTGTCTTTTTCTTGAATTTTATTGCTGCCATCAAATCTCATTGAATCAGTTCGAGCCTACACTTCTCCCTTCATTACACAGTATTGATGCACTGTCTCATCCATCCTGATTCACACACATCAACTGACACTGCAATGTGTCTGACATACTGCCATGACATTCATACCCTTTCTTTTCTCCTAGGTGCTATCCATCTGCCCCAAAGACATGCGGGCGGACATTTGCGTACACCTAAACCGGCAGGTGTTTAATGAGCATCCTGCCTTCCGGCTGGCAAGTGACGGTTGTCTCCGCTCTTTGGCTGTGGAGTTCCAGACCACACACTGCGCGCCTGGAGACCTCATCTTCCACGCTGGAGAGAGTGTTGACACACTATGCTTTGTGGTGTCCGGCTCGCTTGAAGTCATTCAGGATGATGAGGTTATTGCCATTCTTGGTAAGATAGGTTACTCTCGTAGCCTTTATATATATATAAAAAATGTGTCCCAGAGAGTGACAAGTGTTTAGTGACCGTCACTGCTGTCAGTATACACACTGCAGAATTTTATTAAGCGAAAGCCTTAGGAAAAAGTCTACCCTTGGCTCAGCAATCTGATTAATTGAGCTTTAACGCCATAGAAAAATCTTGTTAGGAAGCTTTTTTTTTTTCCATTTCCTTGAATCCTACTGAAGTGAGGAATTTGTATTCACATATATTATATTCAAGGAAGCACAGATCTGCATAATTATTCACCAAGAACAATAGTGTGCTAAAAGATTTAAACAAATCTGTACTTGCTATATAACCAGGCTTGTTTCTGTTCCTCTGTCAGGCAGTTCATAGGATATAAAGGATTTAAGAAGATAACATTTTGATGCATAGCCCTTGTTTGGCTTCAGGTTACCTTCCAAGCCAAATACAAAACTCATATTCAGACCATAGTAAATTATGCATATGTTTTTTTTCCTTCTTTCCATGTATAATGACTCTGAATAATTGATCTATAGGCACCTGTGCTCTGGCCATCGCAGACCAGTAGTCAGGATTGTGCACACTTCACTTGATTCTGTAGACATGAATATAGAAAAAAGCCAAGAAGCAAACTGGATTTTTTTAAACTCCAAACTGCTAAATTACACACGTGAGACATTTCACTGCTTGTGTTTTCTTATACTAAACGTCTAATTCACTATCGTTATTTTTCTTATTTGTCATTTGTTAGCAATCTAGTGAAGATTATTAAGGCTATAAAAGGAGCATGGGGAGATTTGGCCAATCTCTAAACAATAAGACCAGAGCAATTCTGAACTATGGAAATGTGTGTCTGTATCCAACACAACATATTTATTTTCTAAAGCAATATTTTATGCATCCTCTAATAGAGTAAGCAATACTCTGTAATGGTTATCTCCTCTTGTCATAAGAATATGATGTGCCCTGGGTTGACTCCCTTATTTTTATCAAATGACATCACATTAGGTGTGATTGGGCGCTGCAGAAAGGAACTTAAAGTCTCGTTGTTCTAATGGTGTAGCAGATCAGATGCTTTCTTGTCTTAATGATTATGAAATGAAATAAAATGGGAACTCTGTGTGTTAAGTAATGCTCCAGGCGCTTACTTGAACTCACCAGTCTGAACCTGCTGAGCTCCTAATGATGCCACTTGTCAAAAGAAGGCAGTGTACATTTGAGGAAACCAGATTAAGGCTAAGCCCAAAGAAAGTCAGTTTTAGACTTTAGACCTAGGCTCTTTATGGATACTGCGTAGTAAAAAAAATGCGTTCTTGCATGCCTTTAAACTCAATTTCATACCAACAACAAGTGTGGTCAGTATTAAAGATAGTGTCACGTTTGTGTTTTCTTTAGTCTTTTGTCATTTTGTTGTTTCTTGCAGGTAAAGGTGATGTGTTTGGTGATGTTTTTTGGAAAGAGACCACGCTTGCTCATGCATGTGCTAATGTACGGGCGCTGACTTACTGTGACCTGCATGTAATCAAGAGAGAGGCTCTGCTCAAGGTGCTGGAATTCTACACAGCTTTTGCCAACTCTTTCTCACGTAACCTCATCCTCACCTGCAACCTCCGGAAGCGGGTAAGGCCAGACATATGTATAACCATAAATGGTCCCTGTGTAGATATACTGAACTGAAGTTATTTCTCTGCAGTTTGTCCTCACCTGAACTTGTGGCATGATGACATGCAGTCCCACGTTATTACTGGTTAAGTGGTGGGGCAGAGCCTTCAGCGCCAGTTATGGCTTCGAAACTTGGCCTCCTGCTGGTTAAACACATGAATGATTCATTTAGGCTGACAGCCTGCATAGTGTGTTGAGCAGCCTGGCTTCAGAAATTAATGGAATTCTTTAATGTCGGCCTCAAACTGTAATTTATTCATTTTACTAATGAAAATAAAAAGGTCAAATATACTAAAACTGTCAAAATATACTTAATGGCCAAACGTTTGTGGACACCTGACCATCACACTCGTATGTAGTTCTTCCCCAAATTGTTCCCACAAAGTTGAAAGCACACACTTGTCTAGAATGTCTTTGTATGCTTTCGCAATAAGATTTCCCATCACTGGAACTAAGAGGCCCAAACATGTTCCAGCATGAAAATGCCCCTGTGCAGAAAGTGAGCTACATGAAGACATGGTTTGTCAAGGTCGATGTGGAAGAACTTGAATGGCCTGCACATATCCCTGACCTCAACTCGCTGAACACCTTTGGGATGAACAGGAACACTGACTGAGCTACAGGTCTCCTCACCCACCACCAGTGACTGACCTCACTAATGCTCTTGTGGTTGAATGAGCACAAATCCCCACAGCCACGCTCCAAAATCTAGTAGAAAGCCTTCCCTGAAGAGTGGCAAAGGGGGACTAAATCTATAATGGGATGTTCAATAAGCTTGTGAACTCAGTCATTATGGACCCAGCAGTCCACCTACTTTTGGCCATATAGCGTATAATGATATTACCATCCGTGGGCTTCAGTTGAATCACTTGTTCCTGATATATAGGTTTTTATAACCTTTGCTGTTGCCTTCTTTCTTTAACTGGACTAGAGAGAAATGTGCAGAGAGAGTCAGAAGAAAGCATATTTACTGTAGCGTATGCAACCTTTAATTTGTTTCTTTGCAAGGAGATGATATTGCTCACCAGGGAATACCTGCTTGTATTTATTCAAAAGGTCACTGTACTTTCGGAAAGCTTATAATGCTGATATGAAACTGTCATGAGAGATTTATCTGTGGCTAGGTGTCCATTCTTACTTTTGTGTTTTAATACTCATCGACCAGCAAGATTGTTATTCATATGCTGTCAGAGCTCTACCCTTAACATGAAATTAATAGTAGTTAATTTTAAGAAACACATAATAGCCAGTGCAATTGAATTTTAAATACAAATACAAAAGTCCACCAATGTGTGAGTCATGTTAGGTATAGGTTGCCCTGTGCTTAATGCCTGAATGTAAAATAGTAGGAGTGGTGGTGTGCTGAAAGTATAATGGGCTCAGAGGGACATTCTGCACGGTGTAGGTTGAAAGTGGTATAGAATACTGTAAGAAGTAACAGTCATGAGATATGAGTTGTGTGCATGTGTGTGTGTGTGTGTGTGTGTGCGTGTGTGAGTGAGGGTTTATTGCTAAATGTTGTTTTGCCTGAGTGACACTGGCAGCCTACCTCCCCTCTGTGCACTATTAGTTGGGCGGCTCGGCTGATGAGCTGGCTTTACTAATAAGAAATCCCCCCTACAGAGCACATCCTGAATAAAGCATGAGTCTGATCACTGGGAAGGACACACAGACATCAACTCACAAACACTGTCTTATTCTTACCCTCTGGAAGCACACTATTAAATAAACAGACATTATTTACTGTACATTACATACGATTAACCAGAGAAGCCGCATTTCTCATAATCCAGAATACATTTGCAGTAACCCAAACAATATAGTCAAGCACAATTGTCTGCATGAATTCAGTCTCACCAGTTCCTTATACCTCTTATCTAAAAGCCTTCTCTTTTCCCTCTACCTTAGCTGAGTAGCTTTTATCTATGAGCTGTCATTCAAAATCTCTCACCATGCACCATTTGCCCTGGTCAGTGGCTTTTTGCATCACCCTGTATGGTGTGCCTCTCTTTATCACTCCTTAAAGTGTCCTCGCTGTGAGAGAACGACTCAGTGAAAGCCTACAAAATATCTCTGCAATAAAAGGTTAGCTGTGAAAGAGCTCCAAAACCTTAACATTCAATTGCCTATAGATTTATAGGTAGTACAGTTCCTTTTATGGAAATCACGACTCTCCAACATTTGACTCACTGAGCCTGAGTCACAGGGGCCAGAAGGCTTGTATCTTCAGTCATCAGTAATTGACCAGGTTAGTTGGATCTTGGATTTTTGGTCTCTGGAGCCGGATCTGGTATAAACTTAGATCTTGAATCTTGTGCAGTTGAAAATGGTTTCAGGTACAGTTTTGTCTTTTGTACCTTATGGATTGTTTCTCCAATTGATTCATATATAATACTCCTATAACGTATATAACTAAACAGAAGGCACTCCACAATGAAGAGCTTCCTTGACTCATGTTTTTTTTTTCCAGAAGTAAAAAAATAAGCACCTTCTTTTGTAATTATTATTCATTGAGGTTTGAAGTTTAAGACCTAATTCCAGAAATGAGGCTACTGATGGGCATCTCTTGCTTGATTTACAAGACATCTTCTTGGAACGGCCCCTCGTCCTGCCAATAAGCTAACAACACAGGTTCATTATTCTAACCATTACTGTAAATGAGAAGACAGAGTATTGCTCTTTCAGCATCAAGGGGAAAGACTAAGACTTGAGAAGATCTGCAGAAGCAGCAAAAGGGAAGATGTGCGCTTGTTGCATCATCTGTCTTGTGCCAGAATTGTCCTAAAAGATGACCTGATGGATATGGCATATAGTAACCTATCTCGATTTTAAGAACCTGTGCATTTCTGTGAGTGCCTTGAAAACCATGGCTAAATTTTTGATATACTGAGTGCAGACTCGTGATGCATGGAATATTTACGACTATACATTTCTGCTCTTACAAATTTACAGACAACAGATATTCACTTAGCCTATGTAAAGGTCATGTGTTTTTTTTTTTTTGGATCTTCTGGACTGCATAAAAACATGGAATTGGAGAAATGAGTATGGAAATGGAAATAGCTGCCAATCCGGACCCTATGCATTGGCTAAGCAAGCCAGGAATTATTCTGAGTTGATCCTTCCACCCACTGCAGCAAAAAACCTTACAGCTAGTCTATGAATGCAGTTATCGCATCCGCATTTATTTGTGCAGGACAAGTATTATTATGGCTCTGTTTGTGTAGTGTTAAATTAGTTTATGCGATCCCATTTAGAAGAATCAATTTAGCTAAAGGACTAGAGTGAAATTCAGCCTCTCGTAACAGCTGAAAGATGCAGTTATATTTCCTCTTTATCAAATTAACACACAATTTATTAATTACTGGTCTTGATACTATCTACTTGTGTAGAATTTTGGTATTTTGTGTTAATAAATTATGAACAAAATGTTATTTGTTCTATTGCATGTTTCACTATTAATTCCTTTTAATGTGAACATTTCAAAGAGTACTCTGAATTACAAAAGATTTGTGTGTGCAAAATGAAAACCAAAAAAATATATAAAATAAATACTACTAATAATAAAAAAATAGAATGCTTTTTCAATAGTTTTGAATAACAAAATTACATTACATTTAGTATATTTAATAATTTAGAGATTTGGGACATTTTGTACATTTCTAATTCCAATTCTAATTTTCAGATTTATAATTTATTCTGATTATCCTATCTTTAAACCTGCCCTTTTCCAAAATGCCCCTTTTTCCTTTAAAATTTCCCCTCAAATCCTGCCAGTCAGTACAATAATCAGATTGATTACACCAGTATTTTGGCTCATGCTCCAAAGTCCCAACTAGGAATTGATCTCCAAACACAGTGCTCTAATTTATGCCATAATGGCAACGCCTCCACCAAGGCAATACCCCCCTTCAGACAGCGAGCTCCATCTTTGCCCATTCAGTGTGGGCCTTCCAGAGGATGCCTTAATAAGGAGGAATGGATCTGTGAATCTGACTGAGACTATAATAGATCTCTCTGTGGTCGCTAGCGGCAGGCGTTAATCTGATGATTGGCCTGCTGTGCAGTGGGAGGTGCTATACACAGTCTAGCTGGGATGCTTATATCTCTGTGTGAGGATAGAGAATGGGCTGGGTACTGAAGTAAGCTTTCCTGAGTTGAATCAGTGGGTAAGGAGCTGAACAAAGGGCAAATATCTGCCAAACTTCATTAATAGAGACTCTTTTCTTATTTTTCTTATGCAAGAATGTAAAGCAATCAAAGTAAGTTTTTTTTTTTCTTCGGTTTCCAGAATCATATAGACAGAATGGGTGGAATTTTTTTCTTATTGTATCTGCCATGCTATCACAGATAAATATCATAAACAATACCTTTGAGGAAAAACACAATTGAACTTTCTATTCATGTAAATAAATTTGTGTGTGATCATGTGATGAAATTGTGAGATAAGGTTTTCTCCCTTTTAACAATTCTCTACTATTTTACAGTAATGAACAAAATAACACTGTGAAATAACATGTATAGAAAACCTATTTAATATGTATATCTATTTTAAATTCATAACAGTATTCCTCATAAAGCTTTGCACTCTCTTGGCATTTTTTCCACCAGCTTCATGATGGAGTTTCACCCAAAAGACTTTTATTAAACTTACCAAATAGGCCAAACTCATCACTGCTTCTCCTAAATGTAAATGTTCTGAGTTGTACTTGTTGGAGGATACAATTAATTTGAAGTAAAACACTTTAAGGCACCCTAAATCAATGGCTTATTTTTGCTGTATTGTAAATGTATCATATCATATCGAATTTGAATCATTACACCCTTGCTATAATGTTAGCATCTTTGGTAATACCTTGCTGAATAAAATCCAAGTTACATGTTTTTTTAATTTGATACCAGTCTTGTATAAAGCACTGCACAACATGAACATCTGTACCAATTTGCTCATGTCAGGCTGGCTTTGTGTGTGTCCTTCCTGCTCTGTGAGCTAAAACACTGGAGGCTCTTCAGGTGCCCTGAATTTCTCTTAATTATGATGAAATGTTAACTGGGTTGGAAAATGGCATTTGAAAACTTTTTGAGGAGTAGGACAAATAGCATTTCAGTTAACTGACAAGGGAGAATATTAAAAATAGCAGATGTTACCGAGTGCAAAAATGATCTCGGTCATGGCCACAAGGTGATGAACTTTGCTATTTTCTTTTGGTAAACAAAGTAAAAAAAAATTTTTTTATTAAATGGGTACATTAGAATATTACTGCACCGAATAAAATGTTCAGGGTTTATCTGGGGTTATACTTGAACACACCCAAATATAGACAAATGTTTTCATAGTATTGAATTACTGCATACACTAATGCTTCAGGAAATAATGCAGCCCGTACTGTATTGTAGGTAATAATAGGTAATAGGTAAGTAACTCATTCCACCTACTGATACTGGGGCTTGGTATTAACAAACATTATTTAATTTATTAACAAGATTATTACATTTACATGTTTACATATTGAGGGGTGTGTTTGGACAGCAATTTTTTAATTTAGTCTTAGTCCTGTGTAAAACGTCCGTGATTTTTTTTTATTATTTTGTTTTTTTTAAACATTTAATCAATCTTATCCTGTTTTTTTAAGTCAAGCTTTAGTTGTCTAAACGTCTGGGCATTTTAGTCTTATCTTAGTCAAAGAAAACCGTAAGCATTTTAGTCTGTTAGTCAACAAAAACTGTTTTATTCACGGAAAAGTGAAGAAATTTCTAGCCATAAGATTATTATTGATTAACATTTCAGTCAATCTAATTTAGCCAATGGTGAAACCGAGGAGTGGGGGCAGGGATAAATATGCATAAATATAATATAAGAATATATATAACTCTTTTATATATACCTTTATTACAAATAGAAACAATAGCATTACACTTATTTCATGTCTCCTCCAAACATCATTATCTTCCATATCACAACCCTCTGCCCTCTCACTCCAAACCTTTTTACCAGGTGGTCCAAAGTAATTTAATATCGTTTTTTTTCATCCTACCCAACTGACTGTCTCTCTCCCCTTCAAACACTTCTCTCTCTTTCTTGCCTTTTTTGACCATCAACAAAAGAATGACAACATAAGAGTGACAGCCTGTATCAGTGCAATAAAAAAAAAAATTAAGTTGTACAGTAAAACCTCTTAATGGCTTGAGAATCTGCATAAGTGATAGCGAAACATTTTACAAACATTACATATCTCTCTATGTAACTAAGTCTCTATTTGTAATAAACATGTAGGCTAACATATCTGTGGATATAATAATTAGCAAGCTATGATGGTGAAAATAAATTAAGATGAATAAGGGCGTTCAAAACAGAGTTTCTACTATCGCATTTGTTAAAGTAACTGTTTCTGTTTTTTGGCTCTGTTAAGACTCCATTAACTTACCCGAGGTGGTCTGATCGTTCCTGTAAGAGCGCGTACCGATAGAGAAGCGTTCCTGTTGGCTGCAGCCTGTAGGTATCATGTCCAATCAGGAAAAGTCAACATTGTACAACCACATCTAGAATATCCTCATTACGTTTACAGTGGTGCTTGAAAGTTTGTGAACCCTTTTTAGATTCCTGCATAAATATGATCTAAAACATCATCAGATTTTCACACAAATCCTAAAAGAAGATCAGTTGAACCATATTAAACAAAGGAGACAATAATATTATACTTGGTCATTTATTTATTGAGGAAAATGATCCAATATTACATATCTGTGAGTGCCACAATTATGTGAACCTTTGCTTTCAGTATCTGGTATGACCTATAACTACAACTAAAGGTTTTTCGGTAACTGTTGAGTCCTGCATGTCAGCTTGGAGGAATTTTATCCCATTCCTCAGTACAGAACAGCTTCAACTCTGGGATGCTGGAGGGTTTCCTCAAATGAACTGCTTGCTTCAGGTCCTTCCACAACACTTCTATTGGATTAAGGTCAGGACTTTGACTTGGCCATTCCAAAACATTAAATTTATTCTTCTTTAATCGTTCTTTGGTAGAACGACTTGTGTGCTTGGGGTTGTTGACTTGATAATTCAGAATTCATTGAAGCACCACTGTATGTGCAGAACTCGCTTTCAGAAAAAGAAAAAAAAAACATCATATTTTGTCTCCTTTTTTTGTCAAAAAAATTCAGAGAGATTTTGATAAAGTTATTATTTTTTAAACTATGTTTTAGCCTCGTCTTTTTTTTGTCCACAATACTGCATGTTGATATAGACACAGTTAGTGTTTAATGACGTCAGTGTCGTCTCATAATCGACTTAACACTAGTCAGGCATTAAATTAACACTAGTTTTGACCCACTGCAAGTAAAGACAAAAAACAAAAAAACAAAAAATCATAGTGGTACTGATGATATTGTACTTTATTGTGCATTACAATTAAAATAAACTGTTGATTCCACTTCCTGCTGAGGATGAGAACCACTCAAGTGCTGATACTGTACTTTATTGCAAATTCAATTTGTGTATTCATGATGCTGTTCTTAGTTGATGTTGAGAAACACTTAACATTCTAGTTCTGTTTAGTATTAAGGATAAGAATCGTTTAAAGTACTCACAGACTATTGTCTTTTGTTGAAGATAATCATCACTCAGCACTGTGAGATTAGTCTCTTTTGAGGCTGAGAATCACTCAGACATACCACAGAGCACATGAGCTGTGATGACACAACTTTCTGCCTGTCAAATATGGCAAGTAGTGAGCTCCATGTCAGCTCTTCACCGAAGCCCAGGATCTAGCCATAATGTGCGCCGATTAGCACTTCACAGGTCAAGAGACACCTTTTCAAGTGCGCTGGCACAATCATTTCCTTTATCTAGCGGGCTAACTTGTGTTTAGACTCAAACAGATGATCAGCTCATCAGTGACCTGCTGGCTGGCAATTTCATGTTCAAATAGCGCTTAAGAGCTCTCACAGGATAGATGCTCGCTTGAGCACACCGTATGAAAGCAGATGGATTAATATGTTTCTAAATATATCATGGCATTAGTAACTTCAGCAGCAATGCTGGATTCAGCCATAGTGTGACATTTGGCAAATAATATTATCCAAAGCAACTTACACTTGAACTTACAATTGAGCTGAGCAGTTGAGAATTAAGGACCTTGCTTAATTGTCCGACAGTGGCAGCTCAGTAGTCCAGAGCCCTAACCACTGCTCCACCATTTCACCCATGTTTAAACATTGTGTCAACCAATAAGACTTGTTTAGCTCTAGTGATGGCCAGCAAAAAAAACAACTAGTTGTGTTAAGCAAAAGCCTCTTTATATACTTCGCGCTTCCCGTGGTTCATCTGGCCACACTGTGGACCAGCAGAAACAATTTTTCACCTTTAAGAAAACTTTTGTCTAATTTAAGTGTTCCCAGAGGCAAACCACCAATCTGTCCCCAGTGCAAAGACAATGCTAGAGACATCAACTTTTAGGGTGGACCTTGAACAAGACGCTTCTAGCCAACTCTGCAAAAAGTCCTAAGCGTTGTTCATAATGCAAGATAAGGGGTTTATGCCAAAAGTTTTGCACCATAGTGAGAAAATGTTCCACTGGCCTGCAAGTAGATGTAGGCAGATGCCTGCATGTAGAGCCTGCACTAGTACATGTGACTTATGCAAGATCATCTATGCAGCCTTCACCCTTCCCAGTTGATAGCTGCTGTGTGTTAGGGGAGAGCAAAGTGGGTGGGTGGGATCAAGCAAATGACCAAACTGAGAGCAAAATGGGCTATAATCCTACTCCTAAATCTTTTTACAATGTGAAATGTTATCCAGTAGCAGCCAGTATGCAAGCCCCTCTTTCCAGTTGCAGCTTCAATATACTCTTAAACATGCATATGAGTATGTTAACGAAATCTGACAGAACAAACCCTAGGTTCAAGTTGCTTGGGTTGTTTGTAGTTTGTCTCATGTGGGGGTATAGTGATATATTTATTTTAGATCCAATAAGAAATTGCCATACCTATATATAGCTTCTAAAGCTAAGTAGTTAAACACAAATTAAATAATGCACTAATCATTGTGAAAACTGGTTGTTTGATTTACATGCTATACGCTCGGCTTCATACTCACTTTGTTGGCAGATTAGCAAAGATAGCTAACTACATAATCTCAACAGAGGCACTGATGTTACTTATAGCCGTTAATTGTACCAGTGTCTCATCCTACTGTCGCAGTAATAAATTAATAACAATTGTTCAAGTGTCTGTTCAAACAACACAGTCAGCTGTGGTGAGAATAATAAAATACAAGAATTACCTTCACCCAAAGTGCACATTAGTGCACTGTCACCTGAGGCAGGTTGAACAATAACAGGATTTAGATTATTAGCCAGACTTCCTCAACTTCTTAACAAGGCGAGAATAGGAAAGAGGATGAGCCTGATGTATTGGAGTCCTTTCATAGGCACCTGCTGATTATCATGAATATGGCCACAAGTTGATGAACTTTGCTATTGGTACTCAGGCAAGGAAATTAGCAGGGGTAGGGGTGTTAGCTGGACTGTTAATGATGCAGGGCTGTTGTTCCAGATTGTGCTCCATCAAAAAGCGTACTTCTAAACAGTTTGTTTCCATGCATTTTTTTCTTGCATGTGAGCGTGAGGGCTAATTGCTAAGGAAAAAATAATGGTTAACTGTCCAGCACAACATTATCAGCTCAGATAGTAGCGTAAAGTTTTGCTTTATGGAAACTGTGGAAACTTAGTTGTCAATGAATGACATGATCAGACAAAAAGCTGGATTTATCATACCACATGACTCGTGTGTTATCACTGATTGTAGGACAGTAGCTGCTACAGTGCCATGCAAAGTACGTTAGCTGTCCTTATGCTCTGCTTATATGATGTTCACGTAACTTGGAACTCATATAGACATTTAAACACTTTGTTTTCCTGCTCAGCGTGAGAAGATGTTAGTGTTTTCATTTCAACCCTTGTACAGGTACCGTGTATATGCATTTTCCTCTCACACTAACTGACTGTGTGAGCTAGCGTTCGGAACTGGGAACTGAGATCTGTCAGCCAATAAGACATGAGTATTTCCACATATTTTCCAGTAAACCCTGTCGGATTGGTCTTTGTCCCCGTTCACTGAAGATCCAAAAATTACAACACAATCAGAGGCCATAATTCAGTTCAACTATGCCATAAAAAACTCTACTCCCAGAATTACCTTAAAAGGCTGCTGCAAGTAAACTCTTAATAGCATATGATCTCTTTCAGCGTTGTACTCCATAACGCGTGGAATTCCACAGATTTCACAGGCATAAAAGTCTAACATAAACACATTTCACTCTTTTATCTGAAGGTCTGACCTATCCCCTCTGAATGTGCATGAAATTAGATATTGATTAGAGTAAAATTACTTATAGCACACTACAAAGGCCTCAGATACTGATTATTCATTCTATTTTAAATTTTTTAAGAATGCAGCTGTTTCTTTTCCCAGCAGTGCTTATACAGGAGGTTACAAGCTCTCTGAAGAAGAAACACTGTGCTAAAAATACATCCACTGTTTCTGTGGAATTTGAATAGGGCTGCTGGCTAAATATGATTACAATCATATTTTAGGCTGATCATAAAGACTTGTTTCATGTGGATATATTTTAATGCTTTGTGCACCTAGCCAGATTATTTTATCCCCTGCTTTTTTCATCTCAGTGTGCGTTTCAGTATCCTCCTTCCTTTTCATTTATCGATTATCAGACATTGTATAATTTGTGGCTGTCTGATTTAGCAACTACAGTGTTATCAGATTTGGTTAATTCTCTTTATATCTCTGATAATAAAAAGTACATATCCCTGTGTGCTCTTTTGTGTGGCGGTTGTTTCAGATGACTGAATTGGAAAAAATTGCTTTTTCCATTATCCCTCTGGATTCCGCTTGGGAATAAACCAGAAACATTATATATTTGACAACACTGAATCCTCAGCCACAGTCTGGATGTGTTTTTGGAAATGTAGTGCTTACATGACTTGCCTCATTCTTTCAGGGTTTTTCCTGTCAGACGTAGGCTGGTCCAATACCAGTTTCTATTTCCAGGTGGCTATATAGCCCTGATGCAGTATTATTTACACAAAAATGTAATTACTTCTATTATTTGGCACATATGGTATTATGTATATGATTATTTTAATTGTGTGAATAATAATGCCATCTAGAGAGAGTGAACACAAATGAATTCTCATGTTAAATTCCTTCTTGATGCCCAGAGGTCATTAAGTTAGTCTCACTTAAACATTTTCCTCCAATTCAGCAGTGAAAGCTGTTGATATATGATTTTTTTCTTTTCTTTTTCCACTAAATAGGCTAGGCATTGCACTAATTTCCATAATTATGAATTATGGAATTATGGAATAACTAATTATTCAGTGTATGATTCAGTTATTAGGCAATTGTTATATTATTCATTTACATATCTGTTACATCAGTTCTCACATCTGTGTTGTTGTAGGATAAGATTCTGGATGATAGTATGTAAATTAAAGATGCATCACACACATGATGTATTATCACATATTTTAAAACAGTGTTTATCTGTAATTCAAATGCATTTCGCATTGTTTAGCTTGTTTAGTTTATGACACTGTGGGTGAGATAAAAGCATACGGATAGAGTGACTAGTAGAAATATTCATATATTTTTGGACGTCTGTATAAATGCACACTGCCTACTTGCCTTGTGTTGCTAAATCTGTCTGCATGAATAATACATGCTTTTCATTTATACTCCACGGGTGAAGATTAGTTCCCACAAAATCCTGTATGAATAGGCTTTGGCAGGCTTCACTCATGTTGTGCCAGTAATGGCATCATTATGCTAAACTTGTAATCGAAATGGGAATAGACATAAAATTGGTGTAAAATGTACATGCTCAGGGGAATTATGGACCATGTCACCAAAACGATGCCACTAGTACATCAATGTTCATGAACTGACTCTTCTGTGAAGAGAAAATGAGCTTTAATTGTATAATAATAATTTCATTATGTGAAGCAGCTTTTATTTTGGTTAGCCATGCTTATGAAATGAATGTACAAATACTCAGGAAATAGAAGCAGCTGCAAAAGTCTAATTATAGTTTGTTTCTAAGTTTAAAGATTTTTTGTCATATCCCACATCTCAGAGCTCCAGTAAGCTTAATCTTTTGTTTGGATTGTACACTAATTTTGCAATTTAAATAAACACTTTGCTTGTGTAGAAGTCTTCATATTTGAGAAAACTTTGCTATTAACATTTACAGTGATTAGCTCTGATGAGGCTGTGCAGTTTAGGGTGAGTAACAGCGTTGAACTCTGCAAAGCGCTGACAAGCCACTTGGTAGAAGAGCACCAATGTGAATTGGGATTATATTGCTATTGCAGGGAACAGGTGCACCCATTAGACACCTGCCCTAAATGTCCCCAGAGTGCTACTGTATAACCCAGCAGTTTTGCACAGTGTTATGTGGGATAATTTTCTCTCTTCTGACCCTATTTACCATCCAACATTTTTGTGCTCCCAAGTAACAGTTTTCTGCCACTATAGGTGTATTTAAGACCGAACTTCCTAGTCAAACCTATTCATTTTTCCAAGAGGTAAAATTATTTTAGGACTTCCCTGAATACAGACACACAACTCTCACTGAAACTATAAATATTTTAGCTATTTAGATTTCTGCTGAACATATAATCTAATTTGCATTTATGAAGCTGATGAGAAGAGGGCTACCCCTTGCACTACTACGGGACATAAAGAATACAAACTTATGCGCTATGGTCTAACAAATGGCCCACCAGTGTTCCAGGTGTTTGTAAATGAAGTACCACACTGACCGAACACTTTATTAGGAACACTATACTAATACTGGGTAGGGTCACTCTTTGCTCTCAAAACAGCCGATGGCACAATTGTGCAATGAAATTGACAGTAACCTTGAATTTTGATTTTAAGCAATATCAGTTTAAGCAAGGAGCAGCATTATATCCAGCACTGCTGTCTGACAGCTTCATGCGGCCACGATATGGCACACTGAAATTTCTGTTTTGTGCAAAAAAAACTATGGAAAAAAAAACCTATGGAATTTCAATTGAGGACTTTATTAAATATCTATCTAATCTATCTATCTATCTATCTATCTATCTATCTATCTATCTATATATATATATATATATATATATATATATATATATATATATATATATATATATATATATATATATATATATATTAGAGGACATTGAAGCAGACAACAACTTATTAGAGTCATTGCTCATCTTAAAGACTGTATTTTATAGGGATAAAATTATAAGCCACATTTACATACTTTAAGTCCAGTGCAATTATATATGTATTTTATATATATATATATTATATAAAGGTTTTTTTTTTTTTTTTTAAAAAAAAAAAAAAAAAATAAAAAAAAAAAAAATAAAAATTAAAAAAAAGAAGATAATTTAATTTATATTACATACTACAGTCGCTCGCATCACTAATATTGGCATGCTTGGTAAATATGAGCAAGGGAGGCTGTGAAAAATTGTCTTTATCGTTTTTAACCTTTTGATCTTTTTGTTAAAAATATTCACAAAAATACTCTGCTGTCATGGCTATCAAACAATTGCAAACAAAACACTGGTTTATAAAAAAAATTTTTTTTTTTTTTTTTTTTTTTTTTTTTTTTTTTTTTTTTTTATATATATATAAATAAAAAAATCTTTGTTAAATATAAGTGTGCAATAATTATTTGCACCCTCTCCTATGATGCCTGATGAGGGAACTGAGACCATTCCTTCATACAGAATCTCTCCAAATCGTTTAAATTTCGAGGTCCACATTGGTGGACTCTCCTCTTCAGTAACATAGGTTTGTTATGGGTTTCAAGTCAGGGGACTGGGATGGCCATGGCAGGACCTTGATTTTGTGCACAGCAAAAACACCAGTGTTGATTTAACACCAACAGTGTTGAATTCACACCCTACAGTGTTTATATAAGTCCACTGGACTCAGATTAACACTCTGGGTGTTAATTGAACAGTAGGGATTTTACTGTGTGCTCAGTAAACCATTTTTGTTTTCATTTTGATCTATGTTTTGGATGGAGGTGCAAAGATGTATCGTCCAATAATCGTTATCGGCTGATAAAGGCAATATGGAATATAAGTCATTCCATATTTCTGTCGTGTGGAATGACAACAAAACTGCAGTTTGTAAGCTCTGTAAGCGCTGCACTGCTAAAATTTGACACCGGACGCTGCAGCAGTGAAGCGGGAGTTTCAGCGTCAAGTTAAAAAATTATTTTTTGCTGCTTGAGCTGCTCGTGCTGAATTAAAGCACCAGTACACTGTTGAAATATTTAAATGAAGATGAGTTGACAAAAAGGTATATATTGCACAGAAAATATATTTGTAGAGTAGCATATTTCATATCCAGTTAATGTTAATACTGTATATGAAATAGTTTATATTATATATTACCAGTTTGATGTTCAATGATGAAGTAGAAATGCTTTTGTTGAGAATTCAGTCAATTAATTCTGTTAATATGAGTTAATAACATTCAATAAGTTAAGAAATCTTACTTTAATCTTCAGAATATAGTTCATGTGTTAATGCTAATTACTGTAATTTGTTTTCTGTTTGAGACCAGTTACTGTGAAACAACTTGTTGAAATGGAGAGAATAAAGTTTTTATTTGCATTTCTTTCAGAACTGTGGAATGAATTATTATTAATTTGCTCTGAATCACTGAATAATTGGTTATCGGTATCGGCTGAGAAATTTAGTATCTGTGCATCTCTAATTTTGGATCATTGTCCTGCTGGAAGATCCAAACATGGCCTACTTTAAGCTTTCTGGCAGAGGCAATTAGGTTTTCATTTAATATCTGTTGATATTTGATGGAGTCAATGATGCCATGTATACTAACAAAATGTCGAGGTAAACATGGCAGAAAAACAGCCCAAAAACATTAAAGATCCACCACCAAATTTAATCGTGGGCATGAGGTACTTTTCTATATGGCTACCTTTCTGTGTGTACCAAAACCACCTCTGGTGTTTATTGCAAAAAAATCGATTTTGGTTTCATCTGACCATAGAACCTGATCCCATTTGAAGTTCCAGTACTGTCTTGCAAACTGAAGATACTTGAGTTTGTTTTTGGATGAGAGTAGAGGCTTTTTTCTTGAAACCTTCTAAACAACTTATGGTGATGGAGGTGACTTCGGATTCTAGTTTTGGAGATTTTCTGACCCAAAGACACAACTAACTTCTGCAATTCTCCAGTTGTGATACTTGGAGATTTTTTGGCCACTCGAACCATCCTCTTCACAGTGTGTTGAGACAATATAGACACACGTTAAATTCCAGATTGATTCATAGCATTTCCAGTTGACTGGACCTTCTTAATTATTGCCCTGATGGAGGAAACGGGCATTTTCAGTGCTATTTTCTTATAGTCATTTCCCATTTTGTGAAGCTCAACAACCTTTTGCTTCACATCACAGCTATATTCCTTGTCCTTAACCATTGTTGTGAATGACTAAGGGAATTTGGCCTATGTGGTACCTCATATTTATACCCCTGAGAAACAGGAAGTCATTGTTGAACAATTTCCTGTACCTAGTCAAACAGGTGAACAATTTCTTTTTTTAAATATCAATGGGAATATACTTCGTATATAATTCATAGGGGTGCCAATAATTGTGGCACACCTATATTTATCAAAGATATGTTTTTGGATAAACCTGCGCTGTGTTTGCAATTGCTCGATATCCATGAGAACAGAGTATTTTTCTGAATTTTTTTGACAAATATCAAAAAGATAAACAATAAAGAAAATCTTTCACAGGTTTCTTTGCTCGTATTTACCAAGGGTGCCAATATTAGTGTGTGTGTGTGTATGTATATATATATATATATATATATATATATATATATATATATATATATATATATATATATATATATATATATATATATATATATATGTATATATAGTTTTTTTTATATATATAGTTAGTAGAGTAGAGTATGTTATATATATAGTTAGTAGAGTAGAGTATGTTATATTGTATTGAGGTTGAGAGCAGAGAATAAATATGAGCTGTTTCGTCAGTATTTTTCTGGCTTTAAGGCAAGTGGTTGTCTTTAAAACTACTGGTCTAGACTATTATATTGGTCTAGACTATTAGTAGACTACACTATTGAAATCTCATGTTCCTTATACCTCTACATCAAGAACTTTTTGGCATCCTCGAAGGCATTACCTGCATGCAATTTTAATAATTTGAATGGGGGTGCCCAGAAAATCAACTTAAGTACCTGCGTAAGCTGACTGAATATTTTGTTTAAATATTGATGTATCTTTTGAACTGAAGTTGCTAACTCTGAATACAGCCCTGAAATGGTTTATAACCAATTCAAATAGTACTGTTGACTCCTGTTTGCATTGTTGTTCACATTTCTCAATTATTTGAACTTTTATTTTATTTAAAACAAGTAGCATAGGCAAATGTCCCCTTGGGACTTTGTCTAATTGCAACTCCTCTGTATGTGTTTATATCTTTCATTATTTCTCCCTCTTTCCTCCTTGCCTACTCTCTCTCTGTCATGACCATCTCATTGGGTCAGTAATAAGTGGTACTTGAATAATCTGATGGCAGAGTGGAGCTAATTTCATTATTTACCCTCGTGAAGATGGGAAATGACACGCTATTGCAGCAATGCAGTGTGCTGAAAGACTGCACAAGGATAATGAAGAGTCACATGACATTCTGGGCTCTATTTTTACCACCATGGCCTATTGTTTGCCTTGAGGAGATGACATTTTTAAAATAATTAAAGCTACTGTGATGCTATTTTACACAGTATGTGATGGTAACTAAGCAGTGGTAATTTTGTCATTGAAACCATGGCAAATTATTTTCATGTTACTATGTTACCTATTAGTTATAGCTTCTTGGGTGAACTTACTATAGACTGTAATAATAATAATAATAATAATAATAATAATAATAATAATAATAATAATAATAATAATAATGCTTGTCTTTTAAATTTTGAGATTTCTGAAACTTTTTCCACAACATTCTTCTGCCCAGTTTGAGTTGTGTAAGACTATACTGATGGTAATTTAAGTTGATGTTATATATATTCAATATATGAAACAGGGCTACATCACCTTGTTTATTCTAACCACACAAACCAAAAGGACTAATTATTTTCTATGACTGAATGTGCTATTATTCTTTTTTTAGCATCATCCTACAAGTATCATGTCTCCAGGAATATATACAAATTTCACCCCTGTGATGTTTTCAAATTACGATTTGTCTATTGAAAAAGAAAAATGGCGTTGTCATTCCTATCCTCTATTCCACTACTTTTCCACCATCTTCATGTTGTCAACAAGACACCACTGCCAATCATTCTGCGATCTGACACACCCATACAGTTCTGCACAGCTGGAAAGAAACTGTATTTATATTGCTATATATATTGTTTTATACTGCTTTTCCATTGAATTTCCATTTCCACCCTTTCATGTTTATGGAGAGTAGGCGGAGTGCAATAATATTACAAGCTATGCAGTCGGGAACTGTTTGCTGGTGTTGGGCTGAATTCTGAACTCCCAGCACAACCGTGTGCATGTGTGTGTTGCATAGTAGGCATAACAGTGCTGTTTAATTAACCATGTTTAATTTGGTTCAGTTTTAATGCACAGCTTTGTTTTAACCAGTTGAAAATGGAAGCCTAAGGCACATATTCAGACAATGCTTATTTTGCTGTATCAAAAAATGTATAGTTTCGAGAAACCTCGTACAGAATTTTCTCCGATTATATTATCAGACATGCCAACCTTTATGTATTTTGCAGAGAGGTTCTTCAATTTAATATGGGAGTACACTCTGATATCACTCAAAAATATGAGCCGTATATTTTTCTCCCCAATAAAACTGGAGATAAACCAATTGACGTATTAACACTCCAACATTAAACATTACATTTCACTTTAAACCAAAAAAGAGATTTTTGATCAGTTTTGACTGAAATATTATTCAATATTTTATATATATTTTTGAGTGATATCAGAGTGTACTCCCATATTAAATTGAGGAACCTCTCTGCAAAATACATACAGGTTATATATATATATATATATATATATATATATATATATATATATATATATATATATATATATATATATATATATATATATATACACACACACACACACACACACACAGTGCATCCGAAAAGTATTCACAGCGCTTCACTTTCCCCACATTTTGTTATATTACAGCTTTATTCCAAAATGGGTTAAATTCATTATTTTCCTCACAATTCTACAAATAATACCCCATAATGACAGCATGAAAGGAGTTTGTTTGAAATTTATGCAAATTTATTAAAAATAAAAAACAAAAAAGCACATGTACATAAGTATTCACAGCCTTTGCTCAATACTTTGTTGAAGCACCTTTGGCACCAATTGCAGCCTCAAGTCTTTTTCAGAATGATGCTAAAAGCTTGGCACACCTATTTTTGGGCAGTTTCTACCATTCTTCTTGCAGGACCTCTCAAGCTCCATCAGGTTGGATGGGGAGCTTCGGTGCACAGCCATTTTCAGATCTCTCCAGAGATGTTCAATCGGGTTCAAGTCTGGGCTCTGGCTGGGACACTCAATGACATTCACAGACTTGTCCTGTAGCCACTCCTTTGTTATCTTGGCTGTGTGCTTAGGGTCATTGTTAAACCATGCCAAGTTTTTATCCTTCCATTTTACTAATTCTAGTTGCAAGTACAGGTGAAGAGAGGTGAAAACTATTTATTTTGTATGCAAATGATTTGAACTGTATCCCAAAGCAGAGAATACAGAGGGGGCATGGAAAAACAAAATCCAAATGCTAACCTGAGATAGTCATTAGATAGTGTGATTGGAACCTTATTAAAAATAACAAGCTGTGTGGAGAATATCCTCTATAGTATGCCAGGCTGGGCCGCTGGGGCACCCAGAGAGAAGCTCAAGCGGCTAATTAGCACTGCCTAATTAATACCATATGCGATCAAAGCTTCTGTCACATACATAGCTGAAGAGAGGTAAAATACAGAAGGAGAGTCTGGGTCTGGGTCTGAATGAATTGCTGGCTTGCCAGAGGCTACATTGCTTTTTCTTGCCCACAGTTCCACTTATCTACAGCTTTTTACTTCCTGAAGGACAGCGTGTTGCTTGTTAGCTATTTGTAGTTTAAATATTTAAAAGAGCACTGTCTGTTAGGGAATTGAGCATACACTGCATTTTGTTTGGCAAAACTCCAGGCATGTTTGATGCAGCTCCATGTAGAGAACCCTCCTAACTGTAGCTTCAGTATTCAGTTGACCTGCATAAATCAGCACAAATGGGGCTATAACAAAAAGTTTCACATATCTGAAACAGTTGGACATTGATCAGGAATTAGACTCAAGTGCCCAAAGATCAGCATTTTAGAATTGCAGAGTTTGGTTGATTTGAGAGGTTACACCACAGTGTCTGGAAGCATTGCAAGAAAAGAAAGCCATGCCTGAGAGTATTTTACAAAACACAGCAACTTCACGAAGCGTCATTAGAACTTCATTTAGCATTGTGTGTTGTGAAATGAGACTAAAATAAAATATTTTGGCCATGTACCCCATCAGCATATTGACAACATAAGGAGACTGCATACAAGAAAAAGGACCTGATACCCCACTGTAAACCATGGAGGGGGTCATTGATGATTTGGGGCTGGTGGTTTTGGGGCTCTTGTGAGCATTGATGGCATCATGAATTCTGATTAGTACCTGGATATTTGTGGTTGTCGCTGCCAAAATGCATACAATTTTCCAAATATAGGGCTTTCATAGCTGTCAATAAGCTAGATATACTACGAAATCAACTCAGAAAATGTTTAATGTAAGACCAAATCAATGGTGCAATAATCAGCTCTGTCTCCAGATTTGAACCCTACTGAAAACATGAATCGGTTTGAATTGAAGAATGAAGTGCACATGTACAAACCTAAGACATTAAAGGATCTTAAAATGTTTTGCCGGGAGTGAGTGGACCTTTACAAATGTCTCCAACCTTGTTAGTCATTACAGAGAGAGACTCAGTGCTCACGAAATATTAATTGTAAAGGTTATAAAACAATTGTTTTGTAGAAAACCATACACCACTTTTTTATTGTGTTAAAAAAACAACAAATAACAAATCCAAAGATAGAGTATTTACTGTAAAATGTCCCTGAGCTTAAAAATATCATGCATATATATATATATATATATATATATATATATATATATATATATATATATATATATATATATATATATATATATATATATATATATATAAAGCTGACTTAAAGAATTGTTGCCTTTTCACAGATTGTCTTCCGTAAAATTGCGGATGTGAAGAAGGAGGAGGAGGAGAGGAGACACCAGAAAAATGAGGTGACACTCTCCATTCCTGTGGACCATCCAGTCCGCAAACTCTTCCAGAAGTTCAAACAGCAGAAAGAGATGAGAGCACAGGGATCCTTGCTGCCTGACCTGGAGAGGAACCAGCTCCATATGGAGCACCAGCTCCATCCACTGGCACACCACCACCACCACCATCAGCAGCACCATTATCCTCAGTCTCAATACCAGGTGCACCACTCACTCCATCATCACCATGGACCCTCTATGCAAAATGGGGCTCCTGGATTGGGTGGAGGTAGTGGTAATGGTGGCTCCACAGTTGTTACTGTTTCACAGATAACCCCAGTTCAAAACTCCCTGGCATATGTTCAGACAGAGGACTTCAGTGGGAGGGCCTGCCATGAAGCCATGGAGCTTAAGCCCAGTCTCAGTATAGTTGACCAGAACTGTCTAAAGTTTACTAGTCCTGTCCGTCCCAGGGGTGGTGGTGGTGGACGGGGATGGATGCGTCTCAGGAACACAGAAAATGGAGCTTCACTTGCTCCTCCATCTAACTCAGATTGGCCACAGAGGGAGGAGGAGTGGGGAGATGTTACCCATCCCCTGAGATTGCTCCCAGAAGATACCAAAAACCAGGCGGCTGAAGGGGAAGAATCCATTACAGTCAGTTTAAACAGAAATGGGAGTGACATTGGAAATGGAGGCACTGAAGGAGCAGATGAGAAGAGTGCACTACACAAGACGGATTCTTGTGACAGCGGTATCACCAAAAGTGACTTACGCATTGATAGGGTAGGTGACTCTCGTAGCCCCATGGAGCGGAGTCCATTTGAACAGCCTAGTCCTGGAGCAGGGGCCTTGACCACGAGAAGTCTTTCTTTCCTACCTGTGCCTGAGCAGGCTCTGCTTCAAAGCACCTTGCAGGAGGCTAAGATGGAACTTAAGGAAGACATCCAGACCCTGAGTGGTCGTCTGTCTGTCCTGGAGGCCCAGGTGGGGGAGATTTTAAGACTGCTCTCAGAGCAGAGGAGATCAAGCCCACAACCACAGACTTCAACCCCCAAAACCAAACTCAAATGTCAGGACATTTTCATTGTCTCAAGACCTGTTACTCCTGAGGCAGACAAAGATGATGAACCTTTTTGAATCAAGAGAGAAACATTTATTTATTTATTTAATAGAGGTTGGTGGGTTTATTTATAATCTTACCTCTTCTCAATAAGAGATAGAAAAACCTGTTGAAGGGGTAAAAAAATATTTGTATTGTAAATAGATGCATGTCCAGCTGGAATCTGGCCTGCCAATGAAGTCTACTTTAAGAATAGTAATTGCTTGGACATTCATGACTGCATGCAAAATTATTTAAAAAGACACAATTTTTATACTGACCCCATGTGCTGGACTATCTCTTGACTAATATTTCAGGGCATTTATCTTCAAGAGCAGTCGCATTGCACGGTGCACACAGGAGCTCTGTGGCTGTAATGAAGGCTTGGTGTGGTATTTGGTAGCATTGCTTGAACAAAACACCTCTGCAGACTTGCTTAGCTATTTTCATATTTTCCACAAGCTTTTCACCCACATATCCCCATGTCTTGTTGATTTCAAGTATGTCTAACGCCCTGCAAATCATAGCATGCAGACTGGAGATGGATATCCAAAGGAGATTATTTTTATCTTCTAATATAGAAATAAAAAGATATGTAGCTCTTATTTTTCTCAACATATGCCCATGGAGCAATATTTTCGTGTTAAATTTGACACTAGAGAATGTGGGATGGTTGGGGAAATGTTTTGGTATGATGTGAGTGCATGCCTGATTTGTAATATTAATTGGCATGAAAGGAAGAACTAAGCCATCATGTCCAGCTTTGGTATGGGCTAAATTTTGGAAGAAGTCTTAAAAGCATGAACATACCCATGTCTATATTATCATAAGCATGAACATATTTTTTTTCTGCATGGGTAACAAGTCCTTTTGGTACATTAATGTAAACATCGAAGATGCTAATTTGGTAAATGGATCTGTTTTCCTATTGTTTTCCTATTTTGTTCGTTTCACTTTACCCTTACATCCACAAGTTAAACAAGCTGAATTGAACTTGAAGAAAACTATATGATTGAAAACTACATGTTTTTGTTTGGTGATGTAGCTCAAGAGGGCATTGATTAGAAAAGCAAAGAATATTCGCATGCTATCCTCCTCAAACACACTCATATTATAGTAATATTGGCATTATGCTCATTTATTGCCAGTGGTTTTCTTGTTCCTTTTTCTCATAAAACACCCAAGCTTTGAAACTTTGATTCCACTCACATGGGGCTCATAGGAAGGCAGCTTAGTGTTGAATGAAGTTAAACAGTTAACGGTAACCTCAGTGCACAGTTATTTCATAACATGCTACATGTTCCTTAATCAGATTGTGAGCTCTATTTTTTCTCCTTTTTCCAATTAATGAATAAATTGTTAGAAATCTCAAGAGTCAAGGAAGGTACAGCACAAACCCAGTATGAATGTTCCTTTAGTGAATAACTGAGAGAAATATTGAAAAATTCTTTCTCCATATACATATGTATTATGAATAGTTTAGCATAAATCCAGGAGTTAAAATCAACTGGATCACAGTGAATATTCAGAATGTAGTACTATACTTTTATTTATTTATTTGTTTGTTTGTTTATTTATTTTAGATATTATCCAGTTGTTTAATATACTGAGATTGCGAATACAATTAAGTATGCAGTATAAACCCAATTTTGTGTAAGAGCAATTATGTCAATTTACCAAATATTTGTAAAACTCTTCATCCTAAAGTTTCTTTATAGTTTTTCTATGGATACATCAAATTTGCCTAATTATACTGGCCTTAAAAATGACAAGCAATAACCTTTCAGCTGAAGTAGGGTTGGCCTCTAGTTTTCAGTCCTAGGTATGTACAATCATGTAATAACTAAAAGTGGGAGAATAAACATACTGAAAACACTGACTTTTACAAATATAAAATACTGGAGGCCATTTAGATGCTTAATTTCCCCCGCAAAGGTGCAATGGTTTGATCTACACATAGATTCATGATGTGATTGCTGTTAATGGAGGAACCCTAACACATTCATGATTTTGCTCAAGAAAACCAGGGTATCACTAAAAAACCAGGGTGAGCTGATATTAGCTTTTGTATTAGACAAGCTGAGTAACCAAGATAACATATACAAAGGAAATCATTGTTGGTGCAGAAGAGGGAGAAAAGATGGACATGTACAGGATGATTAGCGATAATATCTTCATAATATAATAACTTTCACAAATGTGACATGTCGGCATAACCTTAATCTTAACCTCATAATACACATGGTCAGCTATTCTAATCTGAGTCAGCTATTTTGGGTTTGAATGTTTTTTTTTCCCACCCCTTTTTTAAAGATAAATTTCGTTAGCAGTTATTAACATTTTCATAAAGTTTATCTTGGTAAACGTACTGCCTCAGCATTTCTTATTCTACATCATTCTTCATGATTCATTTTACTCAGGCTTTGAGAGTGTATCTGAGAGTGTATGTTATACACAGGTACAGGTATATGAGATGAGAGAGTAATGATTGAAACTTTTTTGTGGCAAATGTATCTTAAAGTAATCATAGCAGTTATTAAAACCATTTTACATAATTGTTTAGTAATGTAAAGAAGATAATGTTTTCTACTGTGGGCCTTCACTGAAAAAACACAAAGTAGCATAGGGCCATTAGATTTGCTCCTTTTCCTCTGTGCAATCCAATTGAGTTACTGTTTATCTCTACATGACACACGACAGAGTGGCACAAACACTGTAACATGAATATTAACATTTTATGGCCATCGAGATAACAGATGCTAAACGATCATTTGTTTTAATATGCTTTCTGAAAGTTATCCGGGTTTTTGCTCTGCCAGACATCAGAACTACAAAATGGGAAGGGTAGAGTCTGTCTCCTTTTCCCTGGTGCACGATGGAGCTACAGAAATTTGCAGCAGGAAAGAAGAAGGCATTTGACTGCATGCTGCATTTCCGATGTGTCCAACACTTGATGCCAATGAGAATGATGTCTGCCTGCCAAATTGGTACTTTGCTGCAAATTTTTTCACACATGTACGAAATGCAAGGGGGCCTGGGAAAGAAGACTTTTAGTGCTGGGAAATGCAGACAATGCACCGAGAGATACTGTACCATTGTGTGTAGTCAGCAAACACAGCAGCCAAGTATTATAAATGATGTATAGCTGTGTGTTGTTTTAAAGAGGAGGGGCGTTGCAATATAGCATGCTATTTCTCCCACATATTCTATATCATATTAATACACTAGACACCTCTGCTGCGTGGTACAGCATTGACTTGTTGCAAAATGACATTGTCTTGGCTGAAGGACTCAGCCCAGGCTCTTCCTTTTGGATTGCGTGAGACACCGCATTTATTAAACTATTTTTCATGTACCTGAGACTTCCTTTTTATCAGAGTGTAAAAAGATATTACAAAAGAATTAGAGGGTGGAGGCAAAATGTTTATTTTTACCACACTGGCATGACTAAAACTATAATTTGTTATATACAGTGTATTACACTGGTGTTAAAAATAAACATTATTGTGCTACTTTTGTGCTCATGTCACTTCTTTATTTCTATCCTTAAACATTAACAATATATCAAATGTATAGGAATTGGTTTTTCCTATTAACTGTAATCACTAAGCACATATGTGGAAATTGGGTCCACTAGGAAGACTGGGCTGTTTGGGTCCACAACTGACAGTGAATTGACTTGGTGTTGAGAAAGAGCCATCTGTGCCAGGTCTGAATTCCCTAGGTCTATTTCACCACCTCTGGGTGCAAATGTCACTTCACAGGGAGTAAGTGCTTAACAGCAAGATTGCTATACCACAGTGCTGAACAAGTAGGTAAGTCGCTCTCAGTTACAGTAGGCGAACCATTAGTGAGCCCAGTTGTGGAGATTGTGAGGTTAATGGGGATGCTAGCATTACCAATGAATCTACATTCATTCTGATGGATCACCTGGTCTGCCTTAATCATATAGAGCACCATAATGATTGCTAGGAGGGTGGATATGTCCAAGATGGACTGATCCTTGGTGGAGGTCATCAGAACCCATCATCCAAGTATGGCAGTACTCTTGCATTTCTGGTCATCTGAGGCAAGGGATGTTTGCATCCCCCCAAAAGACTGTTCTAGTTTGATAAGGGCATGAAAGCACATGACTCAACAATAGGACCTAAGCTGTGGTTTGCACAACCTAATTAAAATCTAAAGACCATATGTAATGGAAGGGTTTTTTAAATAATCATTCAAGGACCACTGTCCTTCTAGAACCCATTGATCTGACCATGGGGTCTATCCTTTCAATTGTGCCTCTGTCCAAACGAAAATAAATTTCTTGGAGCAGAGTGGCCAGTTGATGGGGTTGAAAATTGGCCAGGGCCTGTGTCCCAAAGACTAGGATGATGGCATAATTGAAATTTATACCCCTGTGGCTTAAGTCAACGGCACTCATACACCTGTCAGGAGAAATGTGACGCTTGTATATTTAGGGCTTACAGTATATAGGGGGGGAAATACTTATTGAACGCGTCAACATTTTTTTCAGTAAATATGAAATTTTCATTAGACATGAGATTTTCATTAGACATCAGTATTAACTCGAGAAATCCGGAAATTTAAAGAATTCACAACATTAAAGTCCATAAATAAAGTTATGTGTAATAAAGTGGAATGACATAGGAACAAAGTACTGAAGACAAAAAGAAAAATCAGTTCTCCAAGGCAAGGTAAGGGAACTTGATTCTTGAGAAGAATCTGCTGCCATCCACCAGGATGATGAAGATAAGATGTGGATGGAGCTTCCAGCAGGACAACGATCCAAAGCATACAGCAAAGGAAACTGTAATTGAGTTCAGAGAAAAAAAATCAAGGTGTTAGAATGGCCCAGTCAATCACCTGACTTGAATCCAATTGAACATTTGTGGAAAGAGCTAAAGATCAAGGTTCACAAGACAGCCCCCTGGAATCTTCAAGATTTAAAGAAGATATGTTTAGAAGAATGGGCCAAAATCACACCTGAATACTGCGGCCGATTCATTTCTTCATACAGGAAGCGTCTTGAAACTTTCATTACAAACAAAGGTTTCTCCACTAAGTATTAAATAAATTCCAGTTAGCATGTTCAATACTTTTTTCCTGTGTCATTCCTCTTTATTACACATAACTACATTTATGAACTTTAATCTTTGGATTTCTTTATATTCACAAATTTCTTGAGTTAATACCAAAGTCTGGTGAAAATTTCATGTGAATAGGCTCATTGGAAAATATTTTGACGCATTTGATACTTTTTTCCCCCACTGTATGCGGCCTACAGAATGTATGTGGATGCCTAGCCAATAAGCCAGGTCATACCAATTTGTTGGTGCCATCTGGCTGATCCATTTAGCTGTCCTGATTTCTAAGACTGAATCCTGTGGCCTTCTTTTCAAGGCTCCTTAAGAGTGTCTAAGGAGTGATTGTGTCAACCTTCCCTGCATCATCCATAAACCAATTTAGTGAAGATTCATCCCATGTCCTATCCTAGGTGTCTAATAGGAGTGAGGTTTTGATTAGCTCTGTCACAGAGGGATTGATAGGTATGGATTAGTGAACTGTCTTTCACTAGCCCTTATCAGAATGTCAGCAGTGCATCAGTGTTTGTGCATTGTGTGTCTAAACATAGTGCTTGTCCTGGCAATGATACCAGTGATGCTCTGCAAGTGTCAATGGCAGGTACATGGCCCAGACCAACCTGTTAACAGACCATACTTTTAAGTAAAGAACACTGTTTTTCTGATATGGTTAATGCTGAGGCAGTGGACACATTGCTGGTGTTTGTCCCCAGGTTCCAGAGAACTTAAACATTGGCTGCAGTAGGGCAAACCTTGTAGCATGGCTCATAATCACTCAGAGCTGAGGCTCTGTGTATAGTGAATACCAACTAGCTTGGTGGTTAACCATGTCCTATTCTTGGAAAACTCACTTTGGTAGTAGAACGGCACAGGCCCGCTAGTCATCAGATGATGGGAGATGTGAAAGCTCAATAAATTGGCATTTGAGAAAATGGCTCAGTGTAGAAAACAGATGAGGAGCAAGCAGGAGAATCAGCTCCTGGGCTCCTGATCACTCCGCTAACAGCTTCAGGTCTAACATCATTGATTTCAGCTGAGCCACATCTGATGCCATGTCACCCATATGCTTCAAAAGAGACTTCAAGTGCTTTCATAGCTTCTTAAGCAGTTTATCATCCATCACTGTTCATGAGTGATTATGGCTAGAAGATCTTTTGCGTTGTGCTGTTTGGGCCAGATTCAAACTTTGGTCCATCTGCCAAACTAGTGTGCCATGTCGGCATTTGTATGAGGGCGGATTCTGCATAAAACGACTGTTATAACAATTGAGTCTCTGATATGATCAGTGCTGAGGCATTGGCACAGAACTGATCCCTGTACTCAACTTCCAGAGAGTTCAGGCATTGACCACACAAGTATGAAACCTTTCTTAAAGTTCATTATTCCCTTGGAGCCAAGACTATGTATATAGTGGGAACCAGTGATTCTGTGATTCACCAGAAGGAGAGAAAATCTGAGGGAAATCCACCTGGAAATGTGTGAAAACACCAAACAGCTACTTCTTCAGGTCATGGAGTATACGGAAACTGGATGAATTGCTGAGGGAAAGCATAATCAACACACACAAATAAAAACAACTCAGCAGAGAAAGAATTCGGCAGAGAGCTCAGCTCCAATTTCAGTCTGCTATCAGTGATCCAGTCAACTAAATCGTTTAGCTGCAAATGGTTTTAGCTACAGACCACTAACCCAGAAACTTGCAGCCTGTCAGGCTAAGCTGAGAAACACAGTAGGAGGCCACTGTTTCAGGGCTGATACAAGAAAAATGGAGGGCAACCTGTTCCTACCCATATTTGTGTATTAATGGAAACCACTAACTTCAAGTGCAGCAGAGTGAGTGTGGTGTACAGAGGGACACAATGTGAGAAAAGAAGCTCAGCATGCCAAGGAACATCACCCTCTGCAAAAAACTGAGAGCTAACTGAAAAATTGAGAAGTTGGTAGGAGTTTGGAAGACCGGTTACCTTTAGCGTTATCTGTAGTTACAAGCTGTGAGGCAGATATCTCCAGAACATTCAAAACAGACCGGCATGTACAAGGTGAGACCAATAAAGGGACAGATATCCACTGACTATGATACAGTATAACAGAAGTTATATGGTTGCCACATGACTTAGCAGAAAATGTATCAGCATGCGCACAGGTATCCAGGTGTTTAAACTACTATTTATAGCCGACGTTACACAACTATAAACATAACTATAAAAACAACGACGTGTCTGAACTATAAACGAAGAAAAAAGTATGACATCATTGTTAATTAAATATAAACATTTTATAATTGGTATAATTTACTCTGGTATAAGAGGAATAAAACACTTCAGGACATGCTGTTATGAGAAAATAATCAACTACAGGGTTGTCACACCATTGTTGATTATTTTCATCGAACAGTATGCCCTGTCATGTTATATTCCTTAAAAAGCATTTTTTATCTTCCAAAGAATGCTATACTAATCATTTCTGATATGATAACACTTAGATGTTGGGTTCTAGGTAGAAGATTTAAGAGTATAAATCATCCATCCATCCATCTTCTACCACTTACTTTTTCTTCAGGGTTGTGGGGGAACCTGGAGCCTATCCCAGGAAGCATCGGGCACAAGGCAGGGTACACCCTGGACAGGATGAGTATAGTACATACAACTTTCAAAGGAAATCTGTCACTATCTTCAAAAAACAGCTAAAGACCCACCTCTTCTGTGAACACGTAACCAACCCCAAAAAAAATAAATAAATAAATAAATAAAACTTACACTGGCTCTTTCACCTCTACTCTGTGCACATTGCTTCTTCTAGAGCTCAATAAATAGATATTGTACGGTAGCACTACTTGCATTGTTCTTGGCTTGATATATCGCTTTGCTTGTAATTTGGATAAAAGCGTCTGCTAAACGAATAAATGAATAAATGTACAATTAGCCAATTTAAGCAGAAATGTACAGCAGTAATAGTCTCAATCCTTATTCTCAAATAGCATCAGAAAAACAATGAATACCAGAGCTAAAGTGCCAAACCTTTGCTTGACATATTAAAGGGTCAGACTTATTTGACACGGTGACCCACAGTCATTCAGTGAAATAGATAATCTTTCTTACAGTATATCCTGACAGCACAGTTATTTTACTGTTGATGGCAAGGTTTATCCATCAACCTGTACACCTTTGCCATAATTCTGTGTTCAGTTGGCTTCTCACCTGGGCACAGAGCCGAATATCAACTTTATGATGACTCAAAGCAACTAGATATTTCATTACAGAACCAGATCCGTTGACTGTTTTACAAAGTGTTCACAATTTCCTTATGTCTCACCTGTTCTTTATGTTACTGTATATGTAGTTAGAGCAGAGATTCTAGTATTTATTTTGACATGATGCTTCTTTACCATTGCATCATGTTCAGTAAGTATGACTGTGCTTGCAGTATCGCTGATAAGTGTAAGCAGGAATAGCTGACAAAATAGGGGTTTCAGACACCAATCCTGGAAGGCTTTGCCAAGGCAGAGTTTTAACATTCTGCCTCATTCAACACACCTGACACACCTCCTCAGCGAAATTACTATCATGGGCTAAGTTCAGTGTATTAGAAGAGGGAAAACACAAATAGCTCTAATAGGACCTGAGCTTGACATTCCTGTCATAAGTCACATTTCTGCCAAGCCCTTGGAGAAACTGTAACATGTTGGTGGATCTGTCTAACTCTGACGCTTCTGCTTGTTAAAATGATGCTAGGATGACTTTAAACACCTTCATGTCATCTGAAAGAGGAATGTGGTTGTTGAAAAACAATATTGTAATGCATTTGTCAAAATAGTTCACGTAATTTACGGAGATATGTACAAAGTTCACATAATTGTCGGAGATATGCACAATGTTGGATAGGGAAACAATAATACATCAAGGTTTTGTGAGACTTACAATCTGTTGCGTCATGTAACCCAATTACTAAGAGAATGTTTGATTAGCCCAAAAAGAGTTAAGCACTCTAACTTCTCAATTAAACATGAAATATTTGTGCCTTAACACGAAAACCTTTGTGGTTTAACATGCACACTATAGGCCCATACTTCATGGTTTCAGTGATAGCAGGAGCTTCAATACTTCTAATTAAAGTCAGGAACTGACAAGCCAGCATCACTATACATCCTGTACTAGCCCTTAATTTAGTAACAGTGAGTGGGGTAAAGAGCGGCATATACTGCAGTATTCACCTAGTGGGTGAATTCTTGGCTGAACATTCTAGTGGGTGAATTATATGCCTTTTAGAACTTCTGGCATTGTGGCGCTAAACTGGCCCTTTTAATTCTCTTTGACCACCTAGCTGATTTACTTTGAATGTAATCTTAGTTAATATTGCATTATATAACACTGAAGCTTGCCATAATTGACATAATTCTCAGTAAATAGCAGAATTCCCATGCAGAATATTCTGGGTGCACAATGCATATAACTTGTGCATTGTTGTATTTTTAGAGCTTTGCTTTTCCGAGGAACTGAAAGTACCACCTACGTGATGCTCGGCACTGTCACAGTTATGATACTGTAGAAATAATTTCAGGGAGAGAAGTGCAGCCTTGATATTAAATTACTGTTTACTCTGTATTTGCCTGGTGATGGAAGATGTTTGGTGAGAGTGTGAGAGAATATCAAATTGTCTCAGAATATCCTGCTCTGCCCACATCTTTTAACACTGTATCATGCTTTGCCAAATAACATAGTCTTTGCAGAAAGAGAAAGGATTCTTGTGTAAAAACTGACTTGAGTGGGATGCAGTGCCGTCTGCCAGATCTCTAACGGATGACTGCCAATGATTTATTTTAATCTAATTAGCACATCAAAATGTTTCACGTCCTGTCGATTCTGTGAAACATATTGCTATTCATCCTGGTAATGGTGCCATATGTATTGGTACATTTATAGTCTGATTTGTCTTGAAATCTGTTTAAATTTGAATGTATAATACTGCTTTGTACGAACATGTGCATATGTGTTTGACTGACTATCCAAAACTGACTACTGATAGGCATCTGAATATATTGTTATGAACTAATCTAATCATAACATGTCACTTTTATGCCACTATAAGTATTGCTTAACCCTGGGTTCACCAAATGACAATGGTAATAACTATCAGATTATTAACCGAGTTTTGGAGAACACTGTGTTCACAGTTTGTTTTTGTTTTTTTTCTGGAGATGTCAATAGTTACAGCTAATCTGGGACAGATCTAATGAGGACACGCTAAGGTCTTGGTGAATGACAGGGCCTTCTATCCCGTGTATGCAGAGAAAGTAATTGGGAGTTGGAGTTGATGAGAGTTGATCTGCTGACTCAGCGGGGTGTATATGACTGAGCTGCTGGTTTTAAAATCACAATTCCTCAGTATGTTACCTCAAGCAATAATAATGTCTGAATACATTTTGTAATATTTTGGAATCTTCTCAGATTCCATTAACTGTCAGTTAAACTCTCTCATTTCACTTGTATCCCAATCTGAAAACAAGAAAACAAAACAAAAGAACAAAAACAGATATCGATCACCAACATCTGACACCGAGGACAAGAATGCATCGCTACTTGGTTATCAATCATGTTACCTATCAATTCAGCATGTATTTGGAGCAAGCGTTGAAGAGAAAGCCTGTATTTGTTTACAAATTCAGTTTAGTTAATCAGAGCTCTCAGCCAATCAGGGCTTTCGGTTCATATCTGCTATAAACTGCACAAAACTGTTTCCATCCAGCCAATCCAGATGTTCAGCAGTTAACATTGTAGAAGTGTTCGTTTTATAAAAGTCATTGCAGGATTCATTTAAATCTATTTTTGCTTTTGGGTTTGCCAGTGTGTATGCATCTTTGTACCCCACTGTTGTGTTAATGGTTATTGGACAGGGTAACCTACTGTAATTAACTTTTAATCTATATTGGTTAGTTGGATTTTGTTTTTTGAACAGAAGTATATATGAAAAAGATTCTGTCAGCCCCCTGCTGGCTGTTTTTCACTGAACGGATGAAGTGACACAAGAGCAATGCCATAAAGGTTTTGCTTATCAGTGTGGTACGTCACCAATGAACTGCCATATCATTTTGTATTGTATTTCACATTTTTTCCACTGGTGAGATTACTTCTCAGAATATTACTCTAGTATGGAATCATCTTTATAGAGAACAGCCATGACTAGTTAATCAGTGCATGTCATATCACAGCAAACCAGTGACTACATTTCCCATCCTGCACTGCGGCCTACAAACATGGCTACCATGGACCGCATTCCGAGAACACTCACATTCATTCTAATCACGCACACCTGATTGAGAACATAGTGAAATGCCCCCTTCTTGATGTCTGAACGTAAGTCTAAGAAATTTGTTAGGTCCAGCTCTGAGCTGTATGTATTTTCCATTTATCATGCGTTAGTATTAAATCTGAAAACTGATAAAGATGATAAAAGTTCCACCATTAATGCAGTAGGAATAGTCAAGTCTAACAAGATGATAATAAGAAATGATAAAGGGCATTCACCATGTCCACAAGTTTGGCTAGGTCAGTGATTGGATAGTGAGTGTATTTCAGTGTGGCACGACTGTAACATCAAATAAAGGGTTTGCTTTTCAGTGTGCTACATTTTCTGTGGGTTACTAATGAAAAGCAATACCTGCAACAAACAGCCAGATTTTATTTTTGATGTCTTTCTTTTTGCACTGTCTTGGTGAATTTCCCTAGGCCCAGAGTTTTATGCAGTTTGTGTCAGGACCAGTGGTCACCAAACCTGTTCCTGGAGACTACCTTCTTGAAGACTTCAGCTCCAACCGTAACCATCTAATCACTGCCTCAAGAAGTTCTTGATTAACTAAAACAGGTGTGTTAGATTTTGGTTGGAGATTAAACATGTAGGAAGGTAGATCTCCAGGAAGAGGGTTGGTGCCCTATTTAGAAACAATATTTGTGTGTGTGTGTGCGTGTGTGTGTGTGTGTGTGTGTGTGTGTGTGTGTGTGTGTGTGTGTGTGTGCTTTTTTTGGACCTAGACTTACATCAAAAAGTGTCTAAGAGCAAACTAAGGCTCAGAAAGTTCCACATATAGAGTTCAAATACAGGCCACCTAGGATTATGAAGTTAAATGTAAAGGCATCATTTGTCATAGATGGAACTAAGGCAGTGTTTTAATAAGATGTTTAGGCACCCTATTTTTTGTAGTACAAACTTTGTTACAGATTTTTTTATTTTATGATATCTACATTATCGAGTCAGTACAAAAAACATTTTAGATTGCATTTAGTATTGGTATTTTCTTTTTTTTTAAATGTAGAAACACTTAATTTCATTATTTTGAAGGCATCTTTGCTCTACAGCATTTCTTTGCATGTGTCTAAGACTTTGTATAGTACTGCACATTCTGTGCCATTACTACCGAGCTGCACCAGAGCATTTTTTTTCTGATCGGGCAGCTAAGTATCCATGGTTACAATGCCCAAGACATATTCTTAATGATTCTGGTCCACCTAGTCCATTTACTGTATATGAAAAGAAAGCAAACCTTCCTAGATTGCCAGTTGACATAGTTGAGAAATACCAGAGAGGCAGTAAAGTAGTGGGGAGTGACCTGAGGTATACATTTAATACATAATGTTAGTATTCTTGGTGGATTAACTTAAAAGTTTACCAAAACTCTTTACAATCCTCTTATTCATGTCATATAGTTTTCCCTTTTTACTTTGTTTATTTAAGTAGGTATTACAGAAAATGTTATTATTTTATGAAATCATGTGATGCACTGTTCCTAATAATGCTGCTTATTAAATATAAAAAAAACAACAACAAAACACCAGTATTCATAACCATGACAAGAATTGACTGCTTTTACTAATGAAAACAAATTTATTCATACAGGTGAGCTGATCGTTTTCACATTGACATAAGGTCTAGGAGGCTTTGTCCTTGGAGTGTGTGTGTGTGTGTGTGTGTGTGTGTGTGTGTGTGTGTGTGTGTGTGTGTGTGTGTGTGTGTGTGTGTGTGTGTGTGTGTGTGTGTGTGTGTGTGCTTCTTGTGCTTGTGCTTGTGTGTGTTTCTGGTTTAGACCTTACTCTACCTGTTTGGACCTCAAAATAAGTTGTTATGAGTGTTATGAAAGGTGCCAACAAATAAAATGTATTATTGTTATTATTGTTATTATTATTATTATTATTATTAGTAGTAGTAGTAGTAGTAGTAGTAGTAGAGCAGTATTATTATTATTATTAAAATAATAATAATAATAATAATAATAATAATATTATTAGTAGTAGTAGTAGCAGTAGCAGTAGCAGTATTATAATAATAATAATAATAATAATAATAATTATTATTATTATTATTATTAGTAGTAGTAGTAGTAGTAGTAGTAGCAGATTATTATTATTATTATTATTATTATTATTATTATTATTATTATTATTATTATTATTATTATTATTAACAATAGATGTGCTTGTGATAGCTGTACCTGATGGGTTTTTGGTTCCTGTTGTGAATTATGACGAAAATCATTGAAGAAACCGTAATAGAGTCTGTGTGCTAACATCTAGCTGTTCCTGCATACCATGTGTTTCGTGTTTCAATACTAATAAAGGAGTGTTTACACTTCTGTAAAATAATGGCCACACAGTGTTTACAGTTGATTATCTTGGGTGTTTCTCCAACAGGTTCATATAGTACATGAACTCTTTAACATTTGTACAGTTGTCATATCTTAGTATTGGGTTTCTGTCCATAATCAAATCACAGTATAATGGTGGTATACAGATTTTATTTTATTTTTTTATAGTCTCAAAGATCAATTTACATGAACTTAGTGATTTCATTCAGTGATTTACTTACAGTTTGTCTTAAAAGGACAAATGATTTACATGTGAGACAAGGGCTGTTATGGGTATGTATGTTAATTAGCTAATTTATTTAAAGGCATTCTTCTGCATTTGCGAAATGAATTGCATAGCTACTGGAAGGTACCTAATGCCACCTCAGTAACATGACATTATATTCCAACGGGTGTAACAAGCGTGAACCATTTGGACACTCAGGTGGACAAGTCTATTTTGTCTTCTAACCCATTATCTTTTATGCCTCCTCACTCTATGGTATCTAGTCCTCTCCCCATATGTGCTCCTCAGACAGATATCCTGCATCCCATGGTCACTGTAGTAACGGTATCTTGAGTGGTAACACACTAGATTTTTATTGGAAGCCATACCTCATTCCTCAACACTTCTACAAGGGAAATGGAACATCTGATACTGAAACTAATGTCTTGAAAGATACGCATAGTGCTCCCTTTAAGTCTTCATCTATGTCAGAGGACATATAAGGTCATAATCCTGTTCATTTGTCGTTTGTCAGTAACACAGCCACCGTCGATGTTTATGCTGGAGGGAATGAATAAAGTGTTTGAGCAACTCAATATGGCACCTAGGGCTCTTGTTTTGTTTACCTTTTTTTTTAATGAGCAGAGCCGGCCCATGGGTCCCCAGGGTCCCTGCAGGGCCCCAGGCAAGATCATGACCATTGGTTCCTCCATCATAGTTTTAGTCAGATAATATATATATATATATATATTAGGCTAAATATCACACTATGTGAATTGTAAAACCAAGCAGACATTTCATTACTGACTTTAGTCCATCTGTCTAAATGAACAATTTGTCAGATAACCTCGATCCTACCAATTGTGTCACTGCATTCAAATGTATCCTTACTGTAACTATAAAGTGTGTTGGCTTGAGGCAGTAACTGTATACGCACTAAATGCACCTTTATGGTACTTGATAAAATAACTAATGAGTGTACAAGGTGGGTGTAACCTATAAAGTGGCCACTTAGTGGAGGTAAATCTCATATTGGCTCTCCTCTAAATACCCTCAAATCTATAGCCATGATCGATTTGCAGAAACATTCAGAGACTTAACACGAACATTCAAAGAAATCTCATGCCTTTGAGGTTATTTTTGTAGCCACAAGCCTTTTCTTTAATTCCCAATTGACCAAATAACCACTGTTCAGCAAGAACTAGACAGTTGGCTCTCTTCACCTGACTGCTTGATTTAATTGTGCCTAATTTGGGAAAGAAGTTGTTCCTGAGGATAAATTTTGTAGCTGACTTTGTGTGGCTGTCAGGAGCACTGAAGCATGCTTGTTCACTTTGAATCACAGCCCCTGAACCACTTGGGCTCCAAGTGCCACCAAACTGATATGTTTCTAGGTATTTTATGGAGAACTACGTTTCGAAAAGTATAAAGTATCATTCATTACTGTGCATTCAGTGGTGATATTACACTGGGTTCTGATGTTAGTGGAAGCATGGCTAATCGGACTGATATACAGAGATGCATGGCGTGTGGAATGACATACGGCTGAAACATTAAGTTGAACTTGTACCTTGAATACTGTGCTAAATAATCAGACCAGCAAAGTTGTTGTTGTTTTTTTGGCACTATTGTGGCTCTCCAGAGATAAAATAAATCTAGATTTTGTCTGCATGTGCAGTCTGTTCCTGATATGTAAAACAAGTGCTTTGATACTGGGCTATAACAGGTTTCTATGTAGTCATTGTGAATGAGAAAGTATTTCATTGAGCAAGTAACATTTCACTCGAAGAGTCCTCAATCCTGTCACCATGTCACCCAACCTAAAGTAAAGCTTCAACAGTATTCCCAAGATTACTCATTACACAGGCTTTTCTTAAAATATTGTTAGTGAGGTGTGTGTGTGTGTCTGCAGTGAGCAATAGCAGATTGAGGAGGCCTGACTATGTGCTTCCCCTCTGTTTACCTGTTTCAGTAATCATGGCTCCATCCTTGTACAATCCCAATTCCGAAAAAGTTGGGATAGTATGGAAAATGGAAAAAAAACCCAACAAATAAAATTCAATTCACCCTGTACTATATTGAAAACACATTATTAGCACATGATTTGGCGTTTACTTTGTGAATTTAAATTATTTTTGAAAATATACACTCATTTCAAATCTGATTACTGCAACATATTCCAGAAAAGTTGGGACAGTCGACTGTTTACCACTGTGTAACATCATCTTTTCTTTTAATAACACTTATTAAGCGTTTGGACGCTGACTGAAGACACCAGCTGGTTAAGTTTAGTAAGTGGAATTTTCCCCCATTCATCCATTATGCATTTCTTCAGCTGCACAACTGTACGGGGCCTTCGTTGCCTTATGTTGTGCTTCATAATGCACCACACATTCTGAATGTGTACATATCTTTCTGCATTAATGCTAAACTCACAGATGGGCAAGTTACCCATGGCATGGGCATTGACACACCCCCATACCATGACAGACGCTGGCTTTTGGACCTGACACTGATAACACCAAGATTTGACCAGATTCCTTTAATCTTTTAATTATATTGTGCACTGTGGAAGATGAAATGCTCCAAATCCGACCGATTTGTCTTTGTGGAATGTTGTTCTCAAATTGTTGGATTATTCGCTGAAGCATCTGTTGGCATATTGGTGAGCCTTGACCCATCCTTGCTCTTGAAGAATTAGGCCTTTTTGGAGGCTCCTTTTTTGGAACGTGTTGCCTGCATAAATTTCAAAATAAACGTTTATCTTCAGAAAACTATGCAGTTGATTAGGCAAAATATCAAATACCTTGTCTTTATATGTTTTGTTTTTGAATACAAGTCAAAATACATTTACAAATCACTCCTCTTTGTTTTTATTTGCATTTTCCATACTGTCCCAACATTTTTGGAATTGGGGTTGTAGTTTAACTCACAGCGGGCTACAGAGTTCAGCCCCATTATAGACTCATCCTATGAGACAGATCTACTGCTATTCAGAAAACACTCGAGGGCCAAGCAGAGGCATCAAATAAATTCAAGTTAAAGAAAACAAACTAACCAACACCTAAATTATTAAATAAAGGGAGTTTTCAACTATGACAAACTATAGGATTTGACCAATAATTCAAAGTAGGCAGGTATAAAAGGGGATATTTGGTGGTACTTCAGAAAAAGGGACAAAACCCAAAATATCCAAACAGCTACATCAAATAAAAATTATTTCAAAGATGAATGTAAGATTGTGCTCCCTTGTCAATCATAGTGACACTAGCCAATTACAGGCATCTGTGGGTTCATTTATGTGGAAGAGGACAGATAGCATTTTTCTCTGAGTGTGTTATGCTATCCTGTGTACTAATAGTATACCTTTGTCTGAAATAATTGCATTGTAATTGTAAAGGCTTTGAAGTTTTCATGCTTCATATAATCTTACTATCTACCTTATAATGTTGATGAGTAACCTTACACACATAAAAGTATATCTCAAAAAATTAGAAGGTTATAGAAGAAGAGTTCAGAGGCACAGAATCCATGTTGCTTGAAGTCCAGTGTGAAGTTTCCATAGTCAGTGATGATTTGGGGTGCCATGTCATCTCCTGGTGTTGGTCCACTGTGTTTTCTCAAGTCGAGAGTCAATGCAGCGTCTACGAGGAGATTTTGGAGCACTTCATGCTTCCATCTGCTGACGAGCTTTATGGAGATTTCCTTTTCCAGCAGGACTCTGCACCTGCCCACAGTGCCAAAACTATTAGTAACTGGTTTGCTGACCATGGTATTACTGTGCTTAATTGGCCAGCCGACTCGCCTGACCTAACCCCATAGAGAATCTATGAGAGACACCAGACCCAACAATACATACCTCAGCAGTGCCACATTCTGATTGCATTCACTTTTCAGAAGGTCAACATTTATGTATTATAAATTATTTATTCTAATATTTTGAGATACTGGATTTTTTATTTCCATGAGCTATAAGCTGCAGTCATCAAGATTAAAACAAAACAAAAAAAGGTTTGAAATATTTCGCTTTATGTGTAATGAATCTAGAATATGAAAGTTCCAATTTTTTTTATTAAATTACAGAAAAAAAATTAACAATTCCACAATATTAAAAAAAAATTTCAGATGCACCCATATACCACAAAGACTTAAAGTACATAGATCAATTTTTCATGCTTCATTTCCTTCTAGCCTGATGAAAGTTACAAGGTTAGGAATTCATTGGGAGCTTCTTCATTACTCCTACTGCCCTTTAAAAGGCTGCAGTGTAACCATGTTTATTATTAATAATCAGTTGATCATTTTGATTATACCAAGAGAATGTAACAAAGAATTAATTTTAAAGGCCACAAAACCATCTGACTCAGAGCTGACCAGCACAATCCATTTATCCGAAATGCAAGGCTACTTTATAATTTACTGAAGCAGTTTTATTTTGTGATGTAAACTGGAACAGCAGACATGACTGACTCAATAAGCACTCTTCTCCACGTATGCTAATAGGTTAAGTACATCTTATCAAACAGTTAAATCTAGAAGTGACAAATGTCTAAGTTTACTGCCATGTCTTATTTTATGGGACCTGAATGAGAGTGTAGCGTTTGTGTCGTAGAAAGCAATAATAGCGTTTTGTTTTTTGTGTATATTTGGACATTTTAGGGAAAAACAAATTAAGAATTCTCCCCAAAATGCACAAAACCCAGTATCCAGCCAAAACAAGTGTGTTAATTAATCTATAACCTCTGATTCCTTGGTATCGCCTTCTTCAAGAAATCAAGCATGCTGACTGGTTTCCCTGGCAACAACAAGCACCAGCCAATAGTGAAGTATCTACAAAACTTCTTGCTGTAAATGTCCACCTGCCAAATGAATTAGTGAGGGACCTAAAGCTTAAGTTTGTCTATTTTTGTCTTGGTGGAAAGGAATATTTCAAACCGTAGTTTTATTATTTTGCGGAGGGAACAAAAACACAGGCAGTTATTTTAAGTACAAATGCATATAGTAAATTTTTTTCGTACATTTACATTTACAACATTTAATATATGCCGTTATCCAGAGTGACCTCCTGGAGTGTTTTATAGCCTCAGTCCAAAAACACATCCGCACGTTAGTATAGAAGTTCAGGATCTTAGTACACCTTAACGCTACAATGCTGTTAGAGAGTTAGTATAACAAGAAGTTATTACACCAATGCAAAGCGTTTTCTGGATTTATTGGATATCATGCTTGGTTAATGAAATGGTGACTCGTGTTTTCGGACAGCCACGGGAAGTACAAGAGTGCCTTGCACCGTTCATGGTCTTGCTGGGATTTAGTTTCATGTTCATGAAACTAGATGTCTGTCAGACATAATGAGATACTCTAAATCTTGGCATTGCATTATTTTTTAGATTTAGATGGGGAACAGTGGAAGCACTTTGTACCTCACATCAGAGAAAGGTCGAAATGACGTACTAAGAAAGTCAAATTCATCAAGAAGAATTTCCAAGAAGATCCTCCTTCATTGACCTTTCTAGATGTCAGCAGGCTCTGAGGTGATGAAATAACGACGTGTCACTGTGTGACTGTTAGGTTTTATGCTGGGAACATGGAGATCTTGTATTACCTGCAGACCTAAAACATACTATGTCACTCAGTGCAGTTTTTTTCATTACCTTGGGCTAAAGATAGAGAATGTATATAGAGGGGGCGTTAGGGGTGAGACATTGCAGAGTACAGTGGCTGCAGTCTAAACTTAGGACCTTGTGTCTGAACTATATTACTACAGTTGTAGTGTATTCGCTGCATTCAGGAACAGGTTTAAACTGAAGGGATATCCATCTTGTCTGTCTTCTTCTCAGCACTCTCAGCTGGAATACATTGTTCTTACGGATTCAGTGAATTTATCGGTTTATCATGCACACCATACCTCATTTTAATGATGAAAGAAAACTAGGGCCCAATTCATATTATGCACATGAGGACAAAAATGCATATTCTCATTTCCATTAACTGTTAATCATGTTATGGTAAAATAACTGAGGGCAGCTGTGGCTCAGGTGGTAGAGTGGGTTATCCACTAATTGTAGGGTTGGCGGTTCGATTCCCGGCCCATGTGACTCCACATGACAAAGTGTCCTTGGGCAAGACACTGAACCCCCATGTTGCTCCCGATGGCAAGGTAGCACCTTGCATGGCAGCTCTTCTGCCATTTGTGTGTGAGTGTGTGTATGAATGAAGGTTTAAAAAAAGTGCTATATAAGTGCAGACCATTTACCATAATAAAGTATCCTTTTATTTAGGTATATTCAAACTCAGTTTATTTACATTTATGACATTTGAGAACCCACAAATGCAATTCTCAGTTCAAACAGCAGTGAATCTGTGAAGCTGTGATCACAGTGTGCCACATTTTTCCAGCTGCTGAAGTGGAAGTCACTGGATGAGACTGGATCAATGCTTTTACTCTCCTTCATTTTTAAAGAGGTCAATTCAGTTGAAACTTTAATGTGCTTTAATTGGAAAAACAGAGAGAGGGGGCAGACGCGGTTTATAAAAGAGCAGTCATTGAGCTTTAACAGATGCCCGTGCCTTCCTCCCAGGAGAGAGCAAACAGACGGCCCAGGAAAGGTCAGGGAGCAATGCTGAGAGCTCCCACTGAGCATTGGCTGAATAGGAACCAAGATAAAAGATGGGGGAGGGCTTTGGTGGGTGAATGAGAAATACATGGTGCTGGGTAATCCAGTGGCCAGAGAAAATGAAGGTGAATGTCAGTTTGAATGAGTTCCAAATACTGCTATGCTCACCTGAAGCCTCCCTTTCGCTCTGCTCTCACCAGGAGACAAAGTGTTAGAGAAGACAAGACTAGCAATATAGAGCTAAATGAGGAAAGAAGAGAGGATAGATGAGGAGAATATTATAGATATGGTATGCTACTACATAGGCTGATGTGTCATACAAATATAAAATTGTCACCACAAATGCCACAGAGTTTGCAAAAAACGTATGTGGATCTATAGGGGGACACAGTGGATTAGTGGTTTGCACATTTGCTTCCCACCTCTGGTGTTGGGGGTTTGAATCCCACCTCCGCCGTGTCTGTGCAGTTTGCAAGTTCTCCCCGTGCTTTGGGGGTTTCCAAAGACATTCGTTGTAGGCTGATTGGCATTTCCAACTTGTCCAAATTGAATGGGTGTGTGAATTAAATGAAATGGAATTCCCCCCTCCCCCACCCCCATACAACGAGGAGTCATGTCACATTTTATTAATACTCTTGATAATACAAAAAACTATTATGAAGTTTGAAATTCTGAAATTATGTAAACTCATTTCACCTTAGTGCTAAAACAAGATTAATACATGATTAGAAACATTGAATTTCTTAGCATTTCTCTAAGATCATAAAATAATGTCATGTACTACATATATGTCAAAGGACCTCACTTGTATTAATCATTGTCATTCTTTATCTTGAAAACTCGGCTGTTTATTACTTGAATTATTTTAATAGTTTTGCTTTTCTCTATGAACATTACATATTATCAGTCAATGATGTAGACAGACAATTATGCCAATTTCAAAGCATCTGTGTTACATGAGGTTTTTTTTTTGTTTTGTTCTGTTTTTCCAAAAATACTTTCCATGATGGGTCAGTATCACCGTCTATGATAAGTTAACTGAAGTGCAAAATAGTGGAAGTCTGTAACAATATCTTAATTTAAAGGACTTAATATACAGTAGGGGTCATCCTGAGTCCTTAGAACAGCTTTTAATCCTTGCTGTCATACTTTCATTTGTGGTGGAATATTGGACCATTGTTCATGAAGAAAATGTTTGATTCTTTGAGGGATGAAGGCGGTAAAAAGCTACTTTTAATCTGCATTCCAGATCCATCCATCTATCTATTTTATGTACTGCTTGTCCTACACAGGGTTGCAGGGAGCATGGAGCCTATTCCCAGAGGACTCAGGGCACAAGGTGGAGGACACCCTGAACGAGGTCCAATCCATCGCAGGGCACAGTCGCACACACATTCACATGCTATGGACAATTTTTTGAAACAACAATGCCTACAACGCATGTTTTTGGACTAGGGGAGGAAACCTCCAAAGCACGGACAGAACATGCAAGTTCTATGCATGCAGGGCTGAGGCAGGAATCAAACCCCCAATCCTGGAGGTGTGAGGCAAACGTGATAACTACTAAGCCACCCTGCGTTCCATCTTGTGATTAGGAAGGACTTGGAAGTAACTTCACTTAACTCTAGTTTTCATCAAAGTGCTTTTGAGTAATTTTAGCAGTATGTTGGGAACATTATCATCCTAGAATATGAGGCCAAGTTAAGGAAAGTGTGCATCACAGTGTGCACCTGTGCCAGTATGTATAAGTCACTCAGTGTTACAATTTTGGTCTTAACTGCCATAAAAATCTTAGAAATTAGTAATATGCTTCTGCCTACAGTCTTTTCGCCAATGTTGTTAAGCCTCTTGAAAGTCAAGATTCATGGTTTCAAGTCCTTTTTCATGGACTGTTATTTTGTCCCTTGTACATTGCTTCTGTATATTCTGTATATCTGTGTGACTGGACAAGCTTTGGAACTGAGAAAAACATCACTTTCATTTCAGCAAAGGGAGAACTGGAATACAAGTCATAATATTTCACCACAATATCATGATACAGGGGGTGTGGATCGTGACTTCCAGCATGGCAGCAAGTTTGAGGGTGTACAAGTTCTGCACGTCCACAACAAAACAACCATGGGAAAGGGAGGAGAGGTGGATCAGTTATATACTGTATGTAGCAGTGCTGCTCTGACATATCATCAATACAAATAATTTCATTAATAATAAAATAATGACTCTGATCGTTCTTTTATTGTACCATAACCCAAATTTCAACCCATGTTAGAATAATCTGCAACGTGTTATTTTTCTATTATATGTGGGCTTTCCGTCTGTTTCATAATGTGAATCCATAAGCAGTCACTCCCCCATCTGGTGCTGTTCTGCCACTGCATTTACAGTACAGTGATGATTTGCTGTAAACATCTTAAGCAGTACACTGGAACAATCATATGAAAAGGTAATGAAAATGGTGTCAGAATAATTTTTTCCCCCTCATATGTGTGGTCCCGTGGAAAAACCCTTCATACTGTCAGTTGTCTAAACTAAAGTCTGAAATGTGTTGTTCTTTTGCATGTATCTCAATTAGACATAAAGTTTTAGCATTTTAACATCTGCTTACGCCCAAAAGTGAAAAGAGAGAAAAATTGCATTTAAATATTCCAGTCCAGCTTCACTGAAAGATACTGCACCTACTCCTACATTTACAAGCTAATCTAATTATGAACAACAACAAAAAAAAAAACTACTAAATTGTAAAGAATTATTCATTTAAAATGGGAAATTAGTTCTCATTTTGATTATCAGCATAATCTGCATGAGTCTCTGTCTCATAATCTGAGGTAACATTTGCAGAAAGCATTTAAACACAAGCCTTTACTCAACTGATCTCTGTTCATGCTAACATCGGTGGGATTTCATTCAGTCCGTTCTGTTCTGTTTATTAAATGTCTTTTTACTATAATTTAAATTGTTTTAAAACTTTGTCACTGTTGTTTGTGTATACATTATCTCTATTTTGATGATGATGTGATGGCACAGGGGTTTCCCAGACATTTTGACAGCTGGTATCTGATTTGATTAATCTTTTGTCCATTTCATTTTGGCATGAACAATGAATATATTAGGTCTACAGACTCCTGTTAAAATGGCAGGTTTTTGTGAAGTAAAAGAATGACACTAAGATAAATCATGACAGATCTTTTCTCACCTTTAATGTGAAATTGCAAAGTATACAAATAAAACGACAAACAATCAGAAACTTTTGAGAGGGGAAAAAAATTCTTAAAATATCCTAAATGCCTAAGTGTGAACACCCTTAAACTAATACTTTGTTGAAGCACCTTTTGGTTTTATTACACCACTCAGTCGTTTTGAATAAGAGTCTATCAGCATGGCACAATATTATCCCACTCTTTCTTGCAAAATCATTCTAGATGAATCAAATTGAGAGGGCATCCCCTGTTCCCAGCTCACTTCAGGTCACCTCACAGATTTTTAGTTGTATTATTGAAAACATTGATCTCCTTTTTTGTTGTTGTTGATTTGGATGTATGCTTTGTGTCACTAGTCATACTGAAAAGTGAAATTCCTTTTTATCTTCTGCTTCCTAGCAGACTCCTGAAGGTTTTGCAATAAAAATTGGCTGGTATTTGTATCTATTCATGATTCCCTCCACCTTGATAAAACCTGCAGTTCTGGATGAAGAAAAGCAGACAAGATGTATGATGCTGCCACCACCATGCTTTATCATGAGCATAGTGTTCTTTTGTTGGTGTTTTTTGCACCAAATATACCTTTTGGAATTATGTAATTATTGTACCTTTTGAAATTGGTCTCATCAGACCATAACACATTTAGCAACATGGTTTGAGGTGATTTTGTTGGGTTTAGATGTTTTTGTGAGAAAAGGCTTTTGTCTAGGAACCCAACCCCATAGCCCAGACATGTGAAGAATATGAGAGATCGTTGTGACATGCAGAGAGCTTGTCAGATATTCCTGCAGCTCCTTTAATGGTGTTGTTGGTCTCTTGGGAGCCTTCCAGGTAAGTTTTTGTCATGTTCTTTTGTAAATTTTGGAGGGACGTCCTGTTCTTGGTAATGTCACCATGGTACTCAATTTTCTCCACTTGTTGTTGATGGCCTTCATGGTGTTCTATGGTACATCTAACATTTTGGATTTTTTTTTGTACCCCTCTCCTGATCAGTTACTTTCAAATCATCTGAGAAAATCAATCAGTCTGCCAGTCATCTTTAGGCAGACTGATTGAATTTACTGCTGCATTTGATAAACTTGCTCTTTACCAGATCTGACCTTTGCAGGCTGATGCCAGGAAAAGGTTCAAAAGTAGCCTAAAGAAAAATAATTTCCATGTTGTTGGTGTAAAATATATTATTTCTTTCTTAAAGTAAACACGTCAAAGCATGTTATAGGCAGAAAAACTCACTTTTGGTCAAAACATGATTTTTCTTCATTTTGGTCATTTTCCAGACTTCAGAACAGTAATATCCAACATGTTTCCCAGACTGCCTCACATACACTGTCCTGATGTTACCAAATTTTCAATGGAATGCATATTTTAAGAAAAGCTTTATTAAATACTGTATATCTCTGCTAATTTAATATTTTGCCAATTATGATAATAAGGCACCTAAAATCCGTGTCCATTATAAAAAGTTGAATTAGACCAGATTATCAGATTTTATAACCTACGTATATGTTTCCTTACATACATACAAATAAGGCTGTTCAACCTGTGTCAACTTGTGTATGCATATATGTGCTGTTGTGTGATTGTGGATTATATAATCCTTGTAAACAGGAGGCTGACTGCATCTGTGGGCTAGTATCATTAGTTCAACTGTGTCTAACAGGACTGGAGGTTGTGTCTGTCAGCTTGTCACTGTTGTAATGTAGTCTAATTAAATGATGATGTGTTGAAAGTAGCTACAATGTCCCAGTGTGCATTAGAGGACAGCAGGAGTGGTAATAAGCACACTGCTCTCTGAATGGCAGAGGAGGCTGTAATTGGAGACTCGGAAACTACAGGTGTGACGTCCTCCTCTGTAATGCGGGGTTGGCAGGCTGTAAAGAAGTGGTGACTAGAGGCAATTAAAATGAGTCTGCACTGGGGGGGAAACAGTGATGTGTAGAGATGGACCACCTACGTTAATTTGTGTGTCCACATGTCTATATATGTGTTTGCATGTGCATTTAATATCTGAATGATGCAAGGATTGTGCTGCCTCTAACCATTTGTTAGAGGGAAAAACAGTGTTAGGGTAAATTATGTAAGAGTGTGAAATAGTTTGGTTAAGGATTTTCTTTCACTTTCTGTGTTGAACATATTGGTAACTATACAATACATCTCCTTAATTAATGCTTAAGTACTTTCTGATTAATCAAACGTTACTATTGTACTTCTTCAATAAATACTAATCAGTATAATGAACTACTATGTTGACTGAATTGTAATGATTTCGTCAAATCAATGACTCACTGGCAAAATGCTAATGACTTGGTAAACTAAATAAACTGGTCTATTCAGCAGTGCATTGCTGACAAAACTATGATGACTTCTTATCCAATTTTGGATACTAGTTGCTCATAATAGTTAACACGAATTAACTATCAGTATTTCATGTTTTAATGCTTAATGTAATTACAAAATTAGGACAATATAGATAACACTGTGGTTCAAAAAGAGATAGAAAGTTGTTACCATTTTATCAGCATAGTAATTTAATATTAGTTACTAAATCATTACACTTCAATCAACATACAGTAGTAGCTTGTTGACGTGATTAGTAATTATTGAAGAACTACTATGGTAACACTTGATTATTTACTTCTAAGTTATTAAGTACCTAAGCATTACGTAAGGAACTGTACTGTAAAATCTTACCATTACTCACCATTATGTAAATTATTAACATTGTGCCTTTAATGTTAATAATATGAAAATGTTAATAATATTTAAAGTAGCTACATAATTAAAATGAATGTGTCATAATAAACTACTTCAATCCCAATTTATAAGGGAGCTTAACTGACCACAAACAGAGAAGCATGTCTACTCATTATCACGATGAAAGTCTAATAATCATTAATAATAATCTAATTGATTAAATAAACCTTATTGATACAAAACTCATCTACTACTAAAATAATTAAAAAAAAAAACACCACACTGCTGGACCTCTGATGTTTGGAACAAAGACCATACCTGAAGCTTCACCTTCTTTCTAGCTAATGTCCAATAAATTGTCATCTTTCTACAGCCACCACCACATCCCTGTCTCCTCCTTACCACGTCAGCAAACGCTGCCCAGAACTCCAGCTCAGTATTCTACCCCTACTACATTTCCACAACGATCTACCATAGATTCATCCAAAAGAATCTTGGTATAAGTATAGATGATGAGTTCTGATTACATTTACATCAGCAAGTGATTTGTACTTCACAAAATCGGAAGAATAGAAGAATCTTTCCTCTCTACAGAAACTGGTGCCCAGTTCCAGAGAAAGATGGCTGTATGACAGCATTATTTATTGAAACTGCTGAATCATAGATCACGTCATACTGTTGTTAAAGCCAAGAAGGTATCTAGGTGATTCTCACTGCACTGGGAGGTCAGGAAAGGTGACCTAGTTTTCCAGGTTATGAGACTGAGAACTGTGTATTAGTGTACCTTTAGCTGGTAGTCAGCCTTCTCTCCTTTGCTGTCTGCTGTCGCGAAATCATGTGAGCAACAAATATACAATGACCTAAATCAGTTGGTTCTATCCAAAATACAATGAGCATAGGCTGAAAGTGTTTGAATGAGTGTGAATGTATGTGTGCATAGTGGCCTGCAAATGACTGATGTTTCTTCCAAGGTAAATTGTAAATTCCCATTTCATAATGACCAGTAAAGTGATTACTGAAAATAAATGAACAAATGAATGATATAATAGCATTCATCAACAGCTACTGCTTACTGCACTGGGCCAATACTCCTGTCACACAAATCAAGCAGTCTATCTGATAATCTCCCCCATTTCCTCATGTTTGTTAATCCCATTGTTACACCCTCTCCGTTCAGCAAGATCTCCAAGACAAAATCTAACCAGAGGTGCAAATCTAGCTTTAGGCACATCTTAAGCTGTAAGTCTGAGCACAGCTGTCAGAGAAGAGGTGCAAGCAGAAAGAAAAGCTGAAGATTCTAAAGCAGTAGGTGGGGGCATCACTCATCTTCTTCACACACACCGATGCACACATCCTTCACTCCTCTCTAAGGAAACCCCATGTCTTTGCTTCTGGCCTACACTTGTAAAGTTGTTGGTTTTTTTTACTCTGACTCTCAGTCTCAGTAGAGGATAGTATTGAATCAAATGATGAGTGTGTAACATAGCTGTGCTCTACTGCCGGAGTAGACTAGACGCAAAGAGAAAAGCAACTACCACCAGTATATTTACTATAAAATATATCTGACTAAGCATCCAGATCAACACACATCAGGCAAAAAAAAAAATTGTGTGTGTGTGTGTTGTGTCTTGCTGTGAATCTCAGCGCAGGCTCTTGTGTTTTGAGTAAATCATGCATTTCTGCTTCTGTCTGCCTTTCCCAGGTAATATATAACTTTTGGGTTGTTTTTGGAGAAGAAATTGTCGAGGCAGCAGGCCAAAACTCTGAAGCGGCAGATACACATCATCATCATGTACATCCAAATGATAATACATTTGCTATAATTCAGCTTCTGTCTACTGCTTCAGTCCTTCCTTAAATAGCACCCTTCATTCTTGCATGTCCTATATTCTTGCCATTTCGAGTGCTGCTCACTTTAAGAACTGATCATTTTGGGGTTTACTGTAATTTCCTTCGCTCCTCCTTAAATCTTAAAAAGGAATTCGAGTGGCATCGACTGAAATTAGGACAAGTGTGGATAATTAGTAAAAATGTCTCACACTGCAATTTGGTGGTGATGTGGTTGTCTGTTGTAAAGCATAAGAAGCATGTTACTCTCAGTAATATTACTAGAGGTGAAAACATGTCTATATGTTCTATATACACATCATAGAGTGACTTACTGATTTGCACTGATCAGTACTTTACTCAAATTGTCTAATCCACAACTTCTGTTTGTTTAATTCTTACCAAATTTGATTCACTGTTGTTTACAGTTTACCATATTTGTTAGTTGTTAGTGCATATCTTTTCAAGAAATCAATGATTGTTCTCTCCTTTTTATTCTGTATGTAGTCACAGATAACATACTATTTAATCTTATCCTAATTCTTTACCTCTTTTCAAAAGTGTGGATAAATGTGTGATGGTATTCCTTGTAATAATGATATAGTAAAGATGTCCACTGTTCCAGCTACACAGTTCTCACTCAAGTGTACTTCGACTGCAGGACAGAAAATCTGAAGCAAGATAAGAGAGATGATAAACTCTTAAAGAAATTGCGCAAACTGAAATTTGTACAGTTGGAGCAGGAGATAGTGAACTTGTGTTCAGCGAATAGCCAAATATCTTCTGTGGTCAGAAATGATATAAATGTGCCTCAGTCCACTCTTTGTTTTCACTTTCACTCAAACCTCTCAGATCAATAGTATGCTGCTTTGGCAGTGAGAAAAACATTAACAGAAGCCGTACAAAACCACAAATGGCAACAATTTCTGATGCTTTCAGTTGTTTTCTATCTTGTGATATCCTGTGTGGAAATGTAAATAATAATAATAATTCAAAGGTGAGTGATTTAAATTAAGGCACTCGTTTTTTGTGGATAGATATTTTTTTTTGTTTGTTATAAAATTATTAAACAAAATAGATGATGCTTTATATTTAACCCTGCTTGGTTTTAATACAAGAAAACAATATTCCTGTCTTTTCATATTTTCTTACATATTTGTAGTTTCAAGGATTATGGGTCATCTGGAGGGAGAGGGAAGGTTTGTAATTGTTTTAATAACAGTTGTGATTTCCCCTCACAAAATGTCCTAAAAAATTGCAAACTGCTCTATTTACTAAACTGTCCGTGTCACACTTCGCTGTGGATATGATTTTGAGCATGTGCTGATCTTTCCTTTCCTTTTCCTTCTTCGTGAAATAGCTTATGTAAAAAGTGTTACTGAAGGATTTGTAGACTGACCATAGTGATCTGTGTGTATTTCTTCTCTTTATGTAATGGTCGTGATTGATATGTCAGAGCTGGAGCACATCCAGGCTAATACCAGTACCAGCACAGTCAAGGCAGGAGAAAAGAAAAAGAAAAAATAGAAAAAGGGAAGAGAGCCAAGTTAAACTGCCAGTCAAAAAAGCAAAAACAATGTTATAGATCATGATATTTAATAAATTCCACAGAGCATAGAATATAGGAGTGTGTGAGTTGAATTACATTTTTTTTTCATGTACTTTAGAAATGTGAAATGAAATAGATATGAAGTGTGAAAAATCAGGACAGATGGGGTGGTGTTTTTACACATACAGAACTATACAAAAGACCTAATCACATAAAGCAAAGATGCCTTCAAAAATAATGAAACTAAGCATTAGTTTTTTTTAATAAAAATACAGTAATAATCTAAACAAACAACAGTACACAGTAATAAACTATTCAAAATCAATATTGGTTGTGACGACCCTTTGGTTTTTTTAAATAAAAGTAGTCTGAGTGTTACGAAACGGGAGTAGAGGCAGAAGCAAGCGTAGATCAACGTCTTTATTTTTGAACAGAAGTCAATAAACAAGAAACGCGGTCTAGACAGGAATAGACGATCAAGGTTTAACAGAACAGAACAGTGGGACCTCAGGCGGGGGCCCAAAGGTCGCCTGGTTGACCTACAGGCTGCAGAAATAAACCTGGCAGCTGCAGAGGAATTCCAGCAGGTAGCTTCCCAATCCCGCTGACGCCAATGGGAGTTTGGCAGCGAACCTCTGTGGGAACTGCACGGACTAGAAACGCGGGCAGTAGTGCGAGCGCCTCCCAATAAGATGCCCTAATGCTACTTCCATGGTTTAGGCACAGTTTTCTGATACAAAACGGGTGTGTCAAAACAAAAGGTACGTGTCCTTAGGAAACAGTCTTAGCATCCATGCGCACTTTGAGCAAGTGCATGCACTTTCCAGCTGCTCGTGCACGTTGTGTCCACAGTGCCCTCTGCCGGTGAGATCGTGACACTCAGGTACAGTGTGTTTGTTTTTATAATGAAATTGACCGTTAACTTTTACTGAGCATCTTGGAGAATCTGTCAAAGTTTATCTGTCAAATTTAATGCAAAACCCAGCAGCCTTTATTATTATAATATATATATATATATATATATATATATATATATATATATATATATATATATATATATATATATATATATATATATATATATATATAAACCACATATATATATATATATATATATATATATATATATATATATATATAAAAACACACACACACACACACACACACACACACACACACACACACACACACACACACACACACACACACACACACACACTCCAGGGTCCGGGGTTCGATTCCTGCCAGGGTCATGTGTGTGCGGAGTTTGCATGTTCTCCCTGTGCTGCGGGGGTTTCCTCCGGGTACTCTGGTTTCCTCCCCCAGTCCAAAGATATGCATGGTAGGCTGATTGGCGTGTCTAAATTGTGCATAGTGTGTATGTGCTGGTGCCCTGCGATGGACTGGCACCCTGTCCAGGGTGTACCCCGCATTGTGCCATTGATGCTTCCTGGGATAGGCTCCAGGTTCCCCGCAACCCTGAAGAAGGAGTAAGCGGTAAAAGATGGATGGATGGATATATATGTGTGTGTGTCTGTGTGTGTGTGTATAATGTGCAATAAAAATAGTGCACCTAAGACTTTTGCACAGCATTGTATATCTTATAAATTATTTTATTCAGATTTTTAAAAAATCATATTTTCTTCAGTGTCTCTGAAATAAGTCTCATATAACTTCAACTCTTTTGGGAAGGCTTTCCAGTAGATTTTGGAGCGTGGCTGTGAGGATTTGTGCTCATTCACATGATCCACAAGATCATTAGTGAGTTCAGGTAATGATGTTGTGTGAAGAGGCAATTGGTGTTCCAGTTCATCCCAAAGGTCTTCAGTGAGGTTAAGGTCAAAGCTCTGTGAAAAAAACAGACCTGACGACTTGGTCTCTTCTCATGTATATGCTTGATATGTGCTCATTTGTCCAAAAGAAGATGATGGTCCCTTGCTTCCTCTCTTGAACCCACATGATGATCTAACTGCGAGTGAGAAGAAGCAGGGAGGGGTTTTAAATAGAAGTGAAAAAAAAAATTGGTAGTAGTACAGTACATTACCAACTGAGGTCATTTTCAGTTTCTGCCACAAGATGTCAGTATTGCTAAACTTTTAGATGACTGTGTAAGGCTGATGTTGCAATATGTGCTTTACAGTGGCTTTCAAACTGGGGGCCAAGATGGTGACGGGGTGGGGTAGGTTGGGGGGGGGGGGGTTTACATAAAATGTGCAATAAAAATTAGAAATGTTAATAAATTAAATCAATTATACACAGCACAATAAGACACACCAAACAGAGACATCTGCTGATATACTAGTGTACAGTACTGTTAGCCACACACTGATAAAACTTAAGACTATTTAAAATAGATAGGTTTTTAGATTGAGGACGTAGTCCATTATCTGAGAAAGTTAATACAGAAGAGCGTAGGGTGGAAAAAATTAAACTGTGAAAATTGGATGACTCCAGGGGGCCACAAAGGGATTCACCCTACACAATGGGGGCCTCATTGTGAAAAAGTTTGAGAACCATTGCTTTAGATAAAGTAGTACATAGTTATTTATAACTAATTATTTGAAGCTGAAATTGAAAAAAACTAAAACAAATACTCTGTCTTTGAAAACTTTGGGCTTTTCATGTCTTAGAGACTGAACATATACAGTCCAAAAGTTTGCATGCGCTTAGGACGAATTAATTTAACCATCACGACATTTAGTGTTGTACAGTAGGTTACACAGATATTCATTATTTCAAGTAACATACAGTGATGCTAATAGGCTTTATTAATAGCTTATTCATATCTGAAATGTTTTGCACGTTTCTCAATGTGATTATCCTTCATAACATGTATGTCCATCTCTTGCCTTTACAACTAATTTCAACAACCTCCTGAACATTCTCCTGCTATCTCTGCTCTCATTCTGCCAAACTGCTTGCTCAATCTTTGCCCATTTGTCTTGACATAACTCGTAGGCTGCAACTCTGAAGGATATCATACTCTACTTCCTTAAATTAGGTCTTGAGTGTGAGAGGACAAAGCTTTGACTTCTTTCTTTTCAAGCTATTCTTCTACCTTTAAAAAACAAAACAAAAAAACAACTCTTTGGAGTGATTATAGCTTGTAAAATAGAGGTGCGTTTACCCATTTTACGCAGAAAATACAAGCAGGGGTTTACAAGCAGGAGTGAAATTTTCATCTCCTCCCCCATTAAAGTTGGAGCAAGTTGCAGACGGAAACTAGGAAGTACAAAGGGCAAGTCAAGCTGAGGCGTGGCCTGCCAGGCACTTCACCTCCATCTACCTGAACACGAAACGAGTGTCACCACTGAGAGGAACTCTTCTATATGACATGAACGGGACTGAACGCACTATACAAGGTGAGTGATTCATCAAATATTACTTAAGCCGTGTGACGTTGCACACGTTCAGGCTTTTATATAATTTTTTTTTCTCAATTAAAGTCCGATTAAAACCGTCAGGTGCTCGTGGCACACTTGGTTGTGATTGCACAGAACCTATATTTACCCCCCCCCCCCACACACACACACACACACATATAACACGTTTTCTTTTGAGATAATGAATTATCTTTCATTTGAATTCGGAATAAAAACCTAATATTTCCTTTGCTGTTTAGTTTAGAGCTCCTCTCAGGACAAGTCTGCGCAGGCCAGGTTGTTGCACTGCGCATTCCAATGGCTCCTGCAAAGGCGCAAACAGCCGACTACACTCAGATAGAACCGCAGAAACAGTACCTCTCCTCAACCTCAACTCTGATACCTGTACTATGCATCTTTTATATCCTAACATGAATGTAGTGTACCTTTAATTTGATTTACAGTGCACA
>CM022779.1:4344333-4709333 GCA_012411365.1 Ameiurus melas
TGGTCAGAGGTGTGGAGAGGAGTAATGAGAAGATTACATGTGGTGCAATTACGTGTGAGGATGAGGTCAAGCTGTTTGCTGGCTTTGTGGGTTGCTGGTGTGGTGAACTGCTTGATGTCAAATGTGGGAAGGAGAGCAAGAAATTCAGCTGCAAGTGGCTTGTCTAGATGAATGTTGAAATCACCACGGACCAGAAGAGGAATTCCATCACCTGGGATGGTGGACATTAGCGTGTCAAATCCATCGATGAACTTCCCCAGTTGACCTGGAGGACAGTAAACAACAAGAAAGTGCATTTTGTTAGGGTCAGTGACTGTAACAGCATGAAATTCAAAGGAAGTGTATGAGCAAGAGGGAGAAAGACAGGAAAATTTCCATATTTCGGAGAGAAGCAAACCTGTACCACCCCCTTGTCTGTTGGGGCGTGAGGTATGGGAGAAGTTGAAGTTGGAGGCCAGGGCAGAGGGTGTGGCATTGTTCTCAGCATGGATCCAGGTCTCAGTCAGAGCCAGCATGCTGAGGTTGGGGTGGGTTGCAAATTAAGAAATAAAATCTGCCTTGTTGACAGCAGATTGTCAGTTCCAAAGTCCGATTGAGAATGAGATGGAACCTGTCGAGGCCGCATTCAGAGAGCTTGGGTTGTCCAAATTGCATACATTTCTGGGAGAATGAAAGTCTGCTTATTAAATTCAACATTTTATAGTAATTTCCAAGCCTGTATTCAGGACTATACGACAACTCTTACCTTATAGCGAATCTACAGCTTGCTTGTTGAGGCTAGCAATCATGCATCAATGACATAAGCATAAATGAGGGATATAAAATATAAAATATTCTATAACTTGTGAGCATATATCTGCATGTGTTATTTACATACTATTATGTACCATTATATTTTCAATGATTTACACATGAGAGGTGTGTAGGAAAATTTGCACACAATTGAAAACTGCATAGGAATTTATAGAAAGTTTATTGTCTAATGGAAATATTTTTGTTTTTCATACCAGTCAGAAGAAACTAGTAAATTTGCTCATAGAAATGTGCTAACCTCACAATTTACAATATCCCATTACATTACAGTGCATCTGGAAAGTATTCACAGTGCTTCACTTTTTCCACATTTTATGTTACAGCCTTATTCCAAAATTGATTAAATTCATGATTCCCCTCAAAATTCTACAAACAATACCCCATAATGACAACGTGAAAGAAATTTGTTTGAAATCTTTGTAAATTTATTAAAAATAAAAAACAAAAAAGCACATGTACATAAGTATTCACAGCCTTTGCTCAATATTTGTTGAAGCACCTTTGGTACCAATTACAGCCTCAAGTCTTTTTGAGAATGATGCTACAAGCTTGGCACACCTATTTTTGGCCAGTTTCTCAGATCTCTCCAGAGATGTTCAATCGGGTTCTGGCTGGGCTCTGGCTGGGCCATTCAAGGACATTCACAGAGTTCTCCTGTAGCCACTCCTTTGTTATTTTGGCTGTGTGCTTAGGGTCGTTGTCCTGTTGGAAGATGAACCTTTGCCCCAATCTGAGGTCCAGTGCACTCTGGAGCAGGTTTTCATCAAGTATATCTCTGTACATTGCTGCATTCATCTTTCCCTCGATCCTGACTAGTCTCCCAGTTCCTGCCGCTGAAAAACATCCCTACAGCATGATATTGCCACCACCATGCTTCACTGTGGGGATGGTATTGGCCAGGTGATGAGTGGTGCCTGGTTTCCTCCAGACATGACACTTGCCATTCAGGCCAAATAGTTCCATCTTTGTCTTGGTTTTGCTCTGAGAGTCCTTCAGGTGCCTTTTGGCAAACTCCGGACGGGCTGTTATGTACCTTTTACTGAGGAGTGGCTTCCGTCTGGCCACTCTACCATACAGGCCTGATTGGTGGAGTGCTGCAGAGATGGTTGTTCTGAAAGGTTCTCCTCTCTCCACAGAGACTTGCTGGAGCTCTGTCAGAGTGACCATCGGGTTTTTGGTCACCTCCCTGACTAAGGCACTTCTCCCCTGATCGCTCAGTTTGGCCGGGCGGCCAGCTCTAGGAAGAGTCCTGGTGGTTCAAAACTTCTTCCATTTATGGATGCTGGAGGCCACTGTGCTCATTGGGACCTTCAATGCTACAGAAATGTTTCTGTACCCTTCTCCAGATCTATGATCCAATACAATCTAGTCTCGGAGGTCTACAGACAATTCCTTGGACTTCATGGCTCTGTTTGTGCTCTGATATGCATTGTTAACTGTGAGACCTTATATAGACAGGTGTGTACCTTTCCAAATCATGTCCAATCATCTGAATTTACCACAGGTGGATTCCAATCAAGTGCTCAATCAACTCCAATCAACTGATCAGTGCAAACAGGATGTACCTGAGCTCTATTTTGAGTGTCATGGCAAAGGCTGTGAATACTTATGTACATGTGCTTTACTGTTTTTTATTTTTAATAAATTTACCAAGATTTCAAACAAATGTCTTTCATGTTGTCATTATGGGGTATTGTTTGTAGAATTTTGAGGAAAATCATGAATTTAATCCATTTTGGAATAAGGCTGTAATATAACAAAATGTGGAAAATGTGAAGCGCTCTGAATACTTTCCAGATGTACTGTATATTGACTGGCTTCTAAGTTCTAAAATTAATTTTACAGTCATTTGCTAGTGTATAAGGTTTTAAATGGAATACAAGAAATATTACAAACATGTTCTTAACTCAATAACTGCCATTTTTCTAGGTCTCATTGTAAGCTTTTGTTGTGGTTGTGGTTGTGTTTAACCGAGTATACCTTAGTCCTGTTCATACTATACCTGTTTTGCCTTGTATCTCCTGTTTTGTATAATGCTTCTAGTTTTCATTGTTTTGATTATTTGTGTGCAATTCCTTTAATAAAAATCTGCACTTGCATCCTTCTCCCCTGGATTGCAAGACAAAATTTTCTATACAGGCCATTCAGATTAATTTAAATTACTTGTGTGTAGATCATGCCTCTGAGATTTTTTGCCTAGTAGAATTTTGTCTAGTAGTGCATTTGGCCAACAGTGTTTGGACTCCTGACCATCACATGCATATGTGAGCCTTCCTCAAACTGATGCTACTAAGTTTGAAGCACACAATTATATAGGATGTCTTTGTATGCTGTGTCATTACAGTTTCTATTCATTGGCACTATGGGGCCCAATATATAGTGTATATGAATGTAAAGATAGTGAGAAGAAGAGAAGCAGGCAACCAATAGGATTCGTATAATATGTTGGCAATATATTGTTGTGTAAATGATTACATTTTAATTTATCAATATGGCTCATTATTGAGCAGCACTTGATCCAGCACAACCTCTTTTTTTGCATGATGAACTAAAAGTACAGCACTATGAAATCTTAATGTGTGCTTGGGATATTAGCTATTTTATCAAGGTTTTAATTTGCTATTGTTTGATCGTTTATTCATTCGTTCAGCAATCCACCTACTAGCATGTTATGAAATACTGAATGAAGTCAGAGAACTTGGAGGAAACCCACACAGGGAAAACATGTGAAACTCCACACAGACAGTAACCCGAGCTCACAATCAAACCATGGAGCTATGAGGCACATTTTTGTCACACATTTGCTATTTTGAATTGAGGAATAATTGTTTATTTGATATGATCTCAAAGTTTAAAAGATGAGCTGACCAAGTATTTATCTCCAATAACTATTTATTACCAAGTATTTATAAGTATTTATAGCTCATAATTTTATCCATATTAAATTCACTCCTTGAGATAAACATTGTCTAGGATTTAAGGTGCAGTCCACTCAGATTTTCTCTGTGTTAAATAACAAACATTCCCTGGAAGTCACAAGTTTCCAAATCTCCAAATCATTTCCAAATCTGCGGACTCTGACAATAATCAGAGTTCCACTCACAGCCAAGTCTCAAGCCACAGCCAAGTCTCAAGTCCCAGCCACAGCCAAGCTCCAAGCCACAGCCACGCCTCCAGTCCAAGCTCCAGCCACAACTCACATCCAAGCTCCAACCAAAGCCAAAACTCAAGCTCCAACCAAGGTCCTCAAGTTCCTACCCAAGCCATACCTCAAGCTCCAGTCACAGCCAAGCCTCACGTTCCAGTCACAGTCACTCAGGGTAAAAAAGATTCTGAATCTCGCAGGAAGAAAGCTCTGGCTGTAGCAGCAAAGAAGAAGCTGGAGCTTGACCTGTCTGAGCGGGAGGCTCAACTCAACCAAGCTATTAAAGCTCACGATGAAGCCCTGAGACAGCTGAAGGAAGTACAGGCTCAGGTAAAGGATCAGTTGCGGGATGAGGATGAATTCCTGCTGCCCTGCACAGCCAAGGAAAATGTCCGGCTGTCCAGCCCAGCCGAGGAGGCTATCCTGCTGCCCTGCACAGCCAAGAAAACTGTCCTGCTGTCCAGCCCAGCTGAGGAGGCTGTCCTGCTGCCCTGCACAGCCCAGGAAGCATTCTGCCCAGGGGCCCGGGGCCACCAATGAAAGGGGTGGACTCTTGGCACTCTGAGAGAAGTGCCTTTGGGCGGGGTGTTCTGTCACGATTCCCCCATGAAGCAGCGCGCATGCACCTGCTTCTTCCGTGTTGACGTCATGTTTTCGTCCCGTCTCGTCATGTGTCACATGTGTTTGGTATTGCTGGCAGCTGTTAGCGGTTGGGAGCTAATCTTGTGTGTGTGTGTATATATCGTGAGCCGTGCTTTACACGACATGGTTGAATGAATAAGGTAGCGAATAAAAAAGCTATCATCCAACATGAGTTAGATGATAGTTAGAGAGAGTCTTTGTTCCATGCCCTGTCTCATAGTCATAGCCTAGGTTTAGTTTGTATAGTTTAGCATAGCCTAGTTTAGCTTAGAGTAGCTTCGTTGTTTTGTTTGAGTCATCATAAATGTTTCTGGTTTCTTTTCGGTTTGTTCTCATCTTTATAAATAAAGACCACCGTTCGAACTGCAAATGCATCCGTCTGATCTCCTTCCTGTCACGCCATGTGACAAATAAGTATTTTATATTGGCCTCAAATGTGCTCTCATAGTTTTTTGAGAATATTTACAAGATCAAAGCATGAATTTCAGAATGGCATATTACATCAACCTGTCAGACCATGGTGCAGGCTTTACTGTAATGCTGATATCTCACCAGATAATTCACTTAAATTCAAAGTCAGAATTATTTGTTAGTGAGACATGCCTTATCGGCTTCATCCTGCAAGCACAACTCAGACACAAATATCTAAGTAGCATGTAAGTCTATAGTTTGAATACTGGTGTACAAAGATTTAGTACACAGACTCCAGAATACAGAACAATGATGATAAGTCCCACTTCACATTAGAGAAGCAGACCTTGCTTGTATCTTTCCAAAGCTCTTTTTTTGCTCTTGCTTTTAATTAGTGTCTCATTTACATGTACAGTATACACATACACACACCAAAGTTAATTTGCATTTTGACTAACTGCAAATTATAAATCACCGTGGTCTACAAAATCTGTAATGCTATTATTATTATTGTCATAACAGCCAAGTATCACTTCTAATCCCAATGCCATTTTTCCATAATTTAGTGATTGTATAATTACATGCTTGAAATGCACAGAAAATTTCACTAGATCAAGGGACAATGTTGTTCAAATGAATACTTATAGAACAGACACAAGAAACCCGACTCAGATAAACACCCTGTACAATTGAGGTGGATGGGCTAAAACAGCAGGAGGTTCCACTTCAGTCAGCCAAGAATAGGACTTGAGGCTACAGTGAGCACAGGCTCACAGAAACTGGACAGCTGAAGATTGGAAAATCATTGCCTGTTCCATTTTCACATTCTCTTCCCCCAGTTCGGATATTTGATGTTAACATTAAAGCTCTTGACCTGTATCTGCATGATACAAACGTTAATAGTGGTCAGTGAGTGTATGTCTCAATGTTTTTTTGAGGGATTTTTTTTTAGTGTCCTTTAAAAGTGTGGGCAAAGTGTAGTGTATGTCATCCTGTTATTTTCTAATCTAGCAGGTTTTATTCATCATTTGGTGATTTTGTTCTTCATAAAGAGCACCAATGAAAGCATATTTGTAATGGAGAATTACATTTATCAGGCAAAGTCAGTAGTGCTTGATGCTTTTGGGCCTTGTTTACCAGCTATGCAAAATGTTTTTAAGAAAAATAATAAAATAAAAACACAAGTAATATAAATAACGGAAAAAAGAATCTAAAACCTTCTCTCAGCTTGACAACTGAATGATCTACCTTTGATGTCCCTATTTATTAATTAGGCAGTGCCAATCATGATCAGGCTGATTGCACTTCATTTAATGATGTAGGACTCACATTATTATTCATGTGATAATTTTCTTTCCCCCAAAGGAAGGATGCACTGAATATCAGCATGTGCACTGACTCTCCATGCCAGACTTTGATCTGTTCCCAGTTTCTTAGTTTCTTCAGTATAAACTTGTGAGGCAGAACCTCAGTACTTTCTGGCCTACAGACTTTATTGATTAGGCAGCACAATTCGACCAGGTAAGCACTTCTCATCTGAAAAGATCGACACAGACTTCCATTTGATCATTAAGTCTTTGAACCTCCATCCCTATTCATGTTTGCATTACAATCATAAGCTGTCACAATGCCACATTCTGATTTTATTTTTTTAAATTTCAGACATTGAAATTACAAAAATGTTATTTAAATTTTCAGTACACACACAGACCCAAACATTTTGTGTGTCAAGATGCACAATTCTGAAGCCCTTTACCTCACAGCCGTAGGCTTTCCATCCATTGTCGAATGGAAAAAACGTTACATTGACTCAACAAATCCAAGCCCTCTGCATGTGCTGCGCTGTTGTTCATAGTCTTTTGTGCTCTTCGATTTATCTTCCACAATCAGCCTTGTTCAAGGAGATCTGGGAAAGAGCATTGATTTATTCCAGAGAAACAACCAACAATGGCCTTTTGTAGATGATGTTCATTTGCACACTCTGGAGGAGCCACGCCTGAGAGGATTTCCCACATCTTTTGTAATGCTTTTGTCTGTTCAGAGTTTGATGGCCTCACCAGACATTTAAATCACTTGCCAGCTCAAGTATATGTGCATTTGTGAGAAAGTTACTGAAACTGTACTAATGTGAATCAAGTTTTGTTACAAACTCTGTCACTGGCATTGTGGAACCATCTGGATAAATGAACAAAACTGCAAAACAAAAATAATAACAAGGAATTGTTAAAGCACAATACAGTATTATTTTCCCCTAAATTCTTCAACTCAAAATCATAATAAGACAGTTGCTTGAAAGAATATAATTGTAGGGAAAGATGCCTGTGAGCAGAGCAGAGTGGAGGAAAACTTATGAAAGATTAACATATTTGAAAAGCCTCCCTAGTGATGCAAATTCTCTCTGAAAAAAATATGGATATCTAAAGCAAATATGGACACTGAATGTGCACTGCTATTATCTCTTATTATCATACAGCATGCAATTCTCACATTTTTTACCACCTACGTACAATACCACCACATTTACTAACAGATTTTCTCTGACAAGTACACATTCATGGTGAAAATGAGTGCCACAAAATTTAATGAAGATGTGTATGAGATTCTAAAATCCTTTTGTAATGCCAAACCATTTTCTTGTCTGTAATAAAGAACAAAAAAGTTAAAGAAAAAATATTGAAATAGCTTGCAACTCTTTCCACATGCATAAGATTGTTATTTTTCCTCATTTGTAAGTCGCTTTGGATAAAAGCGTCTGCTAAGTGAATAAATGTAAATGTAAATAAGATAACATCTGTTGCTGTTTAACTTAAGCTTTATGCTGTTATATAAATACTGGTAAATTAAGTTTCCTACATGGATATTAACCCTTAAATGGGTTACAAGTCCTGGGAGATATAAACATTTGTCAGGATCGTGGAAGCTGCAATGATTGGATGGGTGTAATTTCAGTGAGAAACGTTGAACAGTGGGCTGGCTCAAATACACAGGTCGTGTGACTTGATATTAGACCCTGGCCACAACCATGGCCATAAATGTTAATTTTTCTAAAATAGGTTTACAATATTATAAAGAAACTATCTTTATGAAAATAATGTTTTTAAAGGTGATATTATACGATTAAATAAATAAATAAAAATTAATCAATGTTCAAAGTTTGAATAATCTAACATTAAATGCCTGAATCTCAGGGATTTTCCAAATAGGGTTAAAAAAAATTAAAGTGCATAATTGAAAATTAATATCATGTTTTTAAACAAATATAAGAGTATTCTTAAGCTGGTTGTTTTAGACTTAAAGATATATTACCAGGTGGGGGTAATACATCAACATTCTGTTAATTTCCATAAACACAGAATACCAACACTTATCTAACTCATTACCTGAGTCTCTCTGTCTCTCAGTCTCTCTCTGTGTCTCTCGGGCTCTCTCTGTCTCTCTCTCTCTGTCTCTCTCTCTGTCTCTCTCTGTCTGTCTCTCTCTCTGTCTGTCTCTCTCTCTCTCTCTCTCTCTCACTCCACACACACACACACACACACACAGAATCACCCTACTGCAGCTTAATTCAATCAAATTCATTCAGCTTTCACACCTTTGTGTGAAAAAGCAGCATTTCATGTAGCATCACAGTGAAAACTAAACAATGTAAATACTGTGTAATTCATGCAATTTTGCTTCATTTAAAAATAGAAATGAAGTATACAAAATGATGTAATTGGCCCAGTGTTCCCAGGGTAGGGGCTGAATCCATCATGACCCTGACCAGGGCAAAGCCATTACTGAATATTCAGAAAAATTAATGTAAAATTTATATTGAAGAATTTGTGACTAAGACTTTTGCACAGAATGAATGTCAGTGGATTTCAGTCTGAATAAAACACTAATGGACTGCAAAACTGTAAAACCATGTCTTATGCTCAATTTGTTTTAAATGGGTAGACCAAAACATGTCATTGTTACAAACCTAATTTTGGATACCAGCTGATCAGGTGTAGTGGACAATTCCATTAAAATTAAAAAGTGTTTCATGCTCTTATATGGTTCAAGGCCAGTATTTCAGCACAGACACAGGGAGAAAATTTATATCTCTTTGGCCACAATACCAATTCAAGTATCAGCCTGGTACATTCTTTCTCCACAAAGTGTTAATGAAAGCCAAAAGGCCATACAGTGAAAGGTAAGAACTGCCCCTAAGGCAGGGATATTTTGCCCTGGATGACTGGTCTGTGGTGCCATTTAAACTCAGCTGTACCACCACATTCACTGCATTTTACAGTGTCTTAAATATTGAAATGGGCCAATTTAATTTCCATTATTAACTGACAAAGAGAACCTATAAAATTCATGTGGTCTATTTTTAAATCAAACTATGTGTAGCAAGTCCTTTTCCTCAAAAATCCAAACATGGCTCATTTAACCTCATTATTTCCCTTGAGCACATATCTGGATAATGAGATGAAAGAACTAAATATATCATTCATTTTATAATATTCTTTTTTTTTTCATAATCCTAATATTTGAGGCGAGATTTTAGCATTGTGTAGAGGAAGTCCTTACAATGCATATGAATGTGCATGTGTAAGAATATATGTCTATAGATCCTTGTGTAAACACAAACAGCCCAATAAAGAAAGACTCTATATCAAAATTAAAGCTTATTTTTGGAGAAAAGAGTCAAAATAAGATTCCCTCAGTTCAAAGCTATAGCCTCAATGACACAAAAAATGTCTTACTACTGACATTAATATAGTTTGTGTTTTTACTGTGATTTGTAAAAACCATGATAAGTATGTTCAGTTGTCTATTACGCATTAAATAAAAAGCCTAGTACAAAATATTCACAGCTTTTTGATGAATAATTGTTAATATTTGTCTGTTATTCTGTTTGGTGGCTTTTTTTTTGTAACTGATGTTTGCTCTATACTCTTGCAGGTGAAATAAAAATTTTTATAAAGTCCTTCTGTCTGATTGCAAAGAAATCTGCAGACTCGATGGACACCTGAACAAAGCTGCAGAGAACTGGGTCAGATTACAGATGTCTGCATGAGGTAAAGGTTGGAAGGCAACATGAAAAAGAGGAGAGATTTAACCATTGATAATAATGAGTAGAGACTGTGGTCTTAAACCAATTATTTCTTTAATTCTGTAAGACTGTAAATATCTTGAGTAATAAACTAATATATAAATCTACATATATTGTACATACATACAGTGCTGTGCTGTGAAAAAGTATTTGCCCCATCTTGATTTCTTCGGTTTTTGTGTATATCTAAGATCTTTTTGTGTAAAATATTAGATAAAACAAAGGCAACCTAAGTAAACATTCAATACAATTTTTAAATGCTAATGTTATTTACTCAAGCAAAAAAAAAAAAAAATCCAATACCAACTGGGCCTGTGTGAAAATGTATTTGCTCCCATAGTTACTAATTCCCAAAATCTATGAAACTGCATTCATAATGGAGTTCATCTGGAAAAGATGCAACCAGGCCTGATTACTGCAAACCCTCTTCAATCAAATCAACACTTGAATAGAACTTTTTCAACAACATGAAGTTGGTTAAAATGTCTTGCCCAGTAACACACTGGGTAAATGTTAAGAAACTATGCCAAAGTTGAAAGAAATTCCAGATATGGTGAAGAAGAAGGTGATTCAAATATATCAGTCTGGAAAGAGTTATAAAGCTATTTCAAAGTTTCTGGGACTCCAAAGAACTACAGTGAGAGCCATTATCTCCAAATGGAAAAACTTGGCATAGCATTGAACCTTTCCAAAAGTGGCCAACCTTCTAAAATTCATCTAAGAGCACAGCAGCGTCTCATCCAGCAAGAAAGACACTGTGCAAAAATTGCACTCATGGAAGAGCGGTAAAGTGAAAACCACTGCTAACCCAGAAGAACATTAAGGCTCATCTGAATTTTGCCAAAACACACATTTATGATCCTCAAACCTTTTGGGAGAAGGTTCTGTGGACTGTTGAGTATAAGTGTATAAGTGTTTAGAAGATAGGTGCTCTGTTACATCTTGTGTAACCCAAGCACATAATTCCTCAAAAAGAACATCATACCTATAGTCAATATAGTCAAGCAATAATTGCAATAATTGAGAAAAAATTAATTCTGCTCTTTACCAGAAAAGGAGAATGTCTGGTCTTCAGTACATAAGTTGAAATTCAAGCGCAAATGGATTATGCAGCAAGACGATGATCTAAAGCATAGGAGTAAGTCCAGCTTTAAATGGCTCAAAAAAAGTAAAATAAAAGGTTTGGAGTGGCCTAGTCGAAGTCCAGACTTGAACCCAATTGAGATGCTGTGGCAGGACCTTAAATGGGCAGTTCATGCTTGAAAACCCTCCAGTGTGGCTGAACTAAAGCAGTTCTGCAAAGAAGAGTGGGCCAAAATTCTGCAACAGTGCTGTGAAAGTCTGATCTCCAGTTATCGGAAGCGTTTGGTTGCAGTTATTCCTGTTAAAGGTGGCACAACCAGATTTTAAGTTTAAGGGGGTAATTAGTTTTTCCCATGGGTGATAGGAGTTAGATCACCTTTTTTTTCTTCAATAAAAAAAATTTATACTTAAAAAATGTATTTTGTGTTTACTCAACTTGCCTTTGTTTAATGTTGTATTTTGTTTGAAGACCTAAAACTATTTAGTATGAGATATACACAAAAAAAGAAGAAATCAGAGGAAATCAAAATACTTTTTCACAGCATTGTATGTTTCTTATATTTAATATTTCAATCATTGATTAATTGATTATACTTCAGTAACCACTTTTTGTGTCACAGTCAGTGTCACAATAACTCACTTATCAGAGTCATGGTAGATCTGTAGCCTTCCTGAGGACTTTAGGATACCTGGTCCTTGGCCTGTGGTCATTCATATAGTAATATAACTGAATATTTTAATGGTTTAAATTAATATTTGCTGGCTACAAATAAGGATTTGTGAGACTGCTTTTTTGTGGGTGCATGCCCATTTCCTCCCTTACAAAGATGCACACAAACAAAGAAGACTTGTGTTATAGTAGACTGTTAATAGTTCCCTCTTACAAAGAATCTTGAGTCCAGTACATGTGAGGGAGTTATTACGTAATGAGTTATAAATTGAGGCCCATGAGGTGCTTTGCAACTAAAAATAAAGGGGAAAAAATTGAATTGTAATTTAGTATATAAAACAACAAAATGAGAGAAGTTAGTATGATAAGCCCCCACCGGGCAAGAAATTTGAGGGTGTGTATACAGATCAGTCTATTAAACTTATCAAAGTAAAATTAAAACTAATTAAAAGCAAAAGTAAAATTCGTTTTGAACCACTCTGAGTGGACTATTGTTGCATTATGATAAAGGAAAATACACACATTTCCTAACTTGGAAAAATGCAACATATAGTTATACACTATATGGCTAAAAGGATGTCGACATCCAACTCTAAAACCATGCAAATTAATATTGAGTTTTAATATTGCTGTCATAATAACCTCTACTCTTCTGGGAAGGCTTTCTACTAGATTTTGGAGCATGGGTGTGGGGATTTGTCCCATCAGCCACACGGGTGCAAGAGGTTTGGTGAGGAGACCTGGGATGGAGTAAATGTTTAGTGGGGTTGAGGTCAGGGCTTTGTTTAGGCCACTCAAGAACGTCCACTCCACCCATATCTTCTTGGACCTCACTTTCTGCACACAACTCATTAAAACAGAGCCAAGAATATTTCCCTCAGATATTCTGCACTGCTCTGCAGAGATGACCTGAAGTGATTTTCACCCATGTGCACAATCTTGTCCTCAGCCCTAATCAATCAAGCACATTACATACGAGAGAGTGAATAATTAAATTCTGAGTTGCCCTTCAACCTACGCATTTGAGCCTTGAACATAGACACACACTCAAGATTAGAGCATGATTTTTCAGCTGTTGATTTTTGTGTATTTATATTCATAGAAGAAAATATGTATTTTGTGCCTTTTAACCCAGCAATGCTGTCTCCTAAATACTACACTCATTGAACACTTTATTAGGAACACCTGTACACCTACATATTCATGAAATTATCTAATCAACTGATTGTATGACAGCAGTGCAATGCATTTGGATACAGGCCAGCAGCTTTGTGTTATGTTCACATCAACCACAGAAAAATGTGATCTCAGGTATTTTTACTATTGCATGATTGCTGGTGCCAGATGAGCACCTCAAATCTTGAGGCGGATGTGCTACAACAGCATAAGACCATAGGGAATGTTTTCTTGGTTAACTTTAGGCCTGTTAATACCAATCAATCATCGCTGGAATACCACCACCTATTTGAGTATTGTTGCTGACCATGTGCATCCTTTCATGGATGTGCATTTATATAGCACTTTTATCCAAAGCGCTTTACACTGTGTCTCATTCATCCATTCACACACACACTCACACACACTCACACACAAATGGTAGCAGAGCTGCAAGGCGCTAACTTGCCATTGGGAGCAACTTGGAGTTCAGTGTCTTGCCCAAGGACACTTCGGCATGTGGAATCACCGGGGCCGTGAATCGAACCGCCAACCCTACGATTAGTGGACAACCCGCTCTACCAACTGCGCCACAGGCGATACTTATGTCACAAAGCAAAAGCCATCTCAAATGGGTTTCATGAACATGACAATGAGTTCAGTGTTCTTCAGTGGCCTTCCCACTGAATCCAGTAGAACACCTTTAGGATGCGGTAGAAAGGGAGATTTGCAGCATGAAAGTGCACGTGAATAATCTGCACTAACTGCGTGATGCAATCATTTCGACATGGACCAGAATCTCAAAGGACTGTTTTCAACATATTGTGGAATCCATCCCATGAAGAATTGAGACTGTTTTTAAAGCAAAGGGAGGCCATTCCCAGTATTAGTGTGATGTTCCTAATAAAGTGCTCAGTGAGGGTATATTAAAATGAAATATCCATCCTGATCAACTTGAATATTAATCTTTATGATTAACATTATCTTCAATGTGATACAATATTTATTTTGTAATGTGATTATGAGCTAAACTTAATGAGATTATGTTAAACTTTTTTTTTTATTTAAACTGCTTTATTTGACATTTTCATTTTTTTTTAAAGGTAACTTTCATGCTAATACTACCAACACCACCTTCATGCTCGTCATGTCATAGATCACTAATTAGATGAGCTGAGTCTCTGTTGTAATTCTGAGCAACTGCTTCATATAGCTGCACTGCATTCTGGATCTTTGAGTCCAACTTTTGCCTCCATTGCTTACATTCGATTTTGCTATCATATCATTTATATTATTAATGGCACGAAAATGTCATTAATATGATATTAATACAAACATTACTGGAAAATAATGAATGAGAATAGAAGCCCTTGCTTTTTTGTTTTCAGGAGCATACGCTACAACCTGTTTATTATCACTTTTGTTTGAGATTGTTGAATTTTTTTTCATATTTAATGGATTGACGACACAGTTGCAGACAATGGCTCACAGCAATAATGAAAACACGACATCAGCCAACAGATTAGTACCAGAATTGCTAAGCACATCAGGGATATTTCAATCTAAACATATTTAATGTATTTCAGGGTGGAATTGACCATTAAGTCATCTTTGTGTGTCTTGAAATCTTAGTTTAAAAGCTTTTTGTCTCTCAAAACCTCAGATGTTATTGGACAGAGCACATAATCTTAACTTGTGTGAGAAGGAAAATGAGAATAAAGTCTGTCAAAAGAAAGCACAATCCCATGGGCTAATTTACATTTATTACAGCCTAAGGAAAACTACATTTAGTCTATAAATTCACTTTACTGTATATTTGCATATGCCATTATACTGTACCATGATAATAATCTTCAGTGGAAACAGCATCCTGGTTAGGGTTGTGGTGGATCTGGAGCCTATCCAGGGAAAACTGGGTGTGAGGCATGAATACACCCTGGATGGGATGCAAGTCCATCCCTTGACACCATGTACACACATATTCACACATTCATTTACACCTAGGGTTAATTGACCTACCAGCATGTTTTTGGTAGGTGGGAGGAAATCGACACAGACATGGGGAGAACATGCATATAAACACCACACAGAGAGTACCCAAGCTCAGGATAGAGCCATCGATTCTGGAGCTGTGAGGCTGAAATGCTACCCACTGTGCCATCCTATAAATAAAATAATGAGTCAATATTGTGCTCTTATTGCCATAACGCAAGCATCCGGGTGAAAACTGAGAAATTCATATGTCCTCCTGTATGCTTATTCATGACTGTCTGAATGTCAGGGTTCTATCAAGGGGGAGACATGCAAACATTTTATTACAGGTGCCAGAAGTACAACCCCAATTCCAAAAAAGTCAGGATGCTGTGTAAAATCTAAATAAATGTAAATAAAAATAGGATGCAGTGATTTGTAAATCTCACAGACCCATATGTTATTCACAATAGAACATAGAAAACCTCAAATGTTTAAACTGAGTAAATGTATGATTTAAAGAAAAAATTCAATCATTTTGAATTTCATGGCAGCAACACATCTAAAAAAAATGGGACGGGGACAACAAAAGGCTGGAAAAGTAAGTTTTACTAAAAAGAAACAGCTGGAAGAACATTTTGCAACTAATTAGATTAATTGGTAACAGGTCAGTAGTATGATAAGCCATAAAAAGAGTATCTTAGAGAGGCAGAGTCTCTCAGAAGTAAAGATGGGATGGAATCTCAAAGAAAGCATATGTTTCTCTAAAACCTGTATATACCTGTCAGCATTGATGCCTCCTTTCCAGATGTGCAAGCTCCAAATTCCATGGGCACTAATGCACCCCATACCATCAGAGATGCAGGCTTTTGAACTGAGTGCTGATAAAAAGCCAGATGGTCCCTCTCCTCCTTAGTCCTCTTTAGTTTAGAGGACACGACGTCCATGGTTTCTAAAAAGAATTTCATATTACGCTTCGTCTGATCACAGAACAGTTTTCCGCTTTGCCTCAGTCTATTTTAAATGTACTCTGGCCCAGAGAAGACAGGGCGTTTCTGGATCATGTTCACATTAGGCTTCTTCTGTACATGATAGAGCTACATGATAGAGCTTTAACCAGCATTTGTGGATTAACTGTATTCAGACAATGAGTTCGGAGGTGTTCCTGAGCCCATTCAGTGATTTCCATTACAGAATCATGCCTGTTTTTAATGCAGTGCAGCCTGAGGGCCCAAAGATCACGGGCATGCAATATTGATTTTTACCCTTGTCCTTTGCACACACAGATTTCTCCAGATTCATTTGATATTATGTACTGTAGATGGTGAGATATTCATAGTCTTTGTAATTTTACAAAACTTGAGGAACAGTATTCTGAAATTTTCTACAAATTGTAGACACGGTCTTTCTCATATTGTTGAACCTCATCCCATCTTAATTGAACAAGCATCTGAGTGGACGAGAAGGATGGTCAGGTGGTTAGAACTACTCTAAGGTTTTGTTCATTGTCAGACGGTGTGATCTGAGAGTTCTGCAGGGAAATTGCAAGCTCTTGACATGAGTTTGCACCTCCAGAGATAAATATTTCACTCTTGCTGGGTTTTAGCTTCAACTGATGATCTGATATCCATGAAGAGATGAGTGTCATTAGCATAGCAGTGGTAAGAAAAACAATGTGAGGTTAATACCTCACTTAAAGAACACGTGGGACCCAAGTGGAGAGTCTGAATGACACAGATGTGGATCCCCACCATGCCCATCCTTCCATGTGTTACTGGGCCACTAAGTGCATTGCTCATGAGGATGTACCAGAAAGCCTTGCAGTTGACAGTTCCTGCTGAGAAGTCAAGGCGGATGTTCATCGATGATAGTTGGGCATGATCTCTCTCAATAATAGCCATGGTAATAAAAGGATGGTTTCTGTGGAGTTTGCTACTCTGAATCTAGGCTGGTTTGGATCTCAGAAATTACACTGGGTAAAAAAAAAAAAAAAGAACCAACTGCTAATATCATAAGTATGTACTGTGGGTTTATTAAGAATTGGTACAATTTTTCTAAATAATTTCCTCCTTTCTGTCTATCTTTTTCTGTCTCTTTAGACAGTACATTACCATTTGTTTCTGGTTATGCTAATTATGATAAAATGTTCTGTCCTAATTAGAGGATGATGGAGTTTCAGTGCTAATTTTCCATCATGTCCAGATTTGATGAAAGAGCTTGAAAAACAAGGGCTTCTCAGCATTTATTTGACAATGGGGAAGAATATTTCATGTATGCTCTTTCGCTGAGGTATACCAAAAGTCATTACATTAGTCATTAAACATTTTTCATCACATTTGTTGTTTCAACACATCTGGTGTTTCTCAGACTAAAACTAAAGCATTTCATTTTTCACAAACCTTTCCTCACATCTGCTTGTTACCTTGGTTACCAGATTGGAAAAATGTTTCTCATCCAAAAGGCCAGACAGCACTGTTTATTGATCCCTGATCAGTCTGTCAAGGATAGTGGTTATCAAATTTCTGAGGTATGAGATTATTAGGTCAGAAAAGTCTTGTATGTACGTTAGAGTGCAGTCACTGAGATTAGTCATGCCACACTGAAACTATTAACTAACTTAAGTTAAAACATAAGTAAACATATGGTTTGACAGGGTCAGAAATTATCCTGAAAGACAAGTGAAGAATGGTATTGTTTAGCTGTTAGTTCTACAGAATTGCATCCAGACTCGTTGAGGAGGACAAGGAAGTGAGTCCCTGACATGTACTATGGGCTGTGAATCAGAACACATTTCATCTTTTCATAGTCAGAGAAAGATGATTTGATTGTGTACAGAACAACCTGGATGACTCTTTTGTGCCACAGAAACATTAAGTGAAAAGGGGCCAATTCCACCAGAGAGTTCAGAAGCCAGGTAAGTAAGCTAAAAATGTATGTCATGTTTACAAGTTAGTGGAGAGCTGTCAATTTGAAACAAGTAGAAAAAAAACATCAGTGAGAAACTTGACTTCTCCTTAGACATGGCAGAGCAGGCAACAGAAAAAGACTACATGCAGTGTCCAGGAGCTTACACATTTCAGAGAACAGACTCAAAGAAGGAGTTTCAGATCAATCCACAATAGGGACAGCAATGCTGGAACAACAAAGAACACCCTTGATCATGAGTGTGGCTGGTGCAAACATACAAGTACAAACTACAGGTGATACTGACACAGTGTCAGCTACTGAATGCACATTATGAGAGGAAAAATACCTCTGCAGAACTAATGCAGGACTTTGGGCAAGAATATTACCTTAAAGCTATGTGAGGACCTGTTTTAGTGCACAAATGTGGACATATTGGTTTCAAAATCAGGACCACACCAGTTCATGATGGTTATAAAGAAAATGCTAATGAGATCAATGGTGTCTTTCCAAATGCTAAAACTAAAATGTTAATTAGAGAAAGCCAGTACAGCACTGAACAGTCCAAGGGTTTGTTAAATTGCATTGGAAATGTTAGCACTGATGTAACAAAGAAAATCAGACAATATGGCCTTGTTTACAGTGATAGAACCAAACAATAAACAATGTTCTCAGCAGTGTGCCTGCATCTGAAATGTGAGATGCATTGAAAAAAAGCAGTTCCGTGTTTGGGGAACACAAAACATTAAGGGCTGATTTTATACATATATATAAAATATGGAGCTGAGCCATATGTTCCCAACATCGCCTATAGAGTTCAGTTGCTATTGCTCCCAAAAGTGAAGCAAAAATTGAGCAGAAGAGAGCTCATTTTTTGAGAAAGTGAATGAGCCAGAAAACTTGTATGTGCTGATGATGCTGGATACTGTTACAGTCAACTTAAGTTTGAAAAATTTGTTTATCCCTTGAGTGTGGAGGATAAGAACTCCCTAACTGCTAAGGTAACCCTCAAATGCTCAGTTGCATAAATGAGAAAATTGTAAGTTGATCTGGATAAGGGCATCTGCCAAATGCCATAAACGTAATGGAAATGTGCACAAAAGTGAGGTCCATGAAGACATAGTTTGCCAAGATTGGAGTGGAAGAACTCGAGTGCCTTCAGAGCCTTGACCTCAACCATGAACACCTTTGGGATGAACTGGAATGCTGAGTGCACCCCAGACCTCACTAATGCTCTGGTGCCTGAATGAGCACAAATTCCCCAAGCCACGCTCCAAAATCTAGTGGAAGTCTTCCCAGAAGAGTGGTGGATATTGTATGTTTACATTTATTCATTTAGCAAATACTTTTATCCAAAATGCCTTGCAAATGAAGAAATACAAGCAAAGTGATATATCAAGTGCAGAACAATGCAAGTACTACTACCATACAAGATTTTCAATTGAGTTTTAAAGAAGCAGCATGGCACAGACTAGAGGTGTAAGATGTAAGGTGAATGTAAGGTGTCTACACACATTTGGCCATATAGTGTATCATGGTGACTCAGTATTCAAAGTAGGCTATCAGACTCTATCAACAACTGTATATGCCTTGTTTCAACAGAAGTCACATTTATTTAATGACTGTATAGAGGCAAAGGGATTTGAGACAGCTACAATAAAAGGTTTGTCTAAATTATTTAATATTTTGGGTTAAGACTGAAGCCTATACTGATGCATTATTGAAAAGACTGAGCTACATACATACATGTTTTAATTAATACAGTACCTAATTTGTGTTTTATAAGTTCTCCCAGCTTTAATATCTTTGAGGTAAGGTGCCTGTTTATGGCACCTTACGGACATAACAGTGCCATACTTTTGCCTTGTTTATGCCCATTTGCCAATCGCCTGACCATTTTCCGGTTTGACCACGCTATTGTCTCACGTTTTGTATTTGTCTGCCTGTCTCTACTCTAATATAGTTCTTATCTGCACTTGCATCTGTCCCAGCCTACATTATGTCCCAGACTACATTATGTGACACTAAGCGTCGCGTAAACACATTGTGCACTGGAGTGGAAGCAGACAACAAACTATCTTGAAGATATCTGCCTCCTCATGCTCTATTCAAATCAAAACGACTGTGGTAAAACAATATGCAAAACAAGCGATGGCACTATGGATTATTTATTAAAGTCAGAGGTCAGTCATGAACATGTGAAATGAAAGAAGAAATAAATAAAGTGTAAAATGCAAAAAAATATACAAATAGCAAAGACATCAAGTATCATCTTAATATATTTTTTTTCCGATTTCTACAGCCAAAGTTACAGTAGTCACGATATTATTATAAAATGATAAAACCATGAACAAAACCAGAGGGTTAATGCTGTGATCTGTGGTGATCTCTTTGTTTAAGTGTGATTTACAGCTAATAAGTTTTGGTTAAGGCTTGCTTGTATATTCCATTTATGTTTTGCTTCAATATGGGGTTAAGAGTCTTCACATTCGTATCATGATAGCGAATATGTTAAGCAGCTACAGTCCAATAGAATGGGTGGGTGCTTCTGGCGCTCTGCGTGTGTGTGTGTGTGTGTGTGAGAGAGAGAGAGAGAGGAAGTGATGTTCTATGAAGGAGAAATGTCTTTCATAAAATTGGTTTTAAAGCCTGTCATGGCACAGAGGGGAAATGAGGGATTTATGAAGATGTAACTGATCTGATAGAGGTCAACATAAATCCTGTACCTAGTGACATTGATACAGTTTCATCCAGGAATCTCATCATAAACACCCTATCCTCTGGCGGACAGGCCAATATTACTGTTTATTAGAAAGCTCTATTTCAGAGCAGATGTAGAGATCTTTACTCTCATAGGAAATGTACAGGCACTTACTAGATTACTGCATTTTATTTGAATGTTGCCAGTAGTCTATCAGGTGAAATTTCTAATAACCAGTGAGAATATTTCTCAACCCAACTGGATAACAAGAAGATGTGACCAACTAGTGATATTACCATTCGATAAAGATACAAAGGAATGCTATGCAACAATTAAGACAAATCCTTTAAAAATATAATTGTCTCTCAGATATATGCACAATTTTCCTGTTTTTCTCTTGCTACACCAATCACCCATAACATTAAAACCACCGACAGGGGTTCATAATATTTAACATTTTATTATTTCATTACAATCAATCCTGTCAAGCAGTGGAATATATTAGGCAACAAGTGAACAGCCAGTTCTCGTAGTTGATGTGTTGGGAGAAGTAAAAATCATACGGATTTTAGCAACTTTGACAAGGGCCAAATTGTGATGTTAGGTACTTTTGATAGTACCTACCAAAGGTGCTCCAAGGAAGGATAACCAGTGAAACGGTGACAGTGTCATGGGTGCTCAAGGCTCACTGATTCGTGTGGGAGGCAAAGGCTGGCCCATCTTATCGGATCCCATAGAAGAGCTACTCTAGCACAAATTGCTGAAAAGGTTAATGATGTCTATGATGGAAAGGTGTCATGTGTGTGTCATCACCTTCATCCATCACCTTCATCCTTAACAAGTCGGTGGTCATCTTGGAGGTGTGTTTGGGGTTCATTATCATGCTGGAATACTGCCCTGCGGCCCAGTCTCTGGAGGGAGGGGATCATGCTCTGCTTCAGTATGTCTCAGTACATGTTGGCATTCATGGTTCCCTCAATGAACTGTAGCTCCCCAGTGCCAGCAGCACACATGCAGCCCTACACCATGACACTCCCACCACCATGCTTGACTGTAGCCAGGACACACTTGTCTTTGTACTCCTCACCTGGTTGCCACCACACGCTTGACACCATGTGAACCAAATAAGTTTATCTTGGTCTCATCAGACCACATGGTTCCAGTAATCCATGTCCTTAGTCTACTTGTCTTCAGCAAACTATTCGCGGGCTTTCTTGTGCATCATCTTTAGAAGAGGCTTCCATCTGGGATGACAGCCATGCAGACCAATTTGATGCAGTGTGCGTCGTATGGTCGGAGCACTGGCAGGCTGACCCCCACCCCTTCAACCTCTGCATGTTGGTAGCACTTCAATGCTGATAGCACACATATGTCTATTTCCCAAAGACAACCTCTGGATATGATGCTGAGCATGTGCACTCAACGTCTTTGGTCGACCATGGCGAGGCCTGTTCTGAGTGGATCCTTTCCTGTTAAACCATTGTATGGTCTTGGCCACCGTGCTGCAGCTCAGTGTCAGCGTCTTGGTAATCTTCTTATAGCCTAGGCCATCTTTATGTAGAGCAACAATATTTTTTTTCAGATCCTCAGAGAGTTCTTCCAAGGACCAATATGAGGGAGTGTGAGAGCGATGACAACAAATTTAACACACCTGCTCTCCATTCACACCTGAGACCTTGTAACACTAACAAGTCACATGACACTGGGGAGGGAAAATGGCTAATTGGGATCAATTTGGACATTTTCACTTAGGGGTGTACTCACTATTGTTGCCAGCAGTTTAGACATTAATGGCTGTGTGTTTAGTTATTTTGAGGGGACAACAAATTTACACTGTTACAGAGATGTCTAATATTGTGGCAAAAGGGGGCCACAATATTAGGCAGATGGTTGTAACGTTATGGCTGATCAGCGTGTGTGTGCAATATTATATATATATATATATATATATATATATATATATAAACACTGCTCAAAAAAATAAAGGGAACACTAAAATAACACATCCTAGATCTGAATGAATTAATAATCTCATTAAATACTCCTTTCTTTACACAGTTGAATGTGCTGACACCAAAATCACACAAAAATTATCAATGGAAATCTAATTGATCAACTCTTGGAGGTCTGGATTTGGAGTCACACTCAAAATCAAAGTGGAAAACTACTCTACAGGCCGATTCAACTTTGCCGTAATGTCCTTAAAACAAGTCAAAATGAGGCTCAGTAGTGTGTGTGGCCTCCACATGCCTGTATGACCTCCCTACAATGCCTGAACATGCTCCTGATGAGGTGGCGGATGGTCTCCTGAGGGATCTCCTCCCAGACCTGGACTAAAGCATCCGCCAACTCCTGGACAGTCTGTGGTGCAAAGTGTGGTTGGTGAATGGAGCGAGACATGATGTCTCATATGTGCTCAATTGGATTCAGGTCTGGGGAACGGATGGGCCAGTCCATAGCATCAATGCCTTCCACTTGCAGGAACTGCTGACACACTCCAGCCACAAGAGCTGTAGCATTGTCTTGCATTAGGAGGAACCCAGGGCCAACCGCATGAGCATATGGTCTCACAAGGGGTCTGAGGATCTCATCTCGGTACCTAATGGCAGTCAGGCTACCTCTGGCAAGCACATAGAGGGCTGTGCGGCCCCCCAGAGAAATGCCACCCCACACCATTACTGACCCACCGCCAAACCGGTCATGCTGGAGGATGTTGCAGGCAGCAGAACATTCAACATGGCATCTCCAGACTCTGTCACGTGTGTCACATGTGCTCAGTGTGAACCTGCTTTCACCTGTGAAGAGCACAGGGCGCCAGTGGCGAATTTGCCAATCTTGGTGTTCTCTGGCAAATGCCAAACGTGCTGCACGGTGTTGGGCTGTAAGCACAACCCCCACCTGTGGACGTCGGGCCCTCATACCACCCTCATGGAGTCTGTTTCTGACCATTTGAGCAGACACATGCACATTTGTGGCCTGCTGGAGGTCATTTTGCAGGGCTCTCGTAGTGCTCCTCCTGCTCCTCCTTGTGCAAAGGCGGAGGTAGCGGTCCTGCTGCTGGGTTGTTGCCCTCTTTCGGCCTCCTCCACATCTCTCGGTGTTCTGGCCTGTCTCCTGGTAGCGCCTCCATGCTCTGGACACTACGCTGACAGACACAGCAAACCTTCTTGCCACAGCTCGCATTGATGTGCCATCCTGGATGAGCTGCACTATCTGAGCCACTTTTGTGGGTTGAAGACTCCATCTCATGCTACCACTAGAGTGAAAGCACCACCAGCATTCAAAAGTGACCAAAACATCAGCCAGGAAGCATAGGAACTGAGAAGTGGTCTGTGGTCACCACCTGCAGAACCACTCCTTTATTGGGGGTGTCTTGCTAATTGCCTATAATTTCCACCTGTTGTCTATTCCATTTGCACAACAGCATGTGAAATTGATTGTCAATCAATGTTGCTTCCTAAGTGGACAGTTTGATTTCACAGGAGTGTGATTGACTTGGAGTCACATTGTGTTGCTTAAGTGTTCCCTTATATATATATATATATATATATATATATATATATATATATATATATATATATATATATATATATATATATATATATTGTATATATATATATATATATATATATATATATATATATATATATATATATATATATATATATATATATATATATATATAATATCACAGACACACACAAATACCAACCAAACCAAACATCCCAGTTCTCCCAGCCTAATTATGGGGCCATGTAAATGCACTCCTTGGGGAGATTATATTGCTGGATTTCTGACAGGTAGAAATTAGATGCCTAATGGAATGGAAGCTTTTTACTCAAGATGGGGGAAAAAATGAAATGCACTTTTTAATTTAGCAGCCCCGTAAATTAGATTTTAATTTGGAGTGCAACACGGAGGAGCTAATAGACTGAATCTGCCTGGCTTTGGCTTAGTTCTAGTGTGTGTGTGTGTGTGTGTGTGTGTGTGTGTGTGTGTGTGTGTGTGTGTAAAACTGTTGGGAGGTCTATTATTAAGCTGCTCATAAGCCATTTCATTTCATTATATATGCATAATTGCGCTTTGTTCAAAATCTTAAACTTAATCTTAAATTTAATCATGTTTTACAAATACCACTGATGTCAAATATGGGCTTCCGAATTAAGATTTAAAAAAATTGTCACTGGTCTTGGCCAATGTCCCTAAAAAAATTAAGGTAACCTTTATTTAGCCTTGTCTTCATATCAAAAATTTTATGTTCTCCCCAATTTCTGCCCAATCTTGGACACAGCTTTTTGGTCCAAGATTTTGAAGACAGTTGTTACTCCGAAGATTTCAACAGATACATTCCTAAAAATATACGTTTTAGATCATTATCATTTTGTTAGCATCAGGATAATTTTCAGAACTTAAAAGACAACACAATGTCTCACCAACTTCTGTTCCAGACACCTTACTGTTATTCCCTTACACATAGACCTTTCTACATTTAATTTGTAAACATTATGTAAGAAAATGAAAGACAAAAAAAATGGAAAAAAAAACTTCCTTTTGTTAAACTTTGATAAAATTGACTATTGATTGTACCTTGGAAATCACAAAGATATAGATAAAATAAGATCTTAAAAACTGTATATTATCATTTCGAAAGCACATTCAAAATAGGACATATGCTATTACTGATATCTTATGCATTGCTGATAAACTAGAGCATGTTTTCATACCTTCCAGCTGGGACCATTGCAGTGTGTTGCTGGCTAGAAGCACTGTTGTATCCTTATGTTTAATTACTATCAACTAGTTAAGAATGTAGAAATCGGCAACCTTAGCAGGAAAAGAAAGTCACATTACCACACATTGCATTGGTTGCCCATTAAGCTTATGACATTTAAAGTGGCTGAATATTTTGCTGATCTCTTGAAGCTGTATAGTCCATCCTGAGTATTTTGCTGTGGCAACTTTTAGTCCCACTATATTAAAAACCATACTTGATTAACCTGGCCTATTAACCCTATTGATGAAGTCTCTGTGACAGGCCATACTATCCTCAGTATGATGGAGTGGGTTTGCTCATTCCCATAACATAAATTATTAGAAAAAATCTTTTTATCAGATAAACATAATCCAGCCAAAGATGGGGTAGTATTTTCCCCACTGGAGGAATGAGAAATGTTAGCAAATATATTTCAGAGGAAAAGGGACTCAGCAGCACTTGGTATCTTGAGATCTGGAGGTGAAAGTAGAAAATTTCAAAACATGATGTGAGAGGAAGTGATAGGAGAGAAGAGGAGAGTTTGGTCATAATATCAAAAAGTTTCTCAGCCTGCAGTGCAGCTTGGAGTATGGCACAGCTGGGAAGATAACGACAAGAGAGCAGATCACAGATAGCCAATTCAATAAGGCCTAGGCAAGTGCTTGATCATTCTATGGGGTCCACCTCTTTTTGTTTGTGGGCTCAAATTTAGTCTTTTGTGCTATATTGTTTGTGCAGTTATTTGTTCAGTTTCCAGAAGAATTCTGGAATTCAGTTCTTTCACCCACCACACACACCCATTCACACACTACGGACAATTTGGAAATGTCAATCAGCTTACAGTGCATGTCTTTGAACTGTGGGAGGAAACTGAAGGACCCAGCAGAAACCGCCAAAGCAATTACAATTAAGATGGCGCTGGTGGGGTTGGCTGCTCTCATGACTGCACAGTCACTTTTTTGTATACTTTTGTTTAATTTCGGCACCTTTCTTGTTTTCTACCTCTTTTTCTTTTCACCATGGCTACTACTAGCTATGATAGAAGTGCAAGTGTTTCCAAAAGACAAGGCACACTTCTTCTTTACAGATCTTAAGTGGTTGAGTATCAGGAGGGGTGAAGAGGGGGGGATTGCAGAAGGTGTTGGTGTCTATATGAAGTGAAGGTTAGAGCGGGTGTGGGGTGTGAAATTTGGACTTTCAAAGCTACAGATCACCACATTCAGGTCATCAGTCAGTTGTTGGTCCATCACAGGGTTGTTGGTAGGAGTCCTGTAATTTGTAAGCTGTTTCATGCCACTCCATACTGATGCTGGGTCATTAGTTGTTTTCCAGCTTCTCAGAGAATCTTCTTATAGCCAATCTGATTTCCTTATTCAGTGTGTTCCTGGCCTGATTGTACAAGACTTTATTCCCACCTCTGTAAGCATCCTCTCTGGCCTGACGAAGCTGCCAAAAACCACACTTTGTCATTGTTAAACATTAAATAAGTCCTAGTAGGAATGCACATACCCTCACAAAAACTGATGTATGGTGTAACTGTATCTGTGAACTCATTCAGATTAGAGGCTGCAGCCTCATAAACACTCCAATCGGTGCAATCAAAGCAGGTTTGTAGTTCTAGCTCTATTTCATAGGTCCATCTCTTTATGGTCCTTACTACATGCTTAATACATTTATAAAGAGCACTTCTAAATTAGGACAGAACACCTTTAACATTTTTACATCTGTACACCAACTTTGTGATGTAAAAGCATGCTCCACTGCCTCTCGTTTTCCCCATTAAATCCGCAATGCGATCCACTCTGAACTGTTGAAAGCCCGGCAGATGTAACGCACTGTCCAGAATGTTTCTGGTTTCTGTGAAGGTTTCTGTGAAGGACAAGGCAGCAGGGTTTCAAAAGTCCTTGTTTGTACAGGTGAGAAGGTGAAGTTTGTCTTTTCTTTTTAGGCAGAGAGCAGAGATTTGCTAAATGAATAATGTTCAAAAGCTGCTCTGACTGAGTTTGACCAGCATGCCTGCTCATCACCCTCTTGTGTGTTCGCACACATCTGTGTCTTTTGAACAGCATAGCTGTTCTGACTAAAGTATCTAGCAAAGCATCAGAATATTTGAAAAAGGGGGAAAAGATGATCTGGTATATTCTGCCGAATGTTCAGCAGTTTGTCCCTGGTAAAAACAGACTGTGAAAGATTACTAAACACAGGACAAACAAACAAACACAAAAAAGGAATAGTTATTTTGAAGGGACAGCAAATTTACACTGTTACACAAGCTGTACACTCACTACTTTACATTGTAGCAACATGTCATTTCTTCAGTGTTGTCACATGAACATGAATAATCAAATATTTACAAAAATGTTAGGGGTGTACGCACTTTTGTGAGATACTGTATCTAATGTCTCAAGACAGAAGGTTGATTTATCACCCTCGGCTGGAACTACGGAAACTGTGAGTCTGGCCATAGAAATGCACCAGCTCATAGATTCTGGCCTCTCAACTGAGGTTGAAGAGACCATGTTAAACGCTACAGCACCATCCATGAGAAATTGTATGCATTGAAGTGGCAACTCTTTTATAGTGGTAAAACCAGTGAGACCAAGCAAACTGTGCAATAACTACAGTACTGGAGTTCTTACACAACACAACCCTATTGATGAAGTCTCTGTGACAGGCCATACCCTCAGTATGATGGAGTGGGTTTGCTCGTTCCCATAACATGAAGCTCACACAATGTTGAGTTTGAACTCCCTTTGAACGGGAACATCTGGTTTACACATGCAACCCTGTTCTCTGAGTAGGGCACAAGATGTTGCATACATTTTTGTCTGTTCTTCAGACAAAGGGAAATTGATGATGTGGTTCACAGGTCACGTGCAGATACTGGTCACACGCGAGGGCGCATCCAATGGCATGAAGCTCACGCAATGTCTCGTTCCCTTCTCAGAGAACAGGGGTAACCCTGAGGTTTTCATCCCTTATAGACTCAGTGTATTAACTGATAGCACAGAAAGAATCAGGAAGTGAGGAGGAAGGCTGTTCATACAGTGGGGAAAATATTTTTTTGTTTGTTTTATGTGTGTACATATTTAAGATATATTCACACATGTTCATGAGCTCTGAATACATCACATACATATCTTTTTCAGCAAGGTTGACCTTGTCATATTAAGATCAATTCAGAGTATTAAATACAGTGTTCAATAAACACATGTAACTAAACATAACATGGTACAAGGCTCAGCTCTATTTGCAGATCCATAGCTAAATTTCCCCAAACACTTCTGTGTCTCTGAAAAATAATTATATTTCATTCTGACTTAACTTAGAGCATTATTGCTTAGAGATTGGCCGTCAATAACCAATCAAAAATGTGCACATATTAAAAGACACAGCAGCAAAATTCATTATGCCTGTCCTATTTTAGCTGTATGAGTGTGAAAGAGGATGGCTGTTTCTGAAAAACAATTCATTCCAATACATCAAACAAGGAAACTGCTATATTTGTAGCGTTTTAGTGTTTTAATACAGTATACATTATTATTAACAGGTTGAGCTTTGAGCTTAAAAAACAAAACAAAAAAAACAACGGCAGTAAAATGTGTAAAAGCTCTAACTGCAGATAATCCTCAGAATCTATCCCCTATTTAGTTGTTCCCAAATGAAAATTCGTAAGACATTCATTAGAAGTCTGTATTAAACAGTTACATGCAGCTTCCCTAATGAGAAAAGCAAATTGAATATGTGTAAAATGGTAATCATCTCTTAATACTTATAAAACCTTTTAGACCACTGCTGGGAAAAGTGCTGATTGAAGAAGAAAAGCAATTCTATTATACACTACCTGTGAACAGTTCTATAGGAGGTGAGGGTATAACAATCATCCACCCAGTGTAAGAGTTATTGATGTGTTCTTTTTGTTGTTAATAAAAATAATCGAATGAACTATTCTAGCTTTTACATTTATTCAATAATTTACAATTGATACATTCCAGTATAAAAAGAATGAAAAATAAAAGTGTACAAGACATCTTTTTTACACATTTAAAAAGAATATTGATCATGATTAATATCTATAGCATGAAGTAAATTTAGTGTTTCAGTGTATTCTTATTGGATAAGGTCATTATATGGTCATATCAGGCTGAAATTTTAAAATGCCAATAAGGTGAGAAATAAACAGGTCCTTCCTTGCTAAAATGAAGGTTGAATTGAAAGACCTTCAAGTCAATTGATGGATGGTTGTTAAAAGACTTTCATATGAGCATGTAAATGGCAAACTTATATAGCGCTTTTATCCAAAGCTCTTTACACTGTCTCATTCATCCATTCACACACACTCACACCAATGGTAGCAGAGCTGCCATGCAAGGCGCTAACTTGCCAACGGGAGCAACTTGGGGTTCAGTGACTTGCCCAAGGACACTTCAGCATGTGGAGTCACCCGGGCCGGGAATGAAACCTCCAACCCTACGAACAGTGGACAACCCACTCTACCATCTGCGCCACAGCCGCCCTGTGTGAGTATGTGTAGCAGGGAGATCAGAAGAAAGAAAGTGGATGGAGAAAATAGCTTAAAAAAAAAAAATGTGATCGTTCCAAACTTGTTGGACTACTCCCTTTTGTCATAGCCTATGACGGAGTACATCATGTCGAGCCATTCCCTATAGGCTTTTATTAGGGAGAATTTTCCCTTCTTCTCCCACCCCAGTTTTCCCTTTCAGAAAGGGCCTCTTGGACTCTGCTGCATCCACTCTGTGCTCGTACATTCGGTCACGATTGGAGGCGGATGCAAGTGCAGATTAGATTTTATTTTTATACAACTAAAACTTAAAACAGTAGCTATAGAAGTTAAGTTAAGGCAAAGACTAACTGTGAAACAAAAACCATAAACACAGCAAAAGAGCCATCGGCAAAGAAAGGCAAACGTAAGACAATCAGTGTAATGCAAGCTGTGGCTATAAATACCCGTATGTGACATGATGGTTTGGTGCAGTGGCAGCTGGGAACTGTAGTCCAGAGTTCTTCCTCTGATAGTACATGAAAGGTGTCTTGTTTGCCACCCTAGAAGACATGAACTCCATATAATTTGAAAAAGCATGTTGAGGTCAATTTTACTAATTTTTTAACAGTAACTGGCTATATTTATGCATGTTTTCAAGGCCATGGCATTAGCGATGAAAACAGGCCTTGGTTAGACTGGCTTTGATTCAGTACCTAACATAAATTAGCTAGGCATTGAAAGAAATTCTAACTAATGCTAAATGTTGATTATTCACATGGTATATTCTGATTAATTTATTTGCAAAGTATATAGTATTAGTCATGCATATGACCAGAAAAATTTTATATCATCTAACAGAATTAGATGAAATTTGTTTTTCACATGACAACATGGTATTACTTTAATTTCAGCAGTTAAAACAATTACTTTTTACTTAAGAAAGTAACTTTTAAAATAAAAACAAAACAAACACTATTTCACATTTTGGTTGTATACTTCCATGTTTAATTTAGTAAGATTTTGACACATTATCTGTACTTTGAATAATACTTTCACAGTATAATCAGGCCTATTCAGTACTTGTTTCCACTCCTGGTGATAGTTTTTTTCAAAACTGAAAAAATGGCCCACTTCATTACAGAAAGCATGGTGCAATAGATGCTAAAATAGCTAATATCAGCAAACACATTCACGCTGTACTGTATCATTCACATGCACTTCAGCATCACCACATATGCTCCTGTGCCTCTCACTCTCTCCTTCATGCTCGCTCTTTCTTACATGCAACTTTTGACAGCACATTCATCACCTTCTCTATTTTTAGTGTTTTAATTAGCTGTGAACTTAAATCTGCTGTCACTGGGCCGCTGCTGCTCACAGTGCTCATGTCAAGAGGCGCTCATGCATGAGACCAGAGTGTATGCATGTGTGTAAGATGGGTGCATTTTTTCAGACCCATGTGTACCTGAAGAAAATGTACATATCTATATATATAGATAGATATGTATACATGTACATATAACTTGTTAGGTAAATCCGATTCGTAAATACGATTCATCCGTGAATTCGTTATCTAATTTGTCTATCTCTGTTCATCCCATGCTATTCGTTTCTTTATCACTCCAGCAAGTATTGTCTCATTATTATTTATTTTCTCTTTCCCTGTCATCACGCTCTCAAACACTTAAACTCTGATATGTTTTCTCACATGTGCGCCTCAGTGAATGCGAGCTGTGATCAGCAGATGCTGAAGATCAATTACTCTCTACGAGTAGGAGACATGAACTCAACTCAAGCATCCTGCTGTGCACATGGGCTAAAGAATGCCAGAAAGAAAGAAAGAAAGCATTGAAAGAATGAGTAGAGTTTGTTTATGCAGCTGGCATATGTCTTCTTTATGTGACTGAGGCAACTGCAGAGAATTAGATGCAATATGTCAGTCCTGCTGACAGATCAGTGCGTCGGTATGAGGCACTTAACTGATGTTGGGTAATGTAGTTAATGGAGCTACTGTGCTCAGTGACATTTAGTCCTTTGAAGATCACCAAGTGAGTGGGAAGTGTACTTCTGTGAGCCAGGCACACAACATAACATGGTTCAAGGGGCAATTTTCTTTGCAGTGGCAACTTCAATTTAGACTGCATTTTTAGCTCACAATAAATCTGAACTGTAATTAAAATGTGGCTAGTGATTTATTTCCTTTTAGAACCTAATGGTAATTCCACGGTTTGAAAATGGAGGTCTAGTACCCTAAAATAAGTGTTAGGCTCTAGATTCTTTGCAGGGGATGGATGGATGGATGGATCAGGCCTGAATGATTTTGGTGGACCATAAATGACACAAACCATGTGCAGTAGCAGAGGAAAAAGCCTGTTTCTTGGCAGCAGCAAATGGGTAAAATAGGTACAGAACAATGTTAATTAAGTGAGCTGCAAGCTTTTGAAAAGTCAGGATAATGAAGTCATATCACAGATACCTCTAGGCCATCCTTTTCTAGCACCAGGCCAATTGAGTTTTTTTTCTCTCTCAAATATGTGCACAAACATAGGAGTGTTGAGCCTTCAGGCTGAAAGCATGATTCACTCTGTTGGTATAATTAATCTCTACATTATGCATAATTGGTTGTAGAGTTAGTTAAGCATGAATTGAGGGGCAAGACATTTTCTGATAGCAAAGGGGCTAGAGTGTAAATAAGTCATCTTAGTCTAATTGTTCCAGCAATTGCATGATTGTGTTTCCTTTTGTCATTTAGTGTTAAATCTTATAAATGCCATATATGAAAGATTAGCTACAATACATCAAGCTTAACATAAAGAAAAGTCACATCACATATAATGTGAGTTGCTCAATCATATAACTGAGATACCTCCGTGATCAGAACAGCAATCAAAATGTTCACATCTGCCCTCTTTATTTAGGAACCATTAAAAATCTCTTTAAACTTCTTTTTATCCAGTTCAGTCAGTCATTTCTGGTCAAACCAACAGGAATAATGGTTAAGCCATTTGTTGCCCAGCATCTTTTGTTAATGAAACACTGACTTGGAACACAAATAGCTTAAATACTAGAGAATTAGCCAGACATAAGGTAAATAAGATTTTAAAGACAAATTAAAAGATAATTGTGACAGTTACTGGCTGTCATGATCTCCCCTGCGGCACGCAATGTGCACGGAAAGCCGGGGGCGCGCACATGCATGCTCTGTGAGTGCGCATGGACAATGGTGACTTTGTTTACAATGGACACGTGCACTTGTTGTGGGTTTCTGTTCTGTCTTCTACCTGTTTAGTTATTGGTTGGTGTTCGAGAGTGTGTCATTATTGGTTCCAGTTGTTTGTATTCAAGCATGATTATGTTTGCTATTTAAACTCCTCGAGTTGCTGTGCACTTCGAGCAGTATTGTATGTGAATATGTTTAAGTATGTTATGTAGGTGTTGGCCACCTGGATGCCAAGCGGTCCTGTTTTCGAGTCCTGTTTTTGTCCCATGCCTAGGTTCATTTTTAGACCTTGATTATATCTTCCAGTTTTGACCGTGTTTCATGTTAATTGACTTTTGTTTTTGAGTAAAGACTTGAATCTGCACTTGCTTCCATTTCGAGTCACGTTTCATAACACTGGCTCTCTAAATAAAACATCTTCATTAAAGTGGATCTTCATTAATGGATCTTTTATAGTAGCACTACATGTATTGTTCTCTGCTTGATATATTGCTTTGCCTATTTGTAAGTCGCTTCGGATAAAAGCGTCTGCCAAGTGAATAAATGTAAATGTAAATGTAAAGTCTGTTTGGGGCTTTGTTATACTCAACATTTTCAAACACACTGAATGCTAGTTACACTTGAGAACATTTATTTTTCTAATTTAATATGATAATGAAGAAACTAGAGACCCCACAAATTTGTAACAATTCACACAAGCCAACTCATATCAACAGTACCAATTTGTTAAGAATTAGCCTAAGAGCTGGTTTAGCAGCCATTGCTATTCCTAGGACTGAATTTATATGAAATCTAACACCTGTCACTACAATTCCCATGATTTTGATTCATAAGTTGCATGATGACTCTAGAAGAGAGCTACAACAGGGTTCTATTTTAGTTAGTGGTCCTAGTTTAGGACTACTTAAATCAATCAGACTTTGTAATAATACGCAACTGTTCTTAAGACCATCTGTGTAATAAATGGAGCAAGTGGTAGCTCACTTGTTTAGGCTTGGAGTTACTGATTAGAAGTTTGTGAGTTCAAGCTGCCACTGCTGGGCCGTTGAGCAGGGTCTTTAACCCCCTCTGCTCCAGGGGTGCGGTATCATTCCTGGCCCTGCTGTCTGACCTGAACTCTCTAACAAGCTGGGGAAAGAATTTCACAGTACAGTATGTGTATATGTGCCTGGAATGTTGAGAGTTCACATCCCAGCACTACCAAGCTGCCACTGCTGGGCCCTTGAGCAAGGCCCTTAACTCTCAACTGCTCAGTTGTATAAAATGAGATAATTTTAAGTTGACATGGTTAAGGGCGTCTGCCAAATGCCATAAATGTAAAATGTAAATGTAATGTGACAACAAAATACTTCCTACTACATTACTTGTCAGAAACACTCCTGAAAACAGCATATCCTACGATATAGCCTGCAAAGCTTTACATGTCATAATTCCTTACTTTGTTTTACTCGATAATTGCAGTATACAAACAAACATTTAAACAACTTCTTTGTTTGTCTAAAAAAAATACAGGTACATTCTACTTATTTATTTATTATTATTATTATTATTTTATATATATATATATATATATATATATATATATATATATATATATATATATATATATATATATATATATATATATATATATATATTATAGCTTCTGTGGGAATTATCTGTACCATTTTGTATCTGACCTGAATGAAGCATTTCTCATTGTGTTCAGCCGTATGCATTTGGATCCTTCAGAAGTGCTAAGATGATGGACCGGTAACAGAAAACCATTAACCTGGAGCACAGTTTCTCAGCACTACTTCACAGGCCTGAATAAAAACAAAGTACTGCCAAAGTTATTATGGATATTTGTTAAACAGGGTAGCAAGGATGAAGAATTTAGTCATGCAGAGAAATTCCAATAAAAATGTTTTTAAAAAAAAACAGTGAAAGAAGAAGGAGGATCTATGACTTAGAGAGGAAAGGGCATTGAGAGAGAGAGAGAGAGAGAGAGAGAGAGAGAGAGAGAGAGAGAGCGGGAGAGTGAAACCCAGCAGCATCAGCTGAGAACTACACTCCACTACAAACATTATATATACATTGAACCTGAACCACCACTTCTTAGACTAACTAATGAGTCATTTGTAAGTTTCTATTTTACATAAACATGATGTGAAATAGGAAGGGCTTTAACAAATACATTACAAATCAATGCTGTGATGTTGATAACATCTAAAAGTAATGTATATTGGACTGATTCAGCAAGCAGCAGTTAGGTAGGTTTACTGTCATTTCAAAAATACTTAATATCTCAAATGTGATGAATTTTTAAAATGTGTATTTATAGAGATGGTATGTTGGTAACTTAAGATAATAAGTGTCAGAATATATGTGCAGGGTAACTTTATTGTGCTTTCAGCAAATAACATTACAATAATCATTGACTTGAGTCAAACCACAAGTAGAGGAGGTTTTGAGAGGACAAATGCACACTGGAAAAAAATTGTGTGTATGCTATTCAGGGCCAGATGTGCATATGTTCAGTTACTAATGATTGCACATCATGTGCCTGGAATAGCCCACTACTGTGTTTTAAACTGTGGTTTAAAATTTGCTGTGAAATGATGAAAATGGTTGACCACCAAAAGCTTGAAACTAACAATGAAATGCAAGCTCCGTAATGAAAATAATTAATTATCTTAATAATTAATAGTTAATAATCAAAGTTCCTATTAATTAAAGACCAATTAGTTTTAATCAAAAGACAGCTAAGTGCATATACATAATTATTTTGTATAAACTGTGCAATTCATTTCTGTTCCATTTTTCTTATGGACAATTGTTGCTTCAGTAGCATTTGGAAAATTGGCACAGAAAGCCCTGGCTGGCCAGATCTACATGAAAAAAGCAACTCAATTGACAAGCAATATTAAAATACATACTTTCCCTCAATAGTTCTTTCAACTAAACTCATCACATGTAAAAGATGTCAAGGGTAAACCATGCACCTGACACACTACACAGCTCAGAGCAAAACACATGGTGCTAAAATTTACTTGGCTTTGTGAGGTCAACAAATCCAAGGTCAACAAATTTCCCATATCTCCACCATTTTAACAGTACTTAAATTGCTTCTTTAGGATTGTACCCCAGTTTCATAACATATAATGATTCACAATTCAGCACAAATAATGGCTTCTTCATGTCACCCATTCTCAAATGTCTGAAAGTGATCTCCGCAGATGCCTATAGTAGGTAAGGCATGTTGAATGACATCTAATGGAAGAAGGCAGCACTTGACCTGTATTTGAGTATGCCTGCACAATCACTTCTTTTAAAATAGGCCAGCCTGTCTTTAGAACCTAGGCCCTTGATGGTGTACACCAGTGGCTGGTCAGTGAGTCACTAGCTGACACTCACTTCCAAATAGTGATCAAGAGCCCCCACTGGACACAATGATGACTGATGCACATTCTCAGCTGCAAAAGCAAATAGATTAATCAGTTTTATTAATATGTTGAAGTGCCAATACCTTTGGCAGGAATACTGGGTTTGGCCACAGTGTAACATGTTTAAACTCCTGTGTTCTGACCGATAATGCATGCAATTCATAGACTAATCTAGCTTAATAGACAGCTAGTTGCACATTACAAGTGTCTTAGACTTGCTTATCATAAAATCCAGAGCTGGACTGTTTTGCTCAGGTCAGAGTCATTTAACAGCTTTGAGGAAAAAAGTTTAATAGTCTATGCTCCTCTAAGAATAACCATCAAATAGCATCCATGGTTGATGCCATGTGATACCATGTAAACCCTTAAGGTGGTCTTTGACTCTCTATATTGCTTCTGGTGTGAGATATGGAGTTCACACCCAGTATTTCACACCATTGTGAGAAAAGCTTACATTTGCTTGCATACAATTGACATGTAGATGGAGCAACTGCAATCATAAAAGTCAATCTTAACCCTTGCAAATATGGGGCCCAGTGGCCAGACCCAAAACATCAGGGTCTGTGGGCTGCTGTGCCACATTGACTTGATCTGGAACAGCAGGTCTGATAGGTAGCATGCATGGAGGGTCCATCAGAAATATTAACAACTTCAATGTTGAAGTTGAAACCATGGCCTGTTTGGACAGAATGTGGTTCTCAACAACACTAGTTGCATAGTCTGTCAGAGATGCTGCAGTTTCATTATGAGTCAATGCTTCCTTTAATAAAGCCCCTGGCATATTATACAGAAAGTGGGCAGAAATTATACCATCTATTTTTCTGGTGTAATATCAAAGCAATCTATTATTTACATTTTACCAGGTCTTTTTCAATAAAAGTAGTGTTCAAATTAAATTTCAAATCTGGCCCAATCAAAATCTGGTCAATGAAGAGGTTTAATTTTTTTTTTAATCTGTCCTTTCATAACACTTGCATAGAAGAGTCTATTTGTAATGTTTGCACAGAAAATATCACGATTTCTTGTGTGTACACAACAGTTCTTCAATTCATCTACACACACACACACACACACACATACAGCTGAGGGCCATGCAGTATTTTCCTCAGTTCAACACTTATTTCACCACAAAGAACTTTAAGATTACATATTTGTCTTCTTGAATGATGCACATGTTATTTGAAGTTATCGTCACTTCAGTGGGCAGAATGTTTTAATTGATGTTGAGAAAGAATTAATACTCACTTGCAGCTGTTCAGAATCCCTAGTGCATAGTTTTCTATGATGGGGTCACTTCTGAATTATAATAAAAATGGCTCTCGCAATGTAAACTTTGAACTCTTATTCCTCTGTCATGGACAGGGTTCCTTAAACCTGGATTGACTGATAATCCAAAATACTTAAAATAAATAATTTTACAGTTGCTAAAATTCAATAGCAACAAGGTGGTAATATGTAAAATTTCATGTAATTCAGTGTTAGTGAATCCAACGTTACACAGGTGGACAAATTAACTTGTTACATTTGCAACTGGGATAATGCATTGTTTTCAGCATTGTGAGATCGTTTTCTGTTCACTGTTCAAAGTTTTTTCTTTAAACAAAATCATTCTAAATGAACAATAACGAATTTAAAAAGACTTTGATTGCTTAGAATGTTTCTTTATTTTAGATTCTGTCGTACAGAAAAAATTTAATGAACATTATGAACCACGTAATGAAATTTTGTTAGATTTGTTTACAGCATACTCAAATGTGCTCACGTTCTGTAAAATATGTCAATGGCCCATTGACAGGCACATGACGACTATAAGACAACATATCCACTATACATTGGATGATCTATCAGCCTGATATGCAGGCAGTCATACATAGGACATTGCAGGTCTACACAACTTCCAGAGCTTGCTTGCCCACCTTAACATTGCTTGCAATTTTGTTGACAATCAGCCAACATGAAGACAAGAAAGATGTCTATGGGAGAAAAGCAAGTCATTTTGAAGCTGAGTAAAGAGGGAAAATTTATCAGAGGCATTGCATTGTCAATATAACAAATTGGAATGTCCTGAAAAAGAAAGAAACCACTGGTGTACTGAGCAACAGACACTGAATGTGTCAGCCAAGGAAAACAACAGCTGATGACAAACATTGCAAGAGCTGTGAAAAAAAAAAAAAAACAGCCACAGGGCAAGGGTGAATGTATCACATTCCACATTCAAAGAAAACTTTGGAAGCAGAAACATAGAGGTCATACGACAAGATGCATACCACTCAGTAATAAAAACCAGAAGATCAGATTGGAATTAAAATTTTGTATTAATATGGAACCAAGATTAACCTTTACCAAAGTGATGGAAAAGTTCCATCTGTGAAACATGGTGGAGCTAGTGTCATGGCATGGGCTTGCATGGCTGCTTCTGGAACAGGCTCGCTAATCTTTACTGATGATGTAAATCATCATGGCAATCTGCCAGTTTACAGGAAATGCATCCAATTTAATATGGAGGAGCTTTCTTATGCAGTAAGACATTGCATAAGAAAACACACTCACAACACAACAAAGGACTTCATCAGGGGGGAAATGTGGATGTTTTAGACTGGCCAAGTGAATCATCAGACATTAACCAAATTTAGCAACATTTCAGCTCCTGAAGACGAGACTGAATGGAGAAAAACCTTGGAAAAAAAAATTACAACTGAAAGAGGCTGTGGTAAAATCCTGGAAAAGCATCCCATAGGAAGAAACCAACAATTTGTTGATGTTGGTGAGGCATCACTGCCTATATTATGCTCACCTAAAAATGGGGTGGTCTGATACAAAGGTCCTATGTTTTATGTTGTTTAACACAGATGTTAATAGAAGGACATAAAAGCTGCAATTCTAAACTGACGTGTCATATCCATCTTTTGATCTCAAACCCAAATGCCTTTTGTATATAGCACAAACAAATATATTATTTTATTTATTTTGGGGGGGGTTGGGGGGGGTTATATACAAACTTATGCTGAGAGCTTAGGGAGCACAAAAGTTGACTAGAGAAACCAGATAAATTACCAGGATGTACCCAGCAGAATTACCAGCTTTTACCAGTTTACAGTTGAGTACCTGCACATAGCAAGGTTGCGTCAAGACATTAAGTGAGTGGAGAGCTCTCTTTGAATAGGCTCAGGCACAGGTGGAGCTCACTGCCACTGATTATGTTTAAGACAATGCTCTCTGGCTCCCGCTAATGGCAGAAGGTGGTCTTGCAATATCTCTGGTTGCTCTTTGCCTCCCTCTAGTGATGGCATGGGTATGAGCCGGCTGTTCCCTTACAAATATCAAACTATTTTGGCAAAAAAAATATTTACCTTCCAGCACAATAACAAATGAAAGTACAAATCCAAGTCTACAAAGGAATGATTTTAGACACAGACAAATGGCCCAGTCATAACCCAGATCTACATATTATCAATGTATAATGTGGAATGATTTGAAGAGGGCTGTGCACAGGAGATCCCTTCTCAATTTGATAATTCTGGAACATTATAAAGTTATATAATTTGATTACAGTTACTGGTGTCAATAAAACTACGTTATATTGCATTACAGATTTATTGTTAAGAAAATAATATTAAGTAAAGTGCATGTTACCGTTGCCCCGTTCACCTGAGCCTTGCTACCCCATTTTTCTGTGCAAAATTCACCCGACCAAACTCCATTCACTCCCAGCGTAGCCCCTGCATCCAGGCATGGCTCACAATGACATGTTTAAAGCCCGTTGAGCATTCATCCTATTAAATCACAGTGTACAGGAATGTGTAACAAACACGAAGAGAAGCACGGGCTTCAGTGAATGTCTGTTACTTCTGTGTCAGCGTTTTCAACGGACATTTTCACGCAGGCTGCTCTGCTCACTGGAAAGTGTTTGAGTTAAATGAACAAACAGTGAGATATTTGATTATATAAAAATTGATTTCCACCAAGACTGAGGGATAATATAGACACTTTGGTAAACATTTCATTGCTACATTTTAATGAAATCTTAGGGAGAAGCCTGGCTTCCCGTGTAGTTGTACTGTGCCTGTACAACTGCCTATGAAGAATGTTCATGCCCTAATCTGACACAAGCCATTTTTTTATTTCCTGAGTTTTGCACAGCAGCACAGATTCTGGTCCCTAACATTCTGGGCTCTGATCATTGTCTATCTTCCAGCTTCATCGAGGCCTGGCAGAACATACAGCTTGCCATCCTGCCCTTAGATACAAAAGGTTGGGAAAGGTCAACAATTCACAAGTTATTAATTTATAATATTATGACATTTGTTACTCTGCATCCACAGCACCCACACTGCTACACACCAACACAAACAATAGATTGTGAATCTGGTGTAAGTACACATGGCAAAAATAGCAATAAATTCAACACTAGAATTGCTCAACTTCTCACCAATGTGAGAACAGTAAAGACAAGTATGACATACTACATGGAGTCACAGCCATGATCAAAGAGAGGACTTTACTGCTGGTACTCAGCAAGGAAACACATGAAAACTCCATTGGTTCTGAAATAAATCTTTAGTATGGGACAAAAGAGAGTAGCACTATTTCACTATACAATTTAGGATGTAATATAATGATATAGTTAATTTATTTACCAATTTATTTTTTCCCCATCATTTCCTCTCCTGTCAATTAATCAACAATTTAGTGATTTATGTACACAAATGCATTGCTATATTATACATTTATACAGCAACAATCATTAATGCTGTAACTTTTATCATACAGTAGTCTCTGTAATACATAATTAGTCTAAAAGGGGATGGATATTAATCTGAATTCATCATGTGCCCATAAGCATTTCTACACCATGCTTTCACTTGGTGACACACTATGTCTTCGCTAAATATTACTAAATCTTTAAACATTCTGACACTTTGGTTCCAAATTGTCTGTCTGAGGTATAGGTACTTCATGCTGTGAAAATCTTTCACTTTGGAGGAAAAAAACCCTCCACCATGTGCTTTTCATCTGTTCATCTATAGAAGTACATCCAAATCTAACAAGGACATTGTCCCTTCTTCCAATTGGTATTTCTTTTAACTTTCAAATCGCTCACTTTCATTGAAAATGTGTCAAATGCTGCTTCTTTTTCACGTGCAAGGACCTAGATATTTACAGCATCAGATAATGACCGAGTTAATCTTCAGCATCCTGACCACAGTGGTTACGAATATATGCCTTGCATGGAAAATAACTCACAACCATCCAAATTTCTTCAAGTAAACATTGACTGTTCAAAATAAATAAATAAAAATTTTAAAAAATAAATAATAATAATTAGACTGCATTTAGGTCAACACTGCATGCATCATGGTGACAACCATTACACTGGATGAATTACACACTTAATATGTATTATTTAAATGTATGGCTATTATATAATCCCTGTTCTATATCACAAGCACCCTAGGCAGTTACTAATAAAGTGCCTAGTAAGTATACACAGTGCGTAACACCCCCACAAACGCTCCTGTAGCTGAAAGGCTTGTGCCAGTGCAACACACACCAACATCTAAAACCACTGCTAAGAATGGTCAACCACCCTTATAAAAATTGCTCAGCATTGATTCTTTGGTGGTACTTCACCCTTGATGAATGGGTAAAGGGACTGACAAACTGTGCATTGGGACTAAATGTAAGTAACTGTACACCTGCATAATAAAGCTATAACTTAATTGAACCTGATATAATGGCCAAGGAATGTAGCTACAACATAGTTGTATTTAATAAACTGGAAACGACATGCTAACATAAGGTGGGAGACCTATAATTTGTTGTGTTTATTTCTTATTATAAAGAACAAGTCAACACTGCTATTATTAAACATCAGTGTGCCCTATGTTCTGTAAAGGCTACTCCCTTCACAGTTAAAGCGCTGAAGTATTGCAGTGTGTAATCTTTTTACTGCTATTTGGAATGGTCTTAAATGTAATTTTCAATGTCACTTTATTAAGCTGAAGTAATAGTATACATATAGTATGTACATAGGTTAGCAATCTATAGTTAATCTAATGATTAGTAATAGGTATGGACAATAATCAGTGGGAAAGTGTGGAGCTGTCAACAAGAGAAAAACCTGAAGCAGGAGCGTTCTGAGGGGGGAAATGCTTATGTAACATGCTTCATTAAATCCTCAATACTAAAAATGTCAAAAGCAATTTGGGAAAAGAATGGTTAAGCACAAAAAATTCTGATTCTGAATACATACACCCTAACAGCACATAAAAGGATAGCTAAATAACATCAGGTATGTTCATGTTTGATACCAATTATGTTTAATACCATCACTTGTAAAACTATGTCCAGCTCAGCACCAATGCAAACCGATAAGTTCCAGTAATTTGGTGTATACAAATAAAACATCCCAGAGTGCATCATATTATTGCTGAAATTTATTAGAAATGCTTTACATTGTACATAGTGTAATTTAGTTTATTAATAGGTATTGCAAACGTTTTCTGTAAACATTGTGTACAGTAAGGATCAATAAATAAAACTGGGAAATTGTTTGGAAACTAGGGTTTTGGGGTTTTTGTACTGTTGACAACAGACACTGATGTGTGAACTGTGTGAAAGTAGAGTTGATCCTATGTATTAAAGTTTAAGGACTTTGTCTAACACCCAGATCTATCACCAACTAAAGTGCCAAGGAGATCAATTATCTGTGAATAATTGAAACCAGAACAGAGGAGTGAGAACATACTGTCAGAATGAGAGCAGCTCTGACAGTGCTGTGGTTGTAAAATTGCAGAGTAAATTTAACAGGAAGACATTTCAGTGAAGGCTTTTACCATACGTTTACTCAGAGCATAAGCAGGTGGCTGGAAAACTACATAGGGTGAACTTGGGTAAGGTGGGACACCTACAATTTGTTGTGTTTATTTTGTATTATAAAGAACAAGTCAACATTGCTATTATTAAACATTAGTGTGCCCTATGTTCTGTAAAGTCTACTCGCTTCACAGTGAAAGTATTGCAGTGTGTAATCTTTTTACTGCTATTTGGAATTGGCTTGAATGTCATTTTCAAGGTCACTTTAATAAGCTGAAGTAATAGTATTCTACTGTAATAAACAGATGTGTACTTACTGTGTGTAAACATGTCCAAATAATCCCACTTTTAGTCATGAATGGGTGGATTAAACAGCAAACGCATACCCATGCCATTGCTAGTTTCACTTACATTTGCAGTTCAGTCGTTCCATGTCTCTCTGTAAAGAAGGCTAATTTGCAGTACATATGCACAAAGTATGTTACCAGTGGAAGCAATTAAAAACACTAAGCACACTTTACCACAGAGGTTTCAAATGCTTTCAAGTTTACTACTACATAAAACTGCCAGTTGCGGCATCCTTTTTATTTACAAAACAAAGAATTGTCCATCATTTGTTCTCTTAAGTCATAATGAAAAATGTCCCTTTAAGTAAAACCTTTTTATTATTTCACTTTGGAAGTAATGAAACAGCTCACCTCTGAAGTATATTATTCATGAATTCAGAATGAAGCACACCTCAGAAAGTGAAGTATAGGTTTGGCTACCTTGAATCTTAAATCTATCTGAAATTCTATCTGAAAAGTTTTAATACAACTTGTATTTAATATGGCACTATGTGCTCCCTGGCATTCACATTAGTTTTGGCAAGAAAACCTTGACCTGAATAATTTCAACAAATATAGACTTTCCTAATTCTAATACATGAGTGTCCAAAATTACCAGATTTCATCAAGAGAAAAAAAAAAATATATATATATATATATATATATATATATATATATATATATATATATATATATATATATATATATATATATATATATATTAGCACAGAGAAGGGGAAATGGTTAGTCATGTTTACTGTAAGAATGAAGTATATTGTAACGTATCGTAGTTGAGCGGCGGATGCAGGCGCAGGTCACAGTCTATATTGAACTTCCCCAAAATGCGGTCTTCACATAAACATAAACAGCCAATGGGACATAACTCACTGGTCCGTAACATAGACGGCACGACCGCGATGAACGTGTCAACATTCCATCAAAACACTACATACTAACACTAACACAATCAAGAGCAACGTGCTCAGTAACTAAGGCACTTAAATAGAGAACATAATCACTGGTAAACATAAAACACCTGTGACCCATTCAGCAAGCGAACAAACCAGAGTCCAGTCCTCACATCAAGCATGACATATAAATTTTTGGGTAACGCTGTAACACTTTACTTTAAGGTCCATAAATAAGCATATTTTAAGATATTAACTAATACTTTCATTATGATGAATTAATTCATTCACTAATCATTAGTGCAGAATATAAACATCCTATACATTAATTAAGTATTAACATCTTGTTAACTCTTTCTAATGAGTTGTTAACTAGTTGTTAATGACTTTTACGATTAATAAAGGTTTAGTTTAGAAACAATGTAGGGTAAACCAAATTATAGGCTATAAGTTCAGCCATTTTGAGACCTTTTTGTATTTTTTATTTTTCAGCACCCCCAAATATAAAGTACACTCTAACATGAGATATAGTTTTATAAAATTAAATGAAATATAAAGTGAGGGAAAATAAGTATTTAGACACTTCACATTTAAACACCTAATGTCATTTGATATTATACCTACAAATCTGAAGAAAAAAAAAACATATGTTTTCATAAACATAGAAAAATATGTTTAAAAATTATGCAGATAAGTAAAAAAGTATTTGTAAAATATGGAGCACTGACTAGCAAAGATGTATAATATTGTGGGTAATGAAGCACTGGGGTCAGCAATGGGGAAGGCCACACAGAAATACAGAAGGAACATGTTGGTTTAATACGTGTTCAAATCTTGAATATAATAAGGAAGGTCTGGAAAGCAGTGTAAATAGAAATCGGCAGTAGTACATACAAGGACGAAGTACATATAAGGATGAAGAAATTGGTAAAAACTCTGAAATTTCTGAATTTTAGTCAAGTAAATAGCATGCATTAGCAAGGTTAATACGTTTTGCCTTAATGAACTTGTCAAGCTGTCTTATTTTAACTACAAAGCAACATTGTCTTAGTCTGCTCATACAGTCAGAATATTACAATGAAAATGTCACTGATATATGTTTTTGTCAAAAACTAAAAGTGCTTATCACAGTAGAGACAGTTATCATAATGTAGCAAATAGATAAACTAAGGACTGGTACATACCTTGAAGGAACATTTGCATGCTAGCCCACTTTGTTCCAATGTGTAAACTACAAACATGTAAGAGGACAGCTTGGATTTCAGTTAGAGACTCTATAATCATACTGGTTTTGTGTTTAAATGTTCTTTACTTACTCAAGGCCACAGTTCTCAGCTAAAGTAGAGACAAAAACGAAAACACTGTAAACAGTACACAAGAGAGAGGACAAAAATGCTATTTAGAAAAATATATATTTTAAGCAACCAAATAGAATAGGCATTTTAGTACCAAAGGTTATAGAGAACTGGAGAGCTAAAGATGGAGAGCTAATGACTGACTTTCCCCCTGATCTGTTGATTATAGGCCTGCTGTGTTACTGTCATTTTCAGCTAAGTAGCACTGCATAATTTAAAGCAAAAATATTATATGCTAATTAAGTCATTTTAGCTGTGATACTGCCTGCGGCTTGATGTACTGGGTACTAAACCAAACATATACAGAGCTAACAGTGAGCATAATTTAGACTGTTCAATAAGTTTAGTAACCTTCTAAGAAGCTTAAGTGTCATGGTTCAAGAAATAAAAATGCAGCAACATTGTACAACATTTACAAATATACAATAATATTACAAATTAGAATTTTAATGTATGATATTACAATAATATATTACAAGTAAATATAGTCTCACAACACAACATGTGTCTGTTAACCTAAAACTGTAAACTGGGTAAACTTGTGTGTATTCTCTGTTGTGTTGAGTAATGTATTCAGTTCCTTTTTGACCATAAGACATTAAAAAGATAATGTACTCTATATACTGTATAGTATACAGGTTAGTATATGTATCCAGTATACTATATACAGTATTTCACATTTACATAATTTTAATGTTCAAATAAATTACTGAGAAGAATGCATTCTATGTGTTTATTTCACTGTTTTGGGAAGCATAATAGTGTGGAAATGCAAGACAAGATTATATGTGGACAGGTGTGTTAGGACTTAACCAGCTCAGCAAAGTTAAAATATGATGTCTATTCATGAAAGTGATCATCAGTATCACTTATTTTCTTACAGCAAATACTAGCAGGGTGGAAAGTAATATTGTGGACAGATAGAAAGCCATAAAATTTAGTAACAAAAATGCATAAAACAATATTGTATATTAATACTGTTTATTTCTAATAGAAATACATAAAAGCACACTAAAATAATGGGAGAGCTTTAACCAGGGTGAGAAAGGCACCACATATAGGATATAGATAGGAATATAAGGAATGTCCAATATTAGACCTTTTGCCTTGATATACTGTAGACTTTATGACAAAAGCCTTGGAAACCTTCTTTTTGTTTCTTTACAGTAGATGCAGACAACCCATATTATGAAAAGCAAACTCATTCAATTCAGCTAAAGGCCTTGTTGACTGGAATCCAGTGTGTGGGTAGAAATATGACAAGTCCTCTGGCTGAGGTCCGACAACCCTGTGTCTGGCAACTAGACTTTTTGAAACTTGTGAAAGTACATAAAGTCTTTTTTTTTTAGTTGGCTCTTCTTGTACTTAACTATAAAGTTCCATAATTTTATTCTGCATCTTTTGTGTGTCCAAAATGAGAAAGATTAACATTAAATGTGTCTTACTCTCCTTTTTAAAATGTGAATGTATGTGTAATTGTGTGTTGCATCTCTGGGGTGTGTCTTGAACACCCCCATGTATGGCACCACAACAGAGAGAGCTATATGACCCAATGACCCCATATGCAAATCAATGAGTGCAAGGGGTCCATGATGCTCTGACAGACGACCTCATTGCTGACCTCATCGCTGGCCTTGAGCTGAAGTTTCAAACTAACTTATCCATTATATAACAAGCAAAACAACTCACTTGCTAAATCCTGCGTGACTATGCTCTTAAAATTGTGCTTTCTACAACCACAAAATCAACTCAAGTTAAATCATTAGTAGACTGTAGTAAAATCATTCCCTGATGAAACAAATTATCTGAACTTGCAATATATGTAATGAAATTTATCATGCAAACAAATATTTGAAAGGAACAAAAGTGCACTAAAAAGTGAAGTAAAATGACAGTTCTTTAGACATAATGTCTATTAAGTCTACTTGTATTACAAATTTAAAAATATTCTTTTTCTTTATTATACATACATATATATATATATATATATATATATATATATATATATATATATATATATATATATATATATATATATATACATATATATATATATATATATAAGAGAGAGAGAGAGAGAGAGAGAGAGAGAGATAATTGTTACACAATAATTGTTGCACACCTCTATTTAACAAAGATATATTTTTTTGGATCAACCTGTGTTTTGTTTGCAATTGTTTGATATCCATGAGAGTATGCGAACAAACGATAAAGACAAATTTTCACAGTTGTCTTTGTTCATATTTACCAAGAGTGCCAATATTAGGGATATATATGTAATATTGGATAATTTTCTCAATAAATAAATGACCAAGTACAATATTTTTGTCTGATTGGTTTAATTGGGTTCTCTTTGATTACTTTTAGGACTGAAAATCTGATTATGTTTTAGGTCATATTTATACAGAAATATAGAACATTCTAAAGGGTTCACAAACTTTCAAGCACCACTGTAGCGTCTCTGCATGCACTTTGTTTTAAGGGTTTTTCTTTGCATGTAAATTACTTGTATCAATACATCTATTACTTCTTTGTTCTATATTTTATAGGATTGTATTATGCAATATGCTGAAAAGCGACGTTACTATGGGGGTAGATAGCACTGCAAACAATGTTATGATGCTGATACATACTACTGTACAGTCATAGATGAGGGAGAAGGGAGAAGAGCAATTTATGAGAAAAGACAGAAAGGTGATTAATATGGATGTGGGCTTATTCTTCATTTCTTTATAGTCAGAAGAAAAATGGCATCTGTTTTGCCAGAAACAGTTATAATTGAACTTTAGACCAGATTCCATTAGCAGTGACATAGTCTGGCATTCACTGGCAGGCAAAGGTAATGAATACAACATAAAAAGTAGATCCTCTTTTAGCTGAGCTAAATACAAGAATAGTGCTGCCATCTTGAATCTTGACTTTACAAGCTGAGCTCACTGATTTGAATTTTAAGTGTCAGATAAGATTTTCTAGTAAAATGATGGCAGTTTGTTCAGTGCATGGTTGTAACCCCATATTTCACAGGGTATTGAAAATGTGCCACTTCCATATTTCTTTTAAGTACTTCAAATCAATGCCCATAAGTATCTTTTTTTTCTTTTTTCCTTTTACACCTCTGCTTCAGATTTTCAAAACAAATTTGTATTTTTTAGACAGGTTTTCTGCCTCCCGAGCAGAGAAGTCTAATTAGCAGTCTGCATAGAAGTAGAGGGGTTCTGTATCTCATGGTTAAAAAGAAAAAAAAATACCCATCACTTAAAGGCAACTAATTCCTGTTTATTGAAGCTGCACACAATAAATGAACACACAATAAACTTGTAGGTATCTATACAGGAACAAATGAGTAATTCTTCATCAACATCCATTTTATTCCTATGAAATACTAAGAACTACTACTTAATTACTCAGCAAGTATGTAATTTTACTCAGCAAGTAATATAAGAAATATATTTATTGAAACATTGTTGACACATCCAAAACTTATTTCCCCCAATGTAAATGCTGTTGAGAGTTTTAGAGGTCATTAGTATTATTACAATCAATGCAAAATTACAAGACTGCTAAAACTCTAAACAGCATGGTGTATCCGAACATCATTACTGGTTAAATGTATCCCACCATGGCCAGTCGATGGGAACATGCTTCATTATTTATTCTTAGATTGATGCAGACATGTGCACGTATATGTATATGTGTGTGTGTGTGTGTGTGTGTGTGTGTGTGTGTGTGTGTGTGTGTGTGTGTGTGTGTGTGTGTGTGTGTTCAATTAGACAGCACTCCAGAGTCATCACAGTATTGCTCAACATCTTTGCTATCAAAGACACATAAATTGGATGTAGCACCATGTTAATGGGAGAAAATATTGCTTGGTATAATTCATTTGCAAAAATTTAATTGGTATATTAAGGTCGTCTAGTCCCCACCGGCAAGTGCTTTGGCCCTGATAAGAGATTTTTCATTAAGTTTTCTTGTTTACAATGCAATCAGTTTAGCTGCCTATTGTCATACAGGAGAGGAGGCGAAGACAGCAGGTGGCTAGTGAGACTTGTGCTTTTATAAGCCTCAGCTTGGTCACTGATAAACAAGGCCTTTTATTATAAGGCCTTTTCTTATCATTTGTACATACAAACATACTGATTAAGAAACAATCAGTGTTGGAATTTCAAAAGATACAAGTTCTGGTTTCATGTTTTGGAGGAACTGTTTGCTCTCCATAGTTGCTCGATGTCATGAACTGTATATTAGTATATTAGTATGGTGTCTGCCAAAGTTTCTCACTCTTTCAAGGTTTTGTTTTTTTTAAATAACCGAATTTAAGAGCTCAACAATTTAAGAACTTAAGAGGAATTTAGATGTTTTAGAGTTAGTTTTGATTGATTTACCCACAGTAAGGCATCTTTGATTAAGCCCCAGAAAAAAAAAGAAAAAAAAAACTATGACTATTTGTGTTTCTAACATCGTCTGGTAGGGTTTGCACTCAAAATATTCTGTATTTTCTCTAATGAATTGGCACTCTTGGTTATGTTTCGGTGCATGAGCAGCCCTTAAGTGAAAGTTTATTCAATTTATTTTCACTAAACCTTAATGTAGAATCACCAGCATGTCATACTGTGCTTTTGGATTATTCTGCCATTTTGGTAAAGTTAGTTAAAAAGAGATCTGTTTTCTTGTGGTTTTGAGAATTGTCATTCTTTAAAGTGAATCAAATGAAAAGGGGTGGTATTGTGGGGAAAAAAATGCCAAGCAACAGTATATGGATAAAATTAGTTGTAGTAATGGCAGAGTAATGATCTGAATATGCCAGCTCCACTTAAATTTCCCAGACATGTTCCAGACCTGCTGTTTAGTTTTACAAGCTGCCAGTAGCAAACAAGCTTTGTCTTGTGCTTAATACTTTTCTATATGAGAGAGAAGTGCAGCAGCACAACATACATTAATACCAAATGAGACATGCATGGTTTCATTTCAAAATCTGAATTTCAAGTAGTATTTTATTACTTGTGCCCATAAAATCCTCCAAAGAAACTCCTCCTATGATACTGGATTGAGTTATTTATATGAAAATGACACACACATACATTCAACCAGGATATGTATAGTCCTGGTTTGGGATATTTATTTATTTATTTTTGCCGAGCCATGGCAAGATGCACTGTTAGAGGACAAGTCATATAAATCACCCATAGGCTGAACAGTCTTTATGAAAAAAAAAAAATCCAGCAGCAACACAGTGCAGAAAATCATATACAGTGGTGCTTGAAAGTTTGTGAACCCTTTAGGATTTTCTTAATTTCTGCATAAATATGACGTAAAAAATCATCAGATTTTCACACAAGTCCTAAAAGAGCCCAATTAAGGGGACTTATTATGCAAAATTCACTTTTACATAGTATTTTAACATATATGGTGTTTCAACATAAATGTGTATTAGAAGTGTGTACACAAACACCATACAATGGTAAAAATCCATACAGTCCTTTTTTATATTCCCCATGAATCATAAACCGTGTTTCAAAATTAGTCATTTTAGCTTTCTCTCAAACATGATGTCACGTTGGAACAGGCCCCGCTCACAACTGGTGACGGAGCAGCTAGTGATGAGAAGAATGTCTCATCTTAGTAAGCTTTGTAAGTGTTCTTTTATTGGCTGTAAAATATAAATATAATGCAGGATTTGCAAAAAATTGTAGGTAAAACTTTCCATGAAGCTCATGCTTATAATTAATTATAGCCCCAATTATAACTAAGTACATATTACTGCTCTATAAACTAATTTATAATGACCCATAAAGACCTATACTTTGTTATAAGAACAGTTATAGCTACATTTATATTATTGTTATAATTACTTATAAGTGATGCACTTGTTTTTTCAGTGCACATGCTCATTATACACTAATTTATTTACTAATTGACTATTTACTTAGTCAGTCTTATGGTTCCATTAATGTATTCATAAAAATACAGCCTGCATTTATATAATGTTATTATATTATAGTTATAATGACTTATTAGTAATACAGATTTATTTCTAGGTCCAATAAGTGAATTATTTTATATTGCAATTGATAGTTGTGTTGTGCTGCCTTATAAATACTTTGTTGTGAGTTTATTGTGATGTTATAATTCAATTACTAACCTTTATAAATGCATAATTGATGGTAAAGTAAAGTGAAAGAATAGGCTACAGTTTCCATAATGCAAATGTTAAGAAATCATGAAGATGTGCTTATTATCCATTATAAATGATTTTAAAATTGTTTATTTGAATATGCAACTCCTGAACAATAATTATAAATGTTTTTATAAAGGTTTTAAGAAAGTAATAAAAAAAAAAACAGAAATCATATTGATGCAAACAATAGCACTTTTTTTTAATGTTACATACCATCAAAACACTGTAACTGTCATTTTTGAAGTATAATGTTAAATCGGAATATGTATTTTCATACATAAGGCTGAGGAGCTATAGCTTTTAACAAGCTTTAACATAGTTTTTTTTTTTAAATGCCTGAGATGAACAAGTTCATTAAGAACAAGTGTCTGACACACTGCGTCTTAGAAGGTGCTGCTACTGTCAGTTTTCATCTGGGAGATTGTCTATTTGAAGGTACTACTCATTGCATCAGGACATCTCAAATAAGTAAATAAAAAAAAAATAAAAATATTATTATTTTTTTTATAAAATATATTTTTTTTTTTTTTTTTTTTTTAAAATTTTTTTAAAAAAAAATATTATAATTATAAATGGGGCAATAATTGGTTAGCATGGGCTTCATAGAAAGTGTTACCAAATTTTATTGTAAAGTATGGATCATTACCAAATGTTCAGCAGAAATGTTCAGCAGAAATGTTCAATAAAAATGAAACTGTAAAAAAAACTATTCATGATCCAGCTTTATATCCATAACATCCAGCAAGTATAACACTTTATATTTTGTGAATGTTTGCAAATCGCCTTTCCGAATGTGTTTGTTATCAAATTCCACGGTTAATGTAAGGTACCATTGTGTCTGATTGTGTTCACGGAGAGCAAAGCTATGTCATCACCAGAAAACATTTACTGTCTGTATAATTCATAACTGCAACTTTGTTATGCTTCAATACAGTAAGGTGCAGTGGCGCCTGCTGCCGTACAGCTGTATGCACTGTGCATACCATGAGGCTGCTCTAATTAACACAGTTTTAATTTTTTACATAATTTTAAAATTGATTATTAATCTATCTGTACACTCATGACATTCTCAAAGCAAGAGAGAATTAAAATAAACGAAAGGTTTGCGTTTGTATTGTAAAGTGTGTATGTGCGGGATGGGTGAAAAGAAATCTATTGGCTACTTTAGTTTTGTTTAACTTGTGCTTTTTCCACAAACATTAAATAACATTTCAAATAGTTTAAAACAAGGTTCAAAATGAATAAATGCTCTCTAAAATAGCTCAACTTGATTGAGACATTTGCAAAATGGCCTAAAACTAATGAGACAAAAATTGCTCCTCTGCCCATGGTGGAGAGCGCAGTCTCGTTGGCACGGTTCGGGAACCCAAGGCTAAGTCTCTTTCATTGGATGATTCGGGTCCAGCTGCTAACTGCCAGCTGCTCAACCTCCTCACATGGAACCGCTACTCTCCAACAGCAACCTTCTGTTGATCCTGCCAGCCCACAGGTACCTGTTAACTGTTACCCAGTTATAATAACTGACGTATCAGTTATCTGCACATTTAAATCAGATGGTCTTAAATCGCCCACTGATTCTGTTAATCTCTTATGTGTTTTTCAATGAGACTTTATATCCAATGTTGAAATACAGCTAGTAATGACAGTGCATTAGTGATGCTGCTTCAAAATAAAAGGGAAGATGCCACATTTGGAAAGATGTGGGATCAAAAGTTGTGAGTTGGCTGCCAAACTTCATTTCAATCCCCCAGTCCCTCAAAGACAAAGCTGTCACACACACCAGCAACAACCACAGAGGAATACTGGTGACAGAATCTGTTTCTTCCCTTCATAGATTACCTCGAATCTGAAGTGAAAGACCGAGTTTGCCTGGCACTCCCATGACTGAAAGGCCAGTATTTGTTGCTGGACAAACTGTCAGAATTGTCGGACACAGTGTGGCAAAAAATGAGTACGGGGTATTGATGCCCAATCTAGATGGTGCTGATGTTGAACTGGAGATGTGGAGGCAATTTAATGGAATAGCACGAAGTAGCAGTGACATTTGAGGTTTTAAACAACAGGGCAGAATTTTTCCCAACTTTACAGTGTGCACTGAAAGTCCTTCTAACTATGCCCGCATCCACAGCCTCTGCGGAGCGGTCCTTTAGTGTATTGAGGTGTGACAATGACAGACTACAGGCTTACTTGACTTGCCCTTATCAACATTCATCCTGAAATAAAAATAAACTGCAAGGAAATGCTTAAACAATTTGATGCAACTGGGAGGAAGAGTAAACTTACAGATCTGTGGATGGGTTTAATTTCTTAAACACACTAGTTATATTGGATATTGGTTCTCCTGATTTGTTCTTGCTGTAGGATCCAAAGCACGAGCTGGAATGCACAACCCTCTTTTGGAATAGGGGTGGGGGGGCTGCAGCTTATTCGCATTTAAAGAGACACACATGAAAACAGTGTGTTTTTGCTTTCCCCCAAAAAGGGGCATTTAGATATAATCTCTCCACCTAGTCCCGGGTCTTCCCAGAGGTCTCTGCCCAGCTGGACATGCCTGAAACACCTCCCTAGGAAGGTGCCCAGCGTGCATCCTTACCAGGTGCCCGAACCACCTCAACAGGCTCCTTTCAACGCAAAGGAGCAGCGGCACTACTCTGAGTTCCTCTCAGATAACCAAGCTTTTCACCCTATCTCTAAGGGAGAAACCAGCCACCCTCCTGAGAAAACCCATTTCGGCCACTTCCGTACCCGCGATCTAGTTCTTTCAGTCACTACCCAGCCTTCACAACCATAGGTGAAGGTAGGAATGAAAATTGGCCGGTAGATCGAGAGCTTTGCCTTCCGGCTCAGCTCTCTTTTCGTCACAACGGTGCGGTAAAGCGATTGCAATACTGCTCCCACTGCTCCAATTCTCCGGCCAATCTCCCGCTCAAATCTCCCCTCACTCGTGAATAAGACCCCAACGTACTTGGATTCCTTCACTTGAGTTAAGTACATGGTCCAATGGACCAAGTCATGGACCAATGATGCCATCGGGACCACAGCATCTGCAAAAACAGCGATGAGATCATCAGGCCACCAAACCGCAACCCCTCCCTACCATGACTATGTCTCAATATCCTGTCCATGAATATCACAAACAGGATTGGTGATAAAAGCGCAACCACCACCAGGAACGAGTCTGACTTTTTGCAGAGAATCCAGACACAGCTCTCGCTTTGGGCGTACAGCGATTGGATAGTCCTAAGAAGGGGCACCCTCACCCCATACTCCCTCAGCACCTCCCACAGTAAACCCCTGGGGAACCGGTCATATACCTTCTCCATATCCACAAAACACATGCACACTGAATGGGCTAAAGTGCTAGTCCGTTGTTCCATGACCAGGATGGAATCCGCATTGTTCCTCTTCAATCCACGGTTCAACTATTGGCCGAATCCTCCATTCCAGCACCTTGGAGTAGACTTTACCAGGGAGGATGAGAAGTGTGATACCCCTATAATTGGCACACACTCTCTGGTCCCCCTTTTTTAACAGTGAACCACCACCCCGGTCTGCCACTCCTTGGGGACTGTCCCCGATTTCCACGCAATGTTAAAGAGGCATGTCATCCAAGACATCCCCTCCACACCCAGAGCTTTCAGCATTTCTGGACGGATCTCATCAATCCTCGGGGCTTTGCCATCGTGTAGTTGTTTGACTACCTCAGTGACCTCCACCAGGGAAATTGACGATGATCCCCGATCAGCCTCCACCTCTGCCTCTACCATAGAGAGTGTGTTAGTTGGATTCAGGAGTTCCTGAGGTCAACAGCATCCCATCCTTACAGTACACAGCTTGGATAGTTCCCCGTTTCCTCTTCCTGAGGTGGCAGATGGTTTTCCAGAAACACCTTGGTGCTGACCAAAAGTCCTTCTCCATGTCCTCTCCAAACTTTTCCCCACACCCGCTGCTTTGCCTTTTTCATTGCAGACGCTGGAGCCCTTCGGGTCTGTCAGTACCTTGCAACTGCCTCCAGAGTCCTCTGGGATAACACATCCTGGAAGGCCTCCTTCTTCAGTCGGACGGCTTCCCTGACCACCGGTGTCCACCACGATGTTCGAGGGTTACCACCCCTAGAGACCACAGCTCTCCACCGCAGCTTCAGATGCAGGTGAAGAGAGGGGCAGAGCTGTCAAATGATCACCATCTGGTGGTGAGTTGGGTGAAGGGGTGGGGGAAGACTCTGGAGAGACCTGGAAAGCCCAAACAGGTAGTGCGGGTGAACTGGGAACATCTGGAGGAGGCCCCTGTCCATGAGATCTTCAACTCACACCTCTGGCTGAGTTTTTCCTGGTACCCCTGTGGAGGTTCGGGGCATTGAGCCTGAGTAGCCAATGTTCAAAACCTCCATTGCTGAAGCTCCTTTAAACAAATGAGACAAAATATTATACTTTGTCATTGATTTATTGAGGAACATTATTCAATATTATTGTATTATTGTATTGTATTGAGTGGCAAAAATATGTGAACCTTTGCTTTCAGTATCTGGAGTGACCCTCATGTACAACAATAACTGCAACTAAACATTTCTGGTAAGCATTGATCAGTTCTGCACATCGGCTTGGAGGAATTTCATTACAGAACAGCTTCAACTCTTGGATTTTGATGGGTTTCCTTACATGACTTGATATCTTCAGGATCTTCCACAACTTTTCAATTGGATTAACATCAGGACATTGACTTGACTATTCCAAACCGAAAACCATTCTTTGGTAGAATCATGTGTGCTGGTATAATTCAGAACTCATTGTTCCATCAATGATGGCAAGTCATCCTGACCCAAATGCAGCAGAAAAGGCCCAAACCATAATACTACCACCACCATGTTTCATAGATGGGATAAGATTCTCATAATGGAATGCAGCGTTTTCCTTTCCCCAAAAAAAGGCTATTTATTCAATAGCCTTCTGGCTTATCCATGTGGTCTTTGAACTGCAGAAGGGCAGGAATGTTCTTTTTGCAGAGCCAGTTTTCTCCGTACAACCCTACCATATACACCATTGTTGTTCAGCCTTCTCTTGATGGTGGATTCATAAACATTAGCCAATGTGAGAGAGGCCTTTAGTTGCTTAGAAGTTACCTTGGGTTCCTTTGTGACCTGGCAGACTATTGCAATTCTTGCTCTTGGAGTAATCTTTGTTGGTCGAGCGCTCCTGGGGAGGGTAACAATAGTTGGAGTATTTCAGAAACTCATGGGATCTCAAGGGATTAAAATCATGCAAAAATCAACAATCATCCAGTGAGTGACAGTTCTGCAGAAAAAAAATGCCTTGTTGATGAGATCGGTCAGAGGAGCATGGCGAGGCTGGTTTAAGTAAGACAAGAAGGATACAGTAACTGTACTCGCTACAACCGTGGTTAGCAGAAAAGCATCTCAGAATGCAAAACATGTCAAACCTTGAGGTTAGTGGACTACAAAGTCAGAAGTCTACACAAGGTTCCACCCCAGTCCACCAAGAACAGGAATTTGAGACTCAGGTTAATTCATTGGGGACAGTCCTTGTAGGTATAAATTTAAGGCCTTTGGATAACACAGGTTGCTCTGTGGAAGTCATTTCAAAATCACTGGGGAAAACCATAAGGAAACGTTGGGTCATTACGGAAAAAAAGAAAAGAAAAAGGCAATACTGCCATCCAGTGGACCATTATATGCTTGCTATGCTCATATTTATGGTGAGCCTTTGATATCAAACAGGAGCCTTTTGATTAGTAAAAAAAAAAAAGTACCCCCACTTTAACACCAAATGAACATTTGACAAAGTCAGAGACTGAGGCTTAATCTAAAATGTCTTCTAATTGGGTATCTATTAAAGTACATGCTGCTTTCCTGGTTTTAGTCCTGTGGATCCACTGCTCTAAACACAGATCCCTGCGTTCAAATCATCTCATGAAGACCTGGATCATGTATTCTGGGAATCTGAAACATGGAAAGGGGGTTAAGAAAATAATGAAAACCTCTACCTTAAATATGCACTATATACACAAATCAACTGCTAGTGGAAGTGAAAGAGACAAACTACTAAGCAGAAAGAATAGTTAATTTTTTCATAAAATTGGATGCTTGTTTTTCAATAAATATAAAAGTATTTATGATTCGAAAAGTAAAATGAAGTATTATGTTAAAGAAGTAATGTAAACATCAGCAGAATCTAAGAATATATACAGACAGTTGAAAGGTACTTTTTTAATGCTCTAGTGTGTTTGCTCTTTGACTTTGAATACAAACTTCTTTACTTTTACCTTGGTATTTTGCTAGTCAGCTCCCGGCGCTATGTCATTCCAACAGTTCATCCATTTTCTATACCACTTATACTACAGGGTGACAAGGAACCTGGAGCCTATGCCAAGAAGCATTGGGCACAAGGCAGGGTACACCTTGGACAGGGTGCCAATCCATGGCATGACACAATTACATACACATTCACACAGCTATTCATACACTACGGACACTTTGGACAGTGTGCCAATCAGCCTACCATGCAGCTACCATTTGCACCACATCGGCTTACAGCTACTATCTGCACCAATCGGCCCATCCTCTTTTTATATAGGGACATTTCTTTTTACTTGAAGAACTAGTCTTCTTTGTCTTGAAAAAGAATTTGGGTTGGTTTGAGTTGACACAGACACACACAAAACATTAAAACCAATTACATGAATAACATTGATTATCTCATTACAATGGCAGCAAGTGAACAGTCAGTTCTTGAAGTTGATTTGTTGGCCAAGTGTAAGGATTTGAGTGCCTTTGACAAGGGAAAAATTGTGATTTTTTTGAATTGCTGAACAACTGGGCCACAGCAGGTTTTGGGAGATTTTCTCAGTATGTAGTGGTTACTACCTACCAAAAGTGGTCCAAGGAAAGATAACCAGTGAACCAGGGGAAGAGATGGCACCAGGATGCGCTATGGGAAGAAGGCAAGCTGGCAGAGACAGTGTGATGCTCTGGGCAATGTTCTGCTGGGAAACCTTGGGTCCTGGCATTCATGTGGATTATACGGTCACATGTACCAGCTACCTAAACATTGCTGCAGACCAAGTACATCCAACCCCCCCATTTTATAATAATAATGTCAACAAAACTCTGGAACAACACAAATGGAACTATGGGAATTATGCTGTGATAAAAAAATAAATTTAAAAAAATCCAACAAAATAAGTAGTATATTTGCAAATATTTAGTATATTTCCATCTTCAAAGTCCCCCTTTTTGCCTAGAATTTCCAGAAATGTATTCTTGGAATTCTCTCAATCTTGAGGAATGTTCCCACCTATGCTGGACTCATATTGGCTACTTATTTCAGAATATTTTGCTCCAAGTCACCAATTTAAAAAAGGTTTAATTTTAAATTTTTTTTTTGGAAATAAAATGTTAGTTTTCTAATGAAAGAAATTACTATTTCAGCACGATTATATTTTTGTCTACAACACCGATTTCAAACTTCTAATCATACAACTTCAAATCAAAAGATTTTTAAGATTATGAGAAACATTTCAGTCAAGTGTCTCCATACTTTTGACTGGACACACATATACACTTTTTATTTAATGGCATTAATATGAAACAAAAAATAATGTATATATATATATATATATATATATATATATATATATATATATATATATATATATATATATATATATATATATATGTGTTGTATGTATATATATATATATATATATATATATATATATATATATATATATATATATATATATATATATATATATATATATATATATATATATATATATATATATATATATATATATATATATATGTATGTATGTATGTATTATGTATATATATATATATATATATATATATATATATACATATACATTTTTTTTTGTTAGTGAAATAATTTAGTGTTTTAACCCTGACAGCATTAAAAAAAATAAAAAATTTACATACCAGTTATAGATATTATTTGAAGCCGATCAGTTAAGGTTTTCATTAGTTATTTTTCTTATACGTAAATTTATGCACAATCTGGAACCCGGGTATGATTTACAAGATTTTCATGAATATCAAAGTTCTTGTGTAAATGTTCCCATGACCAATTCACAAATAAATTCATTAGTATTCAGCTTGATAAATGAGCCCCACTGTTGGCAAAGACTGCCTTTAACTAGGTGGAATTATAACATGAAAATGCAGTGTAAATGCATACTTGATGCCCAATTGGATTATGTAATGTATTCTGAATTGAAAGAAAAGCCTTCACTTCTACTCCAACACTTCATTCTATCTTCACAAAACTTGACTTTGGTGATAATTGGACAATACCTGACAGGAGCCATCAAGTAGTTCTTAAAAGTTATTTTAAAAGTGTGCCTGTAATATAAATCAATGATTACGATTGCATCAGACAACAAGACATCAGAGTAATCAAGGCTTTTTAACATCATGTGACCTCTAGAGGTCATTATAGTCAAACAGGAAGTGAAGTCTTCTGGCATGTATGAAATACATTTTGAAATACTTCACCTGCACGTCTTTAAAAACCCCTAATGAGTAATAAGTGAAAAGAGAATCTTTTTTTTATTATTATTCCTTCATGAGTAATTAGATACACATGTCACAAGAAATCACAAGAAATGTTCATGAGGCCCAAATTGTTCTAATGAGAAGAACATTTCAATTGAACCTGGATGTTAAACCTGAGAACTGGTTCCTGAGAACTGGCTACAATCCTGGCAAAGACTTGCTCACAAGATGTTTGCAAGTTAGATTCTGTTGCATTCACATGTGTCATGAGGGATCTTGCTATAGGTAAAGCATGAAGGGCTTCCACAAAACTGCACACTGCTTGAAATGTGGGAATAATATCAGTTCTTCCTTCTTTCCTCTCCACTTCTATACTTTTTACCTTTCCTCTCCACTCATTTTTCCTCTCCCATTATTGACTACACTCTTCTTCCCTCTTTCTTATATTCTTGCTTATTACATTATCCTTACATTCAGCCTGCATCTCTCCATTGCATGGTGTTAGAGAGATTTATGAAATAATCTCCCTCTCCTCACATGCACAAACATGAGCAAACATTTCTCAGAGTCTCAAAGCAATAAAAATGGCTGGTGGTATTTCTGTTTTAATAAATCCCCTGGTGACTGTGAAACTGCTTATAAGATGCAAAAATTACATGCAATGCGTTTGATTTTTTTTCTCCACCATTTTCTCAGGAAACAACAAAAATTGCTTTACGGAGTAGATTTCTCCCTTCGGATGGCTGTACTTTAAAATAAATAAATAAATAAAATAAACATATTTAAAGATACAGTGTGTAGACACTGGGAAATTTATTTTTATTTATTCACATTTAGAGCTGTCAGAGTTGTGAAATTTAGAAAACACGTCACAGTCCAGCTCAGATCCGTCCTACAACATTGTGCCTGAAAATAACATGGCCAAAGACCCGTACCAAATTTCCAATACAACTTAAAACAAAGACACAAGCAGCATAACAGTGCAAAAAATGTCTTTGAACCAGATAGCTTGTGATAAATCAGTCTCAAAGACACGCTGAGCCCCATAAACAGCTCAAAGTACAGAGAACCCTTTGTTGTTGTGTGTAGGGCCTGGGAATCAACGTCATGTCCTTCCGGTATTTTGATATTTAGTTCTTTGCTCACACACTACAGACACACACACACACACACACACACACACACACACACACAGAGAGAGAGAGAGAGAGAGAGAGAGAGAGAGAGAGAGAGAGAGAGAGAGAGAGAGAGAGAGAGAGAGAGAGAGAGAGAGAGAGAGATGAAAATATTGCTGTTTAGTTATTTTATTTAGTTACTTGTGTGGGCAAGTATCCTTCCGGTATTTTGATATTTAGTTCTTTGCTCACACACTACAGACACACACACACACAGAGAGAGAGAGAGAGAGAGAGAGAGAGAGAGAGAGAGAGAGAGAGAGATTAAAATATTGCTGTTTAGTTATTTTATTTAGTTACTTGTGTGGGCAAGTATCTATTCTTTTGAGGAATTAAACAGTCTGTACAGGATTTCACAAAGGGTTTGTTTTGTGAATGTTACAGTCAAAAATGATTTTACTGTGTTTTTTTCTGTGCTTTTTTGCAGAAAACTACTTGAATTGCTGAAACTGCAATTGCACAAATTTGTTTTGCAGTCTTTCGCACGGATGTTTGTTGTTAAATGATGCATTTTAACTGTACTCATGAATCAAAGAGGGTAAGTTGTGATAACTTGATGTGATGCATCTTTTTTGGTCCAAATTTGTGGAAAATCTCAGAATATTGTGGGGTTTGATTGATTTTGTATTAATTTCTGCAATTGCAAAAATCACAAAATCCTGGAGAGATTGATTTAAAAAAAAAATCCAAGTCACATAAAAACCGATGTAGAGTTAACAAATGAATGGGTACAAGAATCCAAAATGTGATAACACATTTGCTCAAACCAATGTATGCAGCTAAGGTTAGAGTTCACCACAGCAATTTCTTTCATGTTTGCACTGAATATTATATATCTGACACTTCACCTCCCTAGTGTTGACTCCACACAGGAAATCATTAAAATTACAGTAGATTTTTATTTGTTTGTTTGCTTGTTTTTACCATAGCTGTCATTGTTGCAGCTGTAACAGTTACTCTATTTCAGTAAAAGCGTCCCACCACAATGACACCATAAACACTCAGTTTGTATGAAAACTCATCAGCTAGCTAGGCGCTTTGCCTGACTAACCCTGACAAATTAGTGGATCACACATAAGACACTGTGTCATGACATTACATTCCTAAGCCTAATTACTTGCCTCTCACAGCCTTCAGATTAATCCCTGTGGTGGAGAACGTAGCACAACCCATGTTATAGAATGTTCTTCCGCAAGTAGCTCACAGTAATATTTAAGAAATACAAAAATGTTGCTTTGTCAAAATAGAAACAACATAAAAGTTCAAAACAAAAACATGGGGTAGTAAAGGTTGGAAAACATTCATTCTTTTTCCCCCTCCGTTCTTTCTACTTTTGTCTGCACATACAGTAAAGCAAGCTGCATTTGATTCAGAGTTTCATTTGATGTGAGTAATGTCTGACTATGATCTCATCTACAAAAACAGACATCCAGACAGTTTTCCAGTTCTCTCTCACTCACTCTTCTCTCTTTAATGCCATTCAATGGATCGTGTGCTTGGGTTAAAACTGTGATTTCTTTAAGTTCTTAATGAGCCCCTGTGGGAGATTTAATGCACCAAGAGCAGATTCACTTGGCCTGTAGTACTTCATTCTGGAAAAGTGCTCTTTCAAAACATGGTTTAAAAGAAGGAACCATCCATTACAGAAACTTTAAATTCACTTAATTAGTAGCTAACCTAGTATCCATTTGTTACAGAGGCAAGACTGAGACCAATATTTTGTGTATTTATCAATTTTCTTTCACATATTTAATTGAAACATCTGTTCTACTATCCATACAGTACTGAAACATTATGAAACATTATGATATTTAAACAATTAGTAGAGTCTGACATATGCAGAATAGAATGTCAGTTTTGACATAAAACTCTGGAGAAAGACATGGAAAGAATAAAAACTTTTATTATTAACTTGGTCTTATTGTTCCAACACCATAACCCAAATAGTAGAGGAAAGAGAGGAGAAGAAAAAAAATATTATTAAACCAAGACTTCTGAATTCATGCTAAAGGTTTGATACTGCCTTTTAAATATTTGTCAAGAACACCTATAAAAAAAAAATTAAAAATAAAAAACAATTGTGATGACACCATGTTGGCTATTTGCAAATATTTTCAGGCTTCATGCATGGGGTATTGTATTTCACTAGCATTTTTTCTGACATTTCTGTAGCAGCTTGGTACCTTGGTGCCTTGGTGTCATGGTCTTGGTGTTACCCACCTTTTAAAATTGGAAATGCAGTAGAGGTAAAGTTTCACATTTTACTCAGGAGTAAAATTTGATAGGAAATATTGCTATTTGGAAAGTCTAGTATTGCAAAATAAATCAGCATGTGATTTATGGGGAAGTTGCCATTTTCGTTAATGCTGCAGAATCCAGAAATGTTTTAGATCATGTGACATTCTGATTCCTCCAATCGCTAAGTCCAAGCTGCAACTGTATCCAAGGATTCATAGTTTAGGTATTTTTAATTTTGCTGATTGAGTAGGACCGGACCAACATGGCTGAGCTCAGGTCATCAGCACTGATAACAGTATTCATACTCACTTTTAGGAGCTTTGAAGGGGTGACCCAGCCTGGATCTTGCAGGATTGTGTGTGACCCTTTCCAAGGCCAGAGTGGCACACATGAGGTGGGTGCTAATGGCCTGGTCATCCCCCTCTCTTCTTCCGGACAGGGTCCTATGGGTCCTGCAGGGCCACCAGGAAAAGCAGGACCTCCTGGACTGCCTGGACCTAAAGGACAGGGATCTCTTGCAAAGGGACCACTGGCCTTTTATGTAGCACTGAAGGAAGACTTCGGGAAAGAAGACATTCTGAAGTTCAGTACGGTGATGACAAATCTGGGTGGCCGTTATGATTCCCTTACTGGAACTTTCACGTGCAATTTAGCTGGGGTGTACCACTTCAGTTACCACATAGTGAAGAATGGACTCAGCCTCAGAGCCGACCTGGTGCTCAATGACCACAAGGTAACGAACACTCCTGTTCTGTTCCCTACTTAGCAATGGGTGTCATGCTTTGATTATATTTAATTTTGTAATCCCAGCTACTCCTCACGAAGTTACTAGAATGATAATTAATATCGCTAAACATACACACTAACCCATTCAAGAGTGAGTGAGAAAAAAAACATCCACCATGACATGGACTAAAACTATCTTCATTTATTACATATAAAAGAATGTTGTTGTTTTTTCCTTAAAAATTTCTTGTGAATATGAGACAAGTCTCTTAATCTAAAACCTCTAAACAACACATGAACAAAACTTCACAATGAAGACTAAGAGGAATTCCAATTAAAGTGAATGTGTACTCATTGAATAGCTGTGCGCGCGTGTGTGTGTTTGTGTAGATTGTGGCGAGTGCAGTGGCAGTAGACGCTCTCCACACTGACACGGCCAGTAACAGTGCAGTGTTGCAATTGAGAGATGGCGATCGGGTGTATGTCCGCCTGAACAAGAGCGACAGAACACTTAAGGACACACAGAACCTCTTCAGCACCTTTTCTGGACATTTGCTCTACGAGATCTGAAACCCATGCCGTCTTTATCGCTGAACCTGAAGCACATGCACTGCCTCTACCCAATTATCTCTGCTAGAAGATGTCGGGGTCACTTTGTATGCATCCCAATTTTTACACTGAATAAAAGGAAACCTCTGTTACCATGTTTAAAGACTTTTTTGTTGCCATGGTAGAATCAATTCTGCGATAAAGCCACAAGGCTGAGACCTTGGCAACACATTTCACAGGACGAGAACAAGAATCACACAGACAACTAGAACAGAAAATACACATCCCTTCACATACACAATTGCTTACAAAAAAAAAGTTTCAAGGTTAAGTCATTGATCACTGTCCTCTATTACATTTTAGATGAAAATATAAAAGCACATAAATCTTGGGTAAACACATTAAGCACAGACAATGAAAAATTCACTTACACAACAAAAGTCAATACATGACTTCCTCAATACAAACCACCACAGCTACTGTTGCATTCTGCTCCAAACTACTCTACATATAGATTGCCTCTTAAGTGTCATCACTCTATATAGATAACAGCGGTTAAGTATGTGTGTACTCTTCTCTGAATTAATGAGCTCCTCTGAGATTCATGGCTTCACACTGAAATAGGGCTTGAACCTGTGTTAATGGAAAAAAGCTTATTCCTGATAGCCACCCACCTCTTGACACATGGCTGTTATCTTGCATTCCATGCTCAGCCATTTCACTTTGCTAATATTGATCATAATGAAAATCACTCTCGGAGCATGAACTAGCCAACAGTGCCCATGATTTTGTTTACTGAAAGGGAGTTTTTCATTAGAAGACTTTCTTCAATTACAAACAGAATAAAATTGTCATCATTATTTGTCATTTTTACTGCAAAACAGGCTACGGTAAACTGCTGAAGAATGCAATCCATGGCTCTTCCTGTGTAAACTTCATTTTAATATTAGAATCTCACAAGTGGTCTTAATTTACTATCTACTTGCTACATGCACTGGAATTTCTTTTACAGTTTGTTGTCATATTATAATGTCAGGAATTGAGTCGGGAGGCGAATGCAAGTGCAGGCTTTCATTTAAACTAAGGGAAACAAAGAAATAAGCTAAAACAATCTAGAAGCATGAACCTGGACTCTAGACAAATCACAACATGGGTGACACATGAACAAGCCTAGACAAAGGGTATGTCTCAAACAGGTCCCTAGTTCAGTAGATATGAATCAGTATATCGTGTACACGATTTGTTGAGGCACTGATAAGGACCCTGGCTACACGTTGAGAACTGAATTTCCGGCGCCATGACTACATACTCGCGTTGTAAATCATTTAAAGACAAAAATATTTACTTTTATTTGTCATATAAATTTGTTAGCTTAATCACTTGTACTTCTGTCATAATATGTCAAGCAGGATCATAGGCAAGCTAGTGGATTTAAAGAAGTAATCATTAAAGACTTAAAAAAAAGACTTGTTAAGACAAACAAACCATGTATACAACATCAAATATATATGCATACTGAAGTTCCTCACAACTATATTGGATGCATTTCTTTGTAAATTGGCAGACAAAATGTTCCTGTAAACTTACTTTTGAATTCATTCTGCTGCTACCATCATGAGTTATGTCATCAATAAAGATTTGTGAGCCTGTTAGCTCAAGCTAAAGCTCTAGCATTAACACTTTCTCCACCATGTTTCACAGATGAGCTATGTTTTTGATCATGAGTAGATCATTTATTTTTCTACACTTTGGCCTTTAAGTTCCTATTCATTTTTTGGTATTGCTCTTATGTATTTGGAATAGATGTAAATATATTTCGTGTGAAATAGCTTTATCAGGACACCTAGAGGGACATTTTTTCAAAGCTTTTGCATTCCCTCGCAAAACTGTTGCGTTCTCTCACGTAAACGGTGCACTTATATAGCGCTTTTATCCAAAGTGCTTTTCACTGTGTCTCATTCACCCATTCACACACACTCCCACACCAGTGGTAGCAGAGCCGCCATGCAAGACGCTAACTTGCCATCGGGAGCAACTTGGGGTTCAGTGTCTTGCCCAAGGACACTTCGACATGTGGAGTCACCAGGGCCGGGAATCGAACCACCAACCCTACGATTAGTGGACAACCCGCTCAACCACCTGCACCACAGCCGCCCCATGTAACACATAGTGTGAATTTGGGGAAAATCTGAGAACATCAAAAATTTCACCCAAAAAATGAAAACAGTAAGGAGGGTGTCTTCCTGGTTTGTTTTTGTTTTGTTTAGTTTTTGTTTTTTTTTTTTTTTTTTGGGGTTACTTTCTCCAACTTTCCCCATATTTGGATAGTGCATTAGGGAGATCAAGACTAAGAGAAGAGTGCAGGTTTGGTCTTCTTATCACAGTTAATTTTGCAGTATAGTCGGACTGGAAGAGGGTCATGACATGTCGCTGTCCCAGGTTAAAACGGAGGATGGTGTAAATGCATGGTATGAATTTGGGGAAACTGAGAACATCAAATATAAAATAGACTAAGACAAGAGTGTTGGTTTGGTATTCCTATCACAGTTAGTTTTGTCCTATCACACTCCAAAGTTGAGATCTGAGATCCTCCGTTTTCACAGGATGTTGTTCCTCACAATGTTTCCATCATCAACAACGATTATTTTCCTTGGCTGATCTCTTTCATGTTTAGTTGCCAGTACACCAATGGTTTCTATCTTTTTCAGGACATTCCAAATTGTTGCATTGGCTATGCCCAATAATTATGCAATGTCTGATCGATTTCCCTTTCCTTCAAGTCATCTTCTTCGTATGACATCATCACGTCCTACTTGCATTCTGCCTAGTGTGAGCTGTTTACATTTGCTTCTCTCTGTGCTCACATACTGTATTTTAATTCCCAATAAAGCTGTTCTTATTTACCTATTTTTCTGTTTCTGTCGTTAGAGTATGAAATAGTGACTGAAATATGCCCATTAGGACATGTTAACCATCAGTCACTTCCAACGTGCTGCTCAAAAAAAAAATTAAAAATTAAAAAATAAATAATAATAAAGCACTGCTAAGAGCCTGATTTTATAACCGCGACGTCGTGTGACAAAATCATCATACACACAACTTAAAGACAACGGCTGTGTTGTGATTTCAGCTATGTAAAATCACTTAGGGAGAAAGTTTGAAGCAAATGTATGTGCTGCTCAGAGAGAGAGAGAGAGAGAGAGAGAGAGAGAGAGAGAGATGAACCTGGCCACGTGCTTCTGTGGAAAGTTGCCAAGGTTTGACCAAAACGTCGTTAGATTTGTCGCTAGGTGCTTTTTTGAGAAGTAGACCGGAGTTGTTTGTCACATTGAGTGAGTGAATACAGCGGGTCACTGCATGTTGGAGTAATGGGCGTGTCGGAAGGTATTTTCAATTGGTCGCGAAAGCTGTCTGTTCCACTGAAAGGGCGTAAGCTTAAGCGCTATTGGGCAACAGGTTTATTAACAGGAAGCGACAAGCCGAAGTAGACAACGGGTGTGGTGTGTACCTTGTAGTTACTATCCCTAAGTTTATTTACTTTCTTTGTCTGCAAGAATTTTAATAAGATAATCAATAAAAATGTTAAATATAAATTTATCTTCGGAACTTCTTTCTGTCAACTGAGACGGCAATGTCGCGGGTTACTGACGTCATCACCAGTTTGTTTTGGTCTTGGTGTACGAGCAGTTAGTTCGGGGTACTGTTGGTGGGGATCATAAATAGTCAAAAACAAGTTATAATTATTATTTGAATGATAATGTTGTGGAAAAATCTCTCCAACCAAAGTAAAACAAACAAAAACAGAAAAAACGTCCAGTTAATAGTGGTTATGGATGTCAAAAGAAATGATACTTTATTTAAAGCAAATAAAGTGAGCCCTCTGCAGACAGCCTAAATTATGCAAACACACAGGCCTTTTTTTTTATATCTTTCTGAGGTAATGAGCTCATATTAGGCGTGGTTTTATTTATTTATTTATTTATTTATTTATTTATTTTTAAGAAGAAAAAAAAACAACTCGGCCCTTTTGTCACAATTATTTCTACTCATAGCTGTTTTATAGTTGTGGTGTAAGACCAGTTAGCTGGTTAAAAAAACAAAACAATAAACACTCAGTTGTTTCCCCTCTGACTAAAACTCCCTTCCTCGATATCGGTCCTCCTTTCCTGCGGCCTTGTAAACTCGACACTTCTTATCGGGCCTTAAGGTCGTTCACTTACAAAAGCGGTTTCTGTACAGAAAAACACAGGGTTCTTATAACTCAGTACACACTTTGAATATAGTTTGATCAGAATGTAGTTTTTAATGATACTTCTAGCTGTTGGTTATGTTTCTAGTATACATATCGATTATGTTAACTCCCTGATGATTAGATAATACATACTGATATATTTTAGAATACTAATATCTTAAAAGACGACTGTTAAATTCGGAAGTTAAAAATTTGTGCATTTTGTCTGAGAAGAAATTAAGCAATGGAAATGCTGGATGTGTTGATCATAAAACATTGCAACATTAAGCACATAATTATTAAAAGGTAGACTGCTGCTTCTAGATGATGAACTATTTAGTAACCTTCTATTAATTGGCATTAAAGAATTTAGCAAAGACACACAATTTTGACCAATAAAACATTTATTCACTTATCAATGGCAGTAGTGTGGGCCATGTGTCCACAAGTCATTTTGAACAATTGTAGACAAATCCAACATTTACACACACACACTCACTGACAGCCAGTCCATAGAACAAGTTTTCAACTTTGAACGCTTTGATGGAAATACAATCTGTGCTTCTTCTCACTAACATGTGTCTGCTAAAAAAAATAATAATAATAATAATTCTCAAGCAGCAGAACTAAAGCAATAAATTAATTATGGCTGCATTGTAATTTCACACCACTTACCTCCATCTTCCTCCAGGCTAAAACAAATGACGTATCTATTTGGTTAACGCTGATTGGTCAGCGTAGTTCCAAACAAAGACGCTCCTTTCACCAATGAGAAACCTTTAGATACACCCATTTTCATTTGCAGCTATCCCTATCTCGCGGAGGAGGAGGGGCTACAAAGGTGGGTCATGTTTTAAGTCAAAGGATTTTTATTCGCGTTCAGTCGAAAAGAAACAGACTAATGTTATTAGGGATTTCGTGTTTATTAACTTTTTATAATTCAAGCATTTTGTAAACACCACTAGATAAAATATGTACTAAAAAAAGTACTTACATTAAAAAAAAAAAAAAAGCTAAATTCAAGCACTTTGTTCAAACCCTGTTTGAATGACCCAGCCAGAGCCTAGACCTGAATCCAGCTAAAAATCTGTGAGGTGTCCTGAAGCAGACTGTGCACAGGAGATGCTCTCACACTTTGGATCTAGAATGTTTTAGTAAGAAAGTGTGGGAAAATATTGCCAAGTCAAGATGTGCCATGCTCATAGACTCTTACCCAAAAATACTGCTGTAATAAAATCAAAAGGTGCTTCAACAAAGTATTGGTATAGGCATGTGAATATTTACAACAACCTAGTTGCATAAGTTTTTTTATCAAAAAAAAAAAAAAATTATTCTGATTTTTTTTTTTTACTTGCTATAATTTCACACTGAGGGTGGAAAAAGTTCTGGCATGATTTACCAGATGATTAAAACCTGTTATTTTAACAGGAGGGTGTAGACTTTTTTTTATATCCATTGTACAGTATGGTAGAGCTCAGTTAAAAAAAATAAAAATAAAAAAGGTTCAAAATTAAATGCCGTTATTTAACAAAGAAAAACAATCATTGAGGTTTTCTTTAAGGAAATGAGAGGAGACTTCAGTGTCTGCCCTGTGTAACAGACAGGAGGTTTTCTGTCACAAGAGAGTCTTCAAGACAGAGGACTAAGTTTTAATGTTTCTTGGTAAGATGACAGTCTGCATGTATTTACTTCAACAGATAGAAAATGGGAGGCTGGTGAAGGAACTACAGTTTATAGCTGCTAGAATATAAGTGATAGCAGGAAATAACTTGCCCTGCAGATGTTCCACAACATTTAAAAAAAAAAAAAACATTTGTTAATAAATTAGAAGCTAGAATTGTTGACAAATTGCTGTAGTATAAAAGGAATAGAACACTGCAAGGCTGCATCCCAGCACCCCATTGCTAATTTTCTTACAGCATGCCCTGTTGTTGTATTACTTATTTAATATCTTCATGACACAATCTTAGAATTAACTATATACTTTAAAGTATTATTTTAGCCTTTCCTTTCGCTTTCTCTCATCCAAGCATATTTTATTTTACAATCTTAGTAAAGTTTTTAGTAAAAAAAAAAAAGAAAAAGAAACATTTACAACCATTTCACACAAAAGCATACTAACAAAGCATTGACAACAGTAGTTTATAATAAAAAAAAATAGTGGAATGAGTTTGGTTTGATGAGTTTCTGATATGTGCCTCATGCAAAGTAATGCTGCATGTTCATATCTTGGCATGAGACACTAAATATAGCAGTCTCCATTATTTTTTCTTAAACTTACTGTCACTTCTTTCTTGAGCCACAAAAGCAGTTCCCTGTATTCTGATTATATATTATATCAAATGGTTGGAAAAACCCATCAGACCCTCGGTAATACTCAATCACCATGACCGGGTTCTACTGGACAGTAGCAATATACCAGCACCAACAAGACCCCTAGAGAGACAACCTGTACAAATGGAAAGATGCGTCTCTGAAAGCTTTACATTCATGACATTAATTCTATTTTAATAACTAAAAGCAAGCCTGTTATAGAAGAAACTAAGAAATTGCTTGTAGTATTCTGTAGAAATTCAGTTTCAGTAATGGAATTCAACCGTTTTAGAGGCAGGTGCACTTATTTCCCCTTTCTGTTTTTGAGGCCCATTGAAATGTGGGTGCTGCTAGTGCATATTAGGACCCATCAATCCTTGTGAAATATTGCTTTATAACAAAATAGTGAAATAATCATAAAATGAATAATGATAATAGGCTTTGACAGTGAGATCCAGTCTATAGTAGTACACACAACAGCATACCTATCAAATATAAAATGCACATACAAACATACTCTGCACACTTATTCTGAAAGGAACAGTCCTTTTTTCTGGTGAAGACTCCAGATAGTAATACATAAGGCTTTCGCGTTTGTTTCAGTGGCTAGTGTTCACAACATCCAGGGTATTCGCATTTCTCTTTATCCTGCCTATTTGTCTGATCATGTGATCAGGTAATGATCAGGTAATTTCTCCTATTTTCATCTGTACCCATTTCAATGCCCTCCCCTCTGTGATTTGCTTGTGCATACATCAGCAAGCGTTTTGAACTTAGGTCCAAGAGAATCGAGGAAATCCAGTGACTCCTGTTCACCAAGGGTACTACAGCACCCAACAGACCCTGCAGGAGAGCCCATTCCCTCATACCCATAAGGCTTCAGGATATCGTCTGCAAAACGCGCATCTGCATCCTCCCGAAAGTAGACCAGTTTCTGCCACAAAGAAATGGAGTAGGCGGAATGAAGTGAAATGAAATCAGTTGAAAGAGTCACTAATTCAGGAGAAAGCAGTTCTTTAAGTGGCACAAAAGCTGTAGATGTTTAAAGATAGCAGAGGAGAAAGTGTTCAAAGAAAAGTAAAAACCTGCAAAACCTACAAGGTGATCGTCCCCATAGTCCCCCCCCTCCCCCCTGTTTTGCATCAGGGCATAATGTCTACTATGTGATAATCAAGTTACCTAATGCAACCCCAGAGCACAATAACCACCAAGCAATAAATATATAGAGAGCTAAAGAACATATACAAGTGATAGAGGTTATCTATGTGTATTAGAGCGTTTGTAAGATGCTACAAAGTCACCAACTCCACTTACTTTATCGAGCTGAAGCCCATTTTCCCTCCACCCATCCATTGTTGACATGGTGGAATATTTCTTATAGGAGTTGCTATAAATGCCTGTGTTGTACTTTCCAGAGGACATTGTGTTGGTGGTCATGAGGCCTTGCATGTTGTTGTGGTACATGCTGCCTCCAAATGTTTGCTTCTGTCCAAAATTTGCTCCAGTTGTGCTCTGCATGGTCTGCTGGTCCAGCATGATTCTTCCTTTAGAGAAGTCCACTATATCTACCCCAGAGCCAGGCATCAGTAGCAGTGCCTCTTTCTGTTCATAGTATGCAATTTTATATTATTATAATATAAATATACATTACATTATGCAGAAACATTCATTAAATAATTACATACACTATGTGGCAAAAAGTTTGTAGACACCAGACCGTCACACCCATATGTGCTTGTTGAACATCCCATTCCAGATTCAGTCCCCCTTTGCTGTTATAATAAGCTCTGGGAAGGCTTTCCACTACACTTTGGAGCATGGCTGTGAGGATTTGTGTTCATTCAGCCACAAGAGCATTAGTAGGGTGAGGAGGTCTGGGGTGCAGTCAGCGTTCTAGTTCATCCCAAATGTGTTCAGTGGGGTTGAGGTCAGGGCTTTGTGCATTCCACTGGACTTCTTGCACTCCGACCTTGGCGAACCATGTCTTCATTCAGCTAATTGTGCAAATTTGTCATGCTGGAACAGTTTTGTTCCTCTTAGTTCCAATGAAAGGTAATTGTTATACTACTGCATCCAAAGATATCCTATATTGTGGCAAAAGTTTTGGGAAGAACTATATATGGGTGTGGTGTTATGGTGTCCACATATTTTAGGCCTTATAGTGTATTTAAATGTAATGTTAAGGATTTGCTCAGGTATTACATCTATACACAATAAAACTCTGGTATCAGGCTGTATTTAGCCCAAGCATCTATGCTTAACAAAATATTGATAACATTGCTATGTCCTGGCAATAAGACATAAAATGTGTTCTCACCACTTCCTCCCCTGGAGCTTCAAAGTTGGATTTGAGCAGCATTCCACCAGAACCAGGTACATCATCATCACTCAAATCCAGTTTCTCTCCCTTTGTGCTGCACACAAATATGCATAGCAGACCTGTCCCAAGGAGAAAGACCATTACTCAATTACCAAATTAAGAAGTAATAAGAATGTGCCAGCCTATGCACATTATTTGTAGAGCTTTCAGATTTCTATTTGTGTATTGTACATAATCCTATAAATGAACTAGAATATGACAAGCATAAAATCTAAATAAGCGAATACTTCAGTCCTAAACATTTCAGAATGCAGTTTAACCCTCTTACCCCCAAGTTCCCACAGTATTCTGTCCCATAACCCTATATTCCCCAGAGAAACAGCACGCCAACCCTGTGATCCTGGGCCAAAAGTCAACATTTTAATTTCAACATTTTTAGGCCTTGAAACAACTTATAATAATGTATTAGTGTAATATTACTTTGAAAATGAAGCAGTTCAGTGTTTTTACTCCACTTAGAGCACAACTCTTAACTAGAGAAATTACGAAAAAAATGCTTGCTAAAATCCTTCTACTCCGGTAGAAGTACCATACGAGCATCAAGGTGGTCAATGCCTTTGAATAAATTCAAGTAAATAATAAATTAATAAATAAATAAATGCATTTTAGCGCCAAAAGTCAACTTTCTGGTGATAATCAGACCAGCAGGTACTGTTTTCACGAATGCACAGAGATAGTCACGTTATGACTCCAAACCCCTGCAGTGTCAGTCGCACTGGTTGATGCTGAAGATGAAGATGGATAAGGGTCTGAATCAGGAGAGTTTTCGTCATCATCAGTTTTGGTTTCAACATCGCCTGAACTTTCACTGCTGTCACTATCTAGAATCCTTGCTCTCGCCTGTGTAACTGTGTATGTTTTCTTTTTTTTCCACTGTTTTAGATGTACCTGTGTTCACTGTAGGTGTAACTTTAGCTGGAACACGATTAGCTTTTTGCTTTGGCATTTTTAGTTCACTTCTACTATTACACCAATATTCATGCTTGGATCAGCTTCATGGTAATGACGACATGATAACGTAATCATGTTGTGACCTCATGACATCAACCTTCCGGGTCAAAAAATAATAATTATATTTAATTAAGTAAGGAATCAGTAGAGTAATACCGGCATTCCGGACTTACGGGGATAACGTATACACTGTAAAGCCGCTATATCGGCCTTATGGGTATTTGGCATAGACGACCAAGGTGTTATATCGTCCTTACGGGAATAGATCAAAGACGGGCAAGCCGGTTTTTCGGCCATATGAGGTAAGAGGGTTAACGTGCAAACTGTCCTGCTTGACACAATGGGATATCAAGTGACAAGCAAGATATGTATAGATTTATATAAAAGATATGCAACTATAAAAGTAAAAAAAGGCTGTGAAGAGCAGCTATATGAGAAGCTGTCATTAAAGACCTGTGCCATGCTGCCTGAATCAATACAGTAATGTCAATGTGTTGGTAAGTGTTTGTAACCTATGGCATGGCCAGTAAGGGGCACTTACAGAGCAATAGAAGCAGCAGCAGTCCCAGAAGCATGGCGAGGACACCCCACACTCCCAGTGTGGTGGACATGCGTTGAGGTGCACACACTCCCTCCATCGTACAATCACATATTCGCACTGACACAGTTTGCTCTTCTCCAAAATCCTGAAGGTCCTTCACTTGTATCGGGACTTTGTACATACCATTGGGCAAGTCCACAACTGGCTCCAGCATTACTGAGGTATCTAAAGAACAAAAAGGTACGGTCTTAGAGAAGTGTAGATTAAAGGAAGTTTGTGGACTGACTTTCATTGTACAGTTTTATCTGGCTGCCCCAAAAAATATTTCACCACACAAACAGATTTCTATTTACATCTATTACAATTTTACGATTCTTAGAATGAACCCAACGGACTCCTACAGAGATCTCCATTTTCTCTTGACATACCTGTGGCACTTTTTAGCCTCCATTGTTCAGCATTCACACTGCCCAGTTTAAAGATGAATGGAGCAGAGTATGGCGTCTGGTCAGGGTCTTTAGCCTCAATGAGTATGGAGCTCAGTCTACCACCTCTGTTGCAAAGGATGTGGTCTGATTTATTGATTGTTGGCATATTATCATTCACATCCTCAATGAGGATCAACACCGTACCAGTACCAGTCTTCTGACCTAGGAGTGGAGTGGGAAAGGGGTATTCAGTGTGTGGTGCAATAGCATTTGCTTACAATAGCATTTGTTTAATTACCAGCATAAAAAATTATGACCTATTCTTAGGCTGTTAATGTATGGCTGAGAATGGTATTCTGATGGGTGACTTACTGTTGGAGCAAAATTCTGAACTAGTGTTTGCTTTTCACGGCCACATAAATATGGACATACCACATATCCAAACCATAGGCTGTGCAAATATGGTCTAATATAGCATATTTTCTTCTCTTTTTTTTTTAAATGAATAGGTCATAAAAAAACTTTCAGAAAAAACCATACCCTATATCGGAGGTGTCCGATCTTATCCTCAAAGGGCCAGTGTAATCACTTGATCTTGGCTTTCATCAATACACTCGGGTGGCTTCTGGTTGGAGTGAAAACCTGCAGCCAAACTGGCCCGTTCCAGATAAGATTGGACACCCCTGCCCTATATGTATGTGTATTGTTCATTTGAGCAATTAAGACTGAAACATACTGTATTTTGTAAACACCCTTTTAAGACTCTACTATAGTGAATGGCCTGAAACTTGACATTCTATCTACAATAGAATGTAGTTGCGTTTCACCAAGCATCATGTACTCACTCTTATCCACTGCTTTGACAGTGATGTTATATGTATTATTATATACAAGTGGTGATTCTCGGTCAATGGTCATTGCTGTCTTCAGCTCGCCAGTGCTGTCTATCACATTGATCCAGGACTCTTTAGTCAACTTATAGTATCTGTCAGAGGAAGACAGTTTTGGATTATTTTTTCCTTTTCATCTTCAGTTCCTGGACTGCACAGTGATTCATAACATCATTGGTATTGCAAAAAATATTTCATTGTACCTGGACCATGCTCCAACAGGCACAAGAATCCAACAATCATACATCAGTAAGCACTGATATAATCAATATTTACTGGTATCAGTACTATTAATCCATTAATCAAGAGCAGAGAGAAATTGATTTCTATCATTTAACCAACCAAAAGCAAAAAAAATTTAAAAATTGGCAAAATCAAACATAAACGAAGTTTATTTCTGTCCAAACTTTGCCAAGTTTGGACAGAAATCAACAGAATAGAGAACACAGAGAAGGCACTCAATAAATTAAGAGATTAGTATACAACTTAAACCAGAGTGAGACCAACTCACTCAGTCTCAGATCAGTTATTTTCTTCCACGCATGAGTGACATGTCTGTGTTCTCATCTGCACAAAGAACTGCATGAAGGGGGGGAAATGCACACAGGATTGATTCAAATGGACTAAACACCACATACGTGAAAGTACCCTAAGAATCAAACAAGTGCACCCCACAAGTGCCCTTACTTTATGTCCTTGCTGCTTTTGGTCTCTGGATCAGTGGCTGTGTAGATTCCGATTAGAGTCCCATTAGGTACATTCTCTTTAACTTTGAGCTGGAGTATAGGTACAGAGAATTCTGGTCCTTCGTCCACATTTTCTACACTGATCTCCACGGGCACTTTCTGCCAGGTTGAGCTGCTTCCTATTAGAGGAGCCTCATTACGTGCCATCACCTCCAGGTTCAGTGTCTGCTGCTTCTCATAATCCAGAGGCTGATTGCAAGTGAAAAGCAGAGAACAGAATAAAATTTATGACAGAAGATAATGAAATTTATGCTAGAGCATGTATAATAAAAATATCTGTATTTATGTCTCATTTGTGATTTCTACAAATTATGTGCTGTTTGTGTTCTATGTATGTGTTGAATTTATATGCCTCAATTGATACTTGGATACACTAAAAAAAAAAAAATAAATAAATAAAATCTCCCTAATCAGTTGTTATGAGCTCATGGGAATCTCAACATGTATTAGCTTGCTGGTCTGACGGTAGGGTGTGGCTGAGCCTAAGAAAACACACACATGTCTGACAAGGCAGCGCCCAGCCAGTCTCTTTTACACCCTGCTAACCAACTGCAGTCCCAACACTGTAAATCTACTATAATTAATACATGCAGAGCCTTACAAAAGTGACTGCACCACAGAAACTGGAGTTTCAGGGGTAAATGCCATACATTCAAAAGCAAACAAACTACAGCTAAAAACATCTACAAGGTGGGTTGAAAAAGGACTTTAGATGGACTCATGCCAAGTACATATACAGTTGCAATCAAAATTATTCAACACCCAATCAGGTTTATTGTCAATATTTACAGACTTTCAGCTGTTTGCAATTAACAAATCAGGCAAAAGCAATTGAAATAGTTCAACACAACAAATGCTTCAAGGGCTTTCCCCAAATTCAACTGAAAATACAACTTATAATGTCTTCTCCAGTCTAAAGAAACTACATATTAACATACTGCAAGTTTAGTGATGATAGCTCAATCTGACCCTTGTCAAATGCATGCTGAAAGCTTATTGGCTGATGGAAGTTGTAATTAGAAATCCACATCACAGCTTAGTACGCAGGTGCAGAACACCACTTGCACTTCCAGATTGAATCCATGCAACCAATCAATCATGAGTTATAGCTGTTTATGTAAACCAAGCTTTGGCATGCTAGGATGTATTGGCATTTGGTGGCCATATTGTTTATAAGCGTCAACATGCAGGTTTTTAATAATTACTGACATTTATCGAGTCCAGTGAATATTTTGCCACCAGTTTTGTGAAAGAATCAAAAGTTGACACCGTACTATAGCGCCACCATCAGGCTCTTCACACTTACCAGAGTCGTCGGAGAGACTACTACCTTTCAACCAAGATTATGACTTAAGATTAAGATTATGAAGTTCATTGTCTGTACACCCTACAGTTTAGTCTGGATTAGTTGTTTTAGAGGGGAAGGAGGAGGAGGAGAACATTAAGTCAAAGCAATATTTGACCACCCTCTGCTTATAGAAATATAGTTCAAGCCTACATTCTATCCTCTTACCTTTGTGACATAAAGGAGTCCTTCATTTGTGACCGGATCCGTTTTGATCATGAAGTTGCCACTCTCATTGCCCTTAGTGATTTCATACACTGCTTTCCAGTTAGAGGTGTTCTTCAAGTCTTTGTCATTCACAGGGATCCTGAGGACCAGCACATCTGCTTTGTTCTCCGTCACCTGGCCTTTGAACTATAGCACAAACACAGCAAACAATACTGTAGGAAGTATCTTCATATATATTTTATTGTTTCGCATGTTTCATGTTTTACTTTGTATTAATTTGGTAGTATTGCTTGGTAATTTTTATTTTTTTAGTTTGTGCCCTCTACATGTGAAGAAAGGGAAAGGATAGACTGAGCCGTGCCTGAAGTAAGGTGGGGTCATGGTGGAGCACAGGGTCAGTCAGTAGGTTTACATGGACAACAACAATCTTGATTTTAACCCTGATTTAGACAATACTCTAAGAAACTAGCATGTAAACAGCGATTGTTGATGACCTTAATCCGACTAAAGTAATTTGCAAAGTACAGATTGAATTAAGACATATTGTAGAATATTATAAAAGTGTTCCGGTTGTAGTCGCATTATGGAAGTGTATTACAAATATGTACACACCTTAATCACACTATTAACGCAGTGTGGGAAATTTCACCATATTCTGCGAAAGGACACGCACACACAGCAGTGCTCAATCATTTGACGGCAAACAAGAGAACACGGCTGCGCCCGAAACAGCTTACTTACCTACTATATAGTAGGAGAAATACACGTATTTCAGCTATTATATAGTACATAAGTACGCGGATCCGGATGCAGCCCACGGCTTCAAGCAGCTGTCTATTTACACGTATGGCATGACAATTAACAACACTTAATGTAACACCCAAAACTGCATACAGTACCATAACGAAGACAAACTGACGGCATGGCGGACGGCATGGCGTGGGGACGTAATGAAGTGACATTAATCGATCCATGTTCTATAACATGTAAAACCTGAACATAAAAGCAATATTCTAAAAGCGACTCATGTAAACACCTTAATCACAATATTGTCTTATTCGGAATAAGGTCAATTATTAGATTATTGCTGTCCATGTAAATGTAGTCATTGACTGACCATGTACAGGCTAATACCGAGATGGGCAACAAACTTGATGGCTTTTTTTTTTTTTTTTAAAGTGTTTTAAATTTCTATGCCTTTTTATGCATTTTGTTTCTATTTAAGTTAATAACGTTTTCTTTCATTGAAAGAATGCCTTGGGACCTCACTTTTTAAGAGTTAAATGGAACTACCTATAGTGAAGAATTTGGTATTATCCCCATCGAACCTGTTTTTTGCCAGTAGAAATACCACAGATGAGAGTTGGAAGCCCTTGTCTTTCGCAAGCTTTTGTTTAAAATATAAGGCTGAGTTGAGGGCATTTAAACAATAGATTAACCTTTGCTCTACAGAAACCTTTTGTTTTAGCTGGTCCTGAGGAAATGCCTATATTACGTGCAAGTAGACTGTTCAGTTGTTTATTGTACACTAATGGTCATTCCAAAAATCACACACATGCAATAATTATTCAGCATGATTCAATTTAAGAGCCCATATGATGAAAGACCCAATGGTTTAGATACAGGCCTAAACATTTTGAATGGTGTTTCTTATTTCACTTATGAATAGGACAGCCAATCTTGAACAGATGTTGTTCAGTCTTAAAGACCCAAAGCAAAATATATAATAGATAAATGCAATTGACAATGTTCAGAATATGGCCTATATGTTCAGAATAAAGTTTTTCCATATTCCATAATAGCACACAAACCATACAAAAAGTTAAGCAAATTTTGAGCGGAAACTTAAAAACAAGAGAATTGTACTACGTTAACCCTTTAAGTTCAAAAATCTTTAATGCAGTTGTACATTGTAAAATGAAAGCGTGATTTTACAGCCAAGACTGACTGGAAAGGAAAATGATAGCTTACCACTGCTTGGGTAAAGGTAGGAGGATTATCATTGATATCGATCAGAGACACCACAGCCCTCCCTGTGCTGAAAAGACCGTTAGAAGCTCCATCCATGTCTCTGCACTCTACTTGAAGAATGTACTTCTCTACTGTCTGAAGGAAAATTCACAATTGTAATCATTTATAAATGTGACTTCAAATATGGTCCTTCAAACAGACTATATTTCGAGAGACATTTTGTTCTAGAGGCATTTAAAACACAGGCAAGTACGTGAACACGCACAATTTTTTTTTTCATTGTGTACTGTCCACATTTTTTTGTCTTTTTCCAATGCAACTGAAATGCTTTTAGATAATGTACTGTCCTTTTTCTGTGTAAAATATATCATGTCTTGGTTTTTTTTTGTCCTGTTTTGAGCTCTGTTTTTTACATCCATAATTTCATAATCTATCAGGTAATATTTTTAGTGTTGAAAATGTTCTAATGCTACTCATTTTAGAAGCTAACAAAATATTTAGGCTGATTTTCAAGATCTTGATCTGCATAGTGCCTTGGTTATTTTGGAGCATAATTCATGAGCAGCTTCCAAATTCGTGTGTAGCATATCTGTCACTTGTGCATATTCTTTTTTACAATCATTTAATTACTTTTAGTATTATTTAAACATTGTTTGGATCATTCTCATATGGGAATCATTCCCTGCTGTATGCTTGTAAAGATGTTATTCTACACATCACCCTACATCTTTGCACAACACAACAACCACACACAAGTTGACAATTGTACAGTCACAGCCAGAAAACACACACACACACGTATTTTAATTTTATAGGCAATACCTCTCTGTCCAATGTGTTGGTATTGGCAGAGATAACTCCACTGTAGGGGTCAATACGGAACAGGTTCGTGCCATTCAGAAGAGTGTACTTGATCTTGGTGTGAAGGGTGTTCGGTTCGTCCTTATCGGTTGCATTCACTTGACCTACAACAGTGCCTTAACATGGATCATAAAATAAAATAAATTATTGAACATGATAGACCATATAATCTACCAGATTTCATTTTCACACACCTAGTTAAGATTTTTGTCAATAAAACAGTATGAAAGTTCTCTAGCTGGTGTATTCATTTTGCATTGAGTCTCTTTGCTCCAACTCTTCATGTAAAAAGCTGTCAAGGTGCCTTACAGTGGCTCCTTGTGTCTTAAGGACATGTCCTCTTGTTCATAGTAATGATCTGTTTATTTCAAATTGTAAAAATTGTGCGGAACCCTGATCATTAGAAATATACAGACTTCTTCTGTTCTTCTTTCTTTATCTTTTACTTACCCATGGGGCATTGTTCCTGCACAGCAAAGTTCATAGGGCCAGAGAACTGTGGAGGATTGTCATTCTCATCCTCTATGATCACAGTGATTGGCAGAGGATTGTCGGTCTCTTGATTGGTGTTTCTGTTGTAGGCAAAGGCTGTAAACTGTGGGAGAAGACCATTGTCTTAGAGACTTCAGCATACACCAGACTTTTCCTTAAGTGTCATAGGATATGTACTTTAATTTGCGTACATATCATTCTCCTATGTTTTTATGTCAAGAAGAGTATAGGAGGAAAATATGGTTTACTTACTACAATCTTAGGGTACTGCTCCCGGTCAATGGTGGAATGGACTCTTAACAGGCCATTCTGTGGGACAACTGAGAACAGACCTACGGGATTAAGCGTAACACCATTTCCCTTAATCACGTAATAAAGTGAGTAATTTACTGAGGAGTCTGATGCAATCTAGGAAGAAAGAGAAACACGAGAACACATGAGAAATGCATCCAAATACAGTACACTGCCAAAAAAGACAGTGAAATGGTAAGGTGAAATAATGGTTGAGCGTCCAGCAAAATAAGAGAAGAGAAATGCATAAATCACACTGCTATGGGCTTATTTATACAAGACAACCAGGAGGGAGGTGATAATGAAAAACTAAGGGCTTTACCATCTCCATATCTTTGGGGAAAGGACCCTTATCATTTTCCTTGATACTGAAAGGTGGAGGACTCCATCTTCTTTTGGAGCGTTTGAGAACTGCATTGTTGGACACCTACAATCACAATCAACCGAGAAACAAATTCGTTCACATTCCATCTGTTTGAGCAAGTGGTTCCTTGCGATTAATTAAATCTTGATTAATCAGCATACTGTGTTATACTGCACATTACCTGACCAGTGGGGGAAAGGCTGACATCCACAAACCACCTGTGACCCTTGCTGTTCTGAACAGTTATCCAGAAAGTCTTGCCATCCCCTGGTATCATGGTTAAAAGGACAACCTGGATGGTGCCGTCCATTTGTACTGTGAAAGCTGGGTCACTGGAGGTCAAACCCAGAGGCTCAACTCCACAACCATCCAAATTCACTATGGAAAGAGCACAAAGTGATTATGAGGAATTATTAAAAGACAAACTGAAGCTAACATAACTAGAGAACATCACTGCAATTACTGAATGAAAAAAATATTTTGTCAGTTATTGCCACTGATGTTTAATGTGATGTACTAAATAAGCAATCAGAAAACACTGCACCTTGAGAAACAACATAACCAGGCTCCAGCATCTCAGGAACCTGTGCTTGGATATGCTTCTGGACACATGACTCCACGCAATAGCACATCAGCTGAGGGGGGGGGGAAAAGAGAAAGGTGTAGGCTCAGGTTCATCTTTAACCTTACTTGTATCCAGCACAAGTCACAGTATGAACTATAGCACAAACTGTGCAGCATCCAAAAACCATCATATTGACAGCAGGACATTCCGTCTCCCATTTACAGCTATCAATGTATCTGTGCACTGTTAAATCAGCATTTACCACTAGTGCTAATACTGTGTAAAAACCTATTAGCAAAAGCTGAAAGGGTTTTTCAAGCAAAGGAGTGACCATCTTCACTTGTCCATCTCATTATTTCTGGTTCTGAATCCTTAGTTAATGCTGTGGTTTGATTAAAGATAAGTAAGTGAGTAAGTGTTTTGAAATGTTGAAACCATAACAGGAAAAAGGTTTTTAAAAGAAAAGGATTTTTCCCTTTCCCAGCATTATCACCACATGCTAACTGCATGACATACTTTGCATGGGTCCTGTATACAAGCTGCTTTTTTGGCTTAACACTTGCAGGAAATGACAGATTTCCAGTCCCACCTCAAATACATGCATTAGTAATTTTCATGGGAAGACATCTGAACAACTAATCCAACCCCCCCAGCTGTTTGTCTGCTTGTACAATGGCAGAAGTTTGACTACATGCTAAGTTACTACACTGACTAATTATGATGGGTAATGTACAGTTGCAATCAAAACTATTCAACCCCCACTGCAAATGAGGTTTATTGTCAACATTTACAGACTTTCAGCGGTTTCCAATGAACAAATCAAACAAAAACAATTGAAATAGTTCAACACAATGAATGCTTCAAGTGCTTTCCCCAAATTCAACTGAAAATGGAACTAATGATTTTTCCAGTTTCAAAATAATTCAACCCATTCATGGCAGACATCTTTAGTACTTAGTAGAGTACTCTTTTGCTGTTTTGACCTGCTGCAAATGAAATGCATAGCCAGACACCAGCCTCTGACAGCGTTCCTGAGGAATCTTAGCCCATTCCTCATAAGCAGTGGCCTCCAATTCAGTAATATTCTTGGGTTTGCTTGCTGCAACCACATTCTTCCCACCAGAGATTTTCTATGGGTTTCAAGTCAGGTGACTGTGATGGTCCTGTAGAATCTTCCAGCACTATTTCTTCAACCAAGCCTTGAGGGAATTTGAGATATACTTTGGATCATTGTCCTGTTGGAAGGTCCAATGATGCCAAAGCTTCAGCTTCCTCACAGATGGCATAAAGGTTTCTCATAGGATTTCCTGATACTTCCATCTGAATCCATCTCGCCTTCCACACGCTGCAGGTTTCCAGTGCCAGAGGATGCATAGCAGCCCCAGAGCATCACCAAGCCACCACCATGTTTGACTGTGGACAGAGTGTTCTTTCTACATTCTTCTTCCTCCAGACATACCAATACTGTAAGTCTTGGAGATCTGGCATGGAAAACGTCTGAGTTAATACGTGCCATACTGTGCTCACTAAAACCTCAGTGCATGTTGCCACCAAGTCTTGCTGCTGGTCACTCAAGGGTTTTTCACAACCTGCTTTCTCAAAAATCTGGTTGCAGTCGTTCAAAACAACAGTATGTACGGTTGTAGGCTGTAATATATTCATAAATCTACCAAAGCTCAACAAAGTGATACTGTTACACTAAAATGACTCTGTGAATGCCATGTTTGTGAAATTTATTCCAACGGTTCCACCTGACACAGCTTATAGGTTTATTTATATACCAGATACTATAAAACATCAAATCAAGTTCAAACCCACACACTACTGTACTAAATTGAATGTTGAGGTAGTACACTACATTTCACTGTTTGTATCACGCCACTTGTCTGTGTTGACTTCATAAAATTCCAATTCTAGTAATGTTGTGCAACACTGATACTGCTACTACACTTACTACGTACGGGCTGTCAATCTGTGCGTTGCATATCAACACAAAGGGCAAGGCTCAATTTAGCTGTGGTTTCTTTGGGAATTATTTTCATGAATGGAGGAAAAATAAATAAAATTTGACCATATTGTGTCCGACATATCAGTTGCTTGGTGTTGTCTTTAAGAGAACTGTTGTATAAATGCAATATGAGAGTGTGCTGATATTCAGTTCATTCTTGCTAGTGTGATGTTGCTTTAAAATATTCTAGAGCATTATACTGACCTCTTAGTAATCACACAGACTCTCGGTCAGCCTCTTTAAAAGAACTTAAGTCCTGTGTACATGTGTGTAATCTGTGTCATGGCAACACTTGTTAATGATATAAAATATGCCAGTGTTGGTCAGTATCAGCCCCAGTAACCAAAATTCAAAATCAGATCAGTGCAGCTCTATCAAAAAACCAGTAGCGCCCACTTCAATTGGGCTGTCACCTAACCAGATGCAAATCTGGAACATCATGCTCAATATTCACAGAATTTTTGTGTTTTAAAAAGGTTTGCTTTCAGTCGACTGTAAAACAGGTTAGACCCCTACATGACTGTCCCACTCGTTGAATCCAAACAGCACTTTGGAACATGCGTTGTAATTAAAGGTGCTTGATAAATAAATTGAATTGATCCATTTACGTTTGCGAACACACCGGGCATGTTTACAATATTCCTGCCAATTTTCAAGCCAAAGAACTGACCAGAACACACAGAAAAGTGCTTATATGTGCCTGTGTTTCAACATCTTGTACATTTTGCTTCATCGAAAATACCCCAATTCAAGCTGTAATGTCTATTAATTGAAATCTGAGGTGTCGCTTTGATGTATATTTCATCCTGAGCTAGAAAACACGATTTATTATGTTGCCGAATGTGACAATAAAAAGGCACAAAAGACTAAAGACTAGTTATCCATTAACCCAAATGGGAGTGACCAGGTAAGGTTATGGAGGGGGTTTTTTTCCCCCTTTTATGTAAAATAGACATTACTAAACAGTTAATAACAATACAAATAAAGAAAGAAAGATATTATACACACATGTATAATGTGTGATTATATATATATATATATATATATATATATATATATATATATACACATACATATATACACACATACATACATACACACACACACATATACACATTAAAAATATATAAAATGTGTGTGTGAAGAGTTCGCTGGTTTTCCCTTAAAGACAGCACACTTGTACTCTTCACTCCACGTTTTTGTGGTAAATTGATATAAAGGCATTCGTAGTTCATCGCCCGCAGGTAACTTTAACGGAATGTCTAACTTTACAAACGGCTTTTCCACATCTTATATACGCGAAAAAACAACATACTTTTCTGAAATAAACTTACCAAAAGGAACAGGACGTGACAGAAAACGCTGACCTGGGACATGTTCAACACCGTCTAGTTTGTGTAGTCCGGAAAAGAATGGCGCAGCGAGGCGAGGTGAAATGTCTTCTCTCTGGGCAGTGAGGAGTGGAGTAGGCGTGGAGACCAGCCTGTCTCTCCCTCTTTCTCACCCCCCTTTCTCTCTCTCTCACTGTGTGTGTGTGTGTGTGTGTGTGTGTGTGTGTGTGTGTGTGTGTGTGTGTATATGGGTGTTACTGGGCGTTGGCACTAAAGTAGACTCACGTACTGGGAACCATGTGAACTTTCAAAATGTCTGTTCTGAACACTGTGTGGCCAAAGTTTTGTGGACACCTGACCTTCAAGCTCGTACAGTATGTGGTTCTTCCCCCAAACCACCGCACAATTAACTGTGTTGAATGTCTTTGTATGCTGTAGCACTACAATATCCTTTGACTGGAGGAGTGGAAGAACTTCAGTGTCTTGCACAGAGCCCTGACCTCAGCTTTGTGATGAACTGGACCGTGCCAGGCCTCCTCGCATGACATCTGTACCTAATCTCACTAGTGCTCTAGTTCTCTGGTCACCAACCCTTTTCCTGAAGACTTTAGCTCCAACCACAATTGTGGACACCTGACCATCTAATTGTTGTCTTTAGAAATTCTTGATCAACTAAGACAGGTGTGTTAGATTTTAATTGGAGATGAGACCTGCAGGAAGGTAGATCGAGAGGAAGAGTGTTGGTGACCACATGCTCTAGTGCAGAGGTCTTTGATTTTATCCGTAAAAGTCACTTGACTAAGAGACTTCAGTTGAACTGATTAAACAATTAAATGAAATCAGGTGTGGCTCCTGCTTGGTTGGAAAGGAAACCAACTGCCACACTGGCCCACTGTGGATAAGACTGCAGACTCCTGCTCTAGTGAATGAAAACACAAAATCTAGTGGAAAGCCTTCACTGAAGAGTGGGAATCTGAGCTCATAAAGCTGACTTTTTAGATATCCGTGGTTCTCACAGGACAGCGACGTTTCAAACATATGATGATCTTATAGAATATGATGCATTTCTGTAGATTAAACAACCAAACAGTATCTAAAATAGTTAAAATCAGCTCAAACATACAGCAATTTTTGCAACATATGCATTAATGCAGCGTAATATTAAAAAACATCACATATATATATAATAGTAAAACACTGACAGAGACCATTTTACTGCACAATGAGCATGTTTACATTTGAAAAATTAAATTAAATTTGCTGATAATACTTAGATACATTTACTTAATCATTTTTTTTGAATGCAGGAATTTTTACTAGGGGAGTATTATTGGAGTATTTTAATAGTGTTCTATTAGTACTTTTACTTAAGAAATGACAGGATGCATGTTGTATTTTGTGGGAAAAAGTCATAGTGAGGTGGAAAAAGGCTGGGAGTCTCCAGATTTTATGATATGAGTAATTCCTAGCAGATCTCTATCGTCCTGTGATAAGAACTGAACTTACACAGTGTTAGACACAGAGTCATCACCAAAATAATCTATTTTTCTTAACGATTTTGATTCGAGTTCATTTACTGACATTAGTTTCTTCATTATTTTCATCTTCCCCTTCCATTCCAAAAAAAGAAGGATAATCAGTGCTTAAATTAAAGATCCAGATTTACATAAGGCAGTCTTCATGAAGTGCTGAACGGAGCCATGGTGTACTGGAAGAATGTCTCTAGCATCCTCGGCACGAGGAAGGAGAGAGGTGATGCAAGCATTATTGCTGAAATAAACTATTTCTGAAAATAAGTATCACATCTCACTGCTTGCCAGAGCAGAGGGTGTGGAGATATGGTGGGCATTTGACACAGTATCACATTTGGTTGGTGTGCTGGAATGGGGTCTGACAGTGAAGCTGTGGAATTTGGTAAATCACTGTGAGTAACACACCCCTCTCCAGAGCTCTCGCACGCCTAGTTTAAGTGTGTAAAGGACAATGAGCTGTAAAGTAGCGTATTCAAACACATCATCAAGAACACACCAGAACATCAAGACAAGACAGGAACATCATCATCTCCTGTTAATCAGAATTAATTACATTACTATCCACAATTTGCTGATTAAACACATGGATGAGTTTTGCATTTTGTTATTTCTCCTGTGTTTACATAGTAAATATTATAAAATAATACTGATGATTACTTATTGAATACTAAACCCATTATATGATGTATATTATCACATGAAAATGACTTAGATCTGGACAGCACAATGCATTAAATGAACCAGGGAATAAATAAAAGATAAAAGAATAAAAGAAATACAGGTCTGGGTGTATCTTGCTGAGCTTCAAACACACCTGGTTACACCCAAATACAGAATGTCCCATGGTTAGTAATATGTTTTATTCCACTTAGAATGTTGTGTCTGAATCACTAGGTGACAATATATGTACGTGTGTATAAAAGTGAGAGTGAGAGGAAGTATTGCATAATACAGTAGGTTCACACTGTTATGCTTTTTTGTGAGTGATTATCTGTCCTCTCAAATGTACGTCAAATATCTGATATGATAAATTACTAAAGAAAAAGAACTTGTTACATTGTTCCTTATAAACCACACTGAGTTGCTATATAAGCCACAGAAGGTTAACAGAGATGTTGTAAATGAGTTGTTTAATAATAGGGTTTCACACTCTGTGGTTTTCTACTGTTCAAGCACTGATTTGTGCTAGTAATTCTAGAGCCAACACCTCAACACACTCTATGTTAAACAATCTCTCTCACAGCCCCCATTCTGAGCTCAGGTACCTGTGGTGGCTCGCATCACCAACTCGATTAATGCCCCTTTCTATCCTCTCTCTCCTGCTCATTGTGTTGTATGAGCAGACTGGGCACAAAGTCAAAACTGATTCAGATGTAATGTGCACTTTATTCTCCCTCCTCTCTCGGTCAGGCTAAAATAGAAGCGGTTAGAGTGAGGCCCTGCAGATAAACATGGTTGTGTTGGTCAAAAGTTGTGAGATAAGTGGTCTCAAATTCCACGTTTATGTAGGACAGTTAAAATGGACATTTCTGAGAAAAAACCTTGCTTCAGTCACCACACACGTCAACACACATACTTTGCGCAATATGTTACTTTGGGTGTGGCAACATGACATCAATTTCCTCTAGATCTCTGTGTGTGTGTGTGCGTGTGTGTGTGTGTGTGGGTGTGGGTGTCACAGGGAGAAAGGTAGCAGGAACAGGTATGATCGCAGACAGGTACCCTACAAGTTTATGACAAACAACACACAATCTGATATTTGTCATCTGATATAATTGTGTGATCATGAAAATACTGTCACATTCACAAACATGAACACATTTTCTTTGACTCACAGTTTCAATGAGTACAGTCATTAGAGTGATGAATCAATGCCTGGAATTACAGGCCAATGAGACACTGACAGTTTGTGTCAAATTGGAATTCTGATTAAATAAATGCACCTGGACCATTGGTTTTATTCATTGCTGTTTTTTATTTGTTTTACTTAAGGTGAGCATGAACACAGTACTCATTCAGAAATTGGCTTATAAAAACAATCAAATTAAACAAACAAACAAATAAATCAATAGATAAATATGAAAATCAAGTGAAACAATGTCTTTGTATTTATGTTGCATCCAGAAAGTATGTACAGTAAATAGATGTATCATTGGCATACCTTTTATTTTTACATTTTATCATATTAGTTTTTAACACTTCACTTTACCATAAAACTTGAATGCCTTAGTTTTATTACAGCACATTATTCTCCATCACCATTCACAGTTTTTTTATTTTCGTTAATGGAACTAAACAATGTTAAAAAATGTTTACAAAAATATTAGATCCTCTTACTTTTTAACCTTTTTTTCCTGTTCTCTCTCTCTCTCTCTCTCTCTCTCTCTCATTGTATCCCATGTCTTTTTCCCTCTCTCTCTCATTTCGTTATCACCCTTCTCAAGTTTCACTCCCTGTGGTTGCTATGAAGATCTGGGGTTGTTTTGTGTTGAATGGCGCTGTTAAAGTGACACACACACAGAGAGAGACAGAGAGAGAGAGAGAGAGAGAGAGACAGAGAGAGAGAGAGAGAGAGAAAGAACAGGAAAAAGAAGTTAAAAAGTAAGAGGATATAATATTTTTTTAAACATTGTTAAGTATCATACAGTACATTTAATGACAGAGTACGTAATCTTTAATCCTTCAAATGTAAACTATAGTAGCCAAAACTGTAGCCAGCTACAGTGAGGAAAAAAGTATTTGATCCCCTGCTGATTTTGTACATTTGCCCACTGACAAAGAAATGATCAGTCTATAATTTTAATGGTTGGATTATTTGAACGGTGAGAGACGGAATAACAACAAGAAAATCCAGAAAAACGCATGTCAAAAATGTTATAAATTGATTTGCATTTTAATGAGGGGAAATAAGTATTTGACCCCCTCTGGATCAGAAAGATTTCTGGCTGCCAGGTGTCTTTTATACAGGTAACAAGCTGAGATTAGGAGCACACTCTTAAAGGGAGTGGTCACATTGTGTTTTCAAAGTGGTTTTTTCTGGTTACATTTACCAATTTCAAATACCATATATTCCTAAATCTCAAATCTTAAAAAAGTTAGATCCGCATACTGACCTGCTTCTACTATTTACTACCTACTATAAACTTTGCCTGATTTTAAATTATCTAGAACTGGGAGAAAAGGGAGAGTGAGAGACTGATTACAGAGGGGGATGAAGGAGGCAAAAGACAGTGTTCCAGTGTGGGTGTTACTAAAGAGGCCAAAGAGCATCATAAACCAGCAGGCATTTTGCACACATAGATACGTCTAAGCCAATACATTATTTAGCAGCTTCAGTACAAAACCTTCTGTAAACTGACAATGAACTGTGACTCTGATATACTGTAAACCCATATTTTTACATCACCTTTTGCAGCATTTGTATGCTACTGTTTATGACTAATTTACAAACAGTGTTATACACAACGACATTGTAAACTAATGTGCATTTATTTAATTATTTATGTATTTAGTTAGTTAGTTCCACTAGCTTACCTACTATCTTGGAAATTGTCTTAGACTACTGTGTTTTTTGCCAGTCTTTGTCATGCACCTGTAACGTCTGGTCTTGTCTGTTCTGAGAAAAATTACATATGTGCCACAGATGGGAAAAAAAAAAAATCTGCATTGACTTGCTTGACTTGTATTTTTGACTGTATGTCACCCAGACAATAAGTGATTATGTGCAGACAGATTTAAAGCAAACCTCGGTATGGCAAAGTGAAGGCATTTACAATCAGTCTTCACAATCAGTTTGGATGTATCTGTACACAGCAGAGTGAAGTACAAGGTTATTGAAGGTTTTGTCTTGCCTCCAAAGTTGCGGAATATTTTTTTTTAATATAATGTTTTCTAAGTTAAACACTAATTAAACAAGTGACTAAGTCCTAAACCTCAAATGATATCACCAATTGCCATTTTTGTTTTTACTTTAAATGCAACAAAGGATCTTGTTCAGGCAAGTTATCTATCTCTAGTGTTGGCAGAGTGTATTCCGTGTGGATTTTGGAGACCTGTCTGAGTGTAAATCTGAAGCACCTTCTATAATACATGAAAAAATTATTCATCTGTGTAGTAGTGTGAAGTAACCACCAAAATTTGAATCACAGTGATTGACATGGGACACTGTCCAGTATGTAATTATAGCAACACCCTTGGACACACACCCAGTTGAAAGTCACCTGCCACACCCACTCTCCGTTTCTATGCTTCTATTCTTCCCAGCCACAATCTGAGTCATCACGACATTCTTAATGTGTTAATGGCATGAATGTATGCTGACAGCAAGGGCAGGCCTTACCGTGTTTGTGGCTGTTCACTGCTCGAACAAGGGAGTTTCCTGATAGACTGGTTTTCTCCATGAGTCTTTGTCAGCTTGGTTTGCTCTTCTCTAACCATCTTTCAATTCCCTGTCCTGAAGTTAACTCTTGGGAACCAATTTATGGGGGATCAGTCCTAGTTAATATGCAGCTCTTGTTCAGGTTGTCCTCCTTTAGCTGCTGAAGTGTGGTTCTGGTAAAATACATTTTGAACAAGCCCTTGTATATTCTAATGGCTATACTGGGCAGGGTGAAACAAGTACACGAGAACTAAGAGAGGTAGGCAGATACTATATGTGTGTTTGTGCAGTAGAGAAAATAGAGAGGGAGAGAGAAGGGAGGAAGGGAATGCAGAAAGTAAAATTTGTCTGTCTCAGCATGCCTAAAGGCAGGGCAGGTGAAGTATGAGCCTTGTTCATGTCTTTCACTCTTTTTTTGTCCCATTACTGTTCCGCCTTTTCTCCCTTCCCTGCCAAGTCCCTCCAGCAAGCAGACACCACCTAAATGCACCAGGGCACACCCAGAGTCGCGCCCTTTCTCTCTCCCATACTCACATGATCTCTGTCAAAATCTCTCTCTCTCTAACACACACGCACACACACACACACACACACACACACACACACTTTTTGAAAATACAGAGTCAAAATACAGAGTCACAAACATTAATTTAGGTTTGATTAATTTTTTTCTAGTGACATGACATGAGAATGTGTCATTATAAAACTACTATAATAAAACTTTTTAATGATCTCACTGTGTCGAGTTTCTGTGTGATCACTGAACCGGTTTAGGCCCTGGTCCTCATTAAGCAGTAAAATAGTGATGCATTTTTAAATGTAAGCTTAAGAGAGTATGCATTGCCTTTGGGGGTTCTGTCCTGAGATTACCTGACAAGCTTTAAAATAAAAACTCCTTATGCATGCAGCACAAAACTGACGCAGCACACAGTTTAAGATGTAGTCACTCATAAAACTAAGGACATGTGTTTATATACGTAACAGCCATGTCTTCTCAAAATATGTGACACATCATTAGCTCAGGAGAGAAAGCTCATGCAAAGGAATCAAAGCAAATAAACTATATACGTAGAGCACATACTCATATGTAATTTAATCATTACACGCAGTGTAAAAAATTATGTTCTTGTAAGTGCTGTATGTTCTTATTTATAGTGTACAAAATGGTATGAAGCAAACTCCACTGAATAATCCATCCATCCATCCATCTTCTACCGCTTATTCCTTCTTCAGGGTCGAGGGGGAACCTGGAGCCAATTCCAGGGAGTCCACTGAATAAATGTATAAAAAACGTACATGGATTTTTTTTTTCTTTCAAAAGTCCCCTGATGAGCATAAATGAAAATGAAACACTAAAACAGAAGGAAACACTGTCTGTAACCAGGTGCAAAACCAACAATCTGCCAAATAAAACTTCCTTGAAATGTATGAGAATTGTGGCACCCATATAAGCCAATCAGGCTGATTCTGAACCAGCAGCAGAACAAACGTGTGAGCAAGACGAAGGGTGGGGATCAGGCGCAATTTTAGTTGGGCAGCAGGCATGCGATGGACAATCTCAAGCTGAGGGTTTTTGTTTTGGTTTGGTTTTTTACCAGTGAACACAATCCTATCTCATACATTATTATCTCACAGTTGGCTTGGGAACATCTGGGGATCCCCGAAGAGGAACTTGAATCTGTGGTTGAGGTTGGAGAAGTCTGCGCCGTTATTGCCATTGTGACCACAACCATGAAATCCTCATGAAACATTAATGAATGTATGGCCCTATGCTTTAATACACAGCTATATATAATTGGCTTTCAGTAAATAAGATATCATAAACGTTGCAAATGTTACAAAGGATTGTTATTGTCGGGTAAAATGGGGTTAATGCTAAGTAGGCTGGCATGTTTGTGAATTGTAACTTGGATACGCACACTCTCGCTCACACACACAAAACACGAGAGAGAGAGAGTGAGTGAGAGAGAGAGAGAGAGAGAGAGAGAGAGAGAGAGAGAGAGAGAGTCCCACACCTCTCTCTCTCTCTGCGTTTGGATCCTCCTCTAAACTCCTCTAAAGGTGAGGGTGTGTGGTGCTTTTGAAGGTGCTGACTTCATTGTATCTCTGGTATTCGCACAGTATCTCCCGTGGACACATTCTGCCGTCCAGATATACTACAGTCAACAGCGCTTGCTAGACAGAGTGCTGAATTTAACACGGGCTCGCGCTCCGGAAATGGCCCGGTTATGGCGTTCAGTGCCACTTCTCTTCCTGTTTTCTTTATTTATATGGGTAAGTTTTTCTCCATCTTCGTTTTATTTTAGTTTTAAGAATGTAGTCCCTGCATATGTAGCCTAGACAAGTCTAGAAAAGTTTCCAGTACCGCCTTGTTTGTGTTAAAACAACCATCATCTGATTGCTTTTACGTTTTAACATTTAACTAGTGATTTGTCGATCGAGAACGAGTCGGCTCTTTGAGTCGGCTCTGTGAGTCGATTCGCGTGTTGTTGTTGTTTCGGTTTTTGTTTTTTATTAGGACAGAACGAATAGATCGTGTGACGAACTCGCTGAATATGAATCAGTATTATTAATAGCGTGAGGTAAAGGTGTAATTGAAAAGTTGTTTTTTTGCACAGCATAACGATGTAGAGCGATGTTAGCAAGAAGACGTGTTTAATGTGTATTTCTGTTATAATATGTGGTGTATCATAATGAGTAAGTAAATATCAGAATAGGACAGGAATCTTTTTTTTTTCTTCTTCCCATTGTCTTATTTAAGTTGAGTTTAGACACCCCTGCTGAAAAAAAAAACCCAGTAGAAACTATCTCAGAAATTCTAATGGTTTCCACTACATATTCCATAAACTATCCAAACCATTAACATTATTGGTCCTTGGTATCCACGAGACATAACATGCCATCAATATAAATCAACAGTTTACCAGTAGAGACTCACAGGGACCATTAGAGTTTCCATTAAAACCAGTACAATACCCATTGTAACCATTAAAACCATTACAAATTCTATTAGGATTTCTATTTTTTTTTCCAGCAGGGACAGCAGCACAATAAAATCAATGCAGGAACGATTGCCTTAGGTCTATTAGTAATAGATGCAAATATGTAGCACTTTGCTATTTCACATGTATTTAAAATAACAAATGCAATGCAAAGTTTAATACTATTTTTTATAATCACAATGAGATTCATGAGTCATATGCAAAGACCAATAACACTGACTAATTTTGGGGAAGTAAAAAAGTTGGCAATTAAGCATTAGGAAGACGAAAGTGTTGGTGCTTTTTAGTGCGCTGAGCCGAGTACAGTGGCTTACTGAAAACAGCAACAATTCCCACTAGTCTTAATATTCCCATCATCCTGTTGCCAAAAGGTAAATTGGTTGCGGCCTGTTTGTTACATTCACTAGAATTGCTTTGTTTTCTACTATTGACCCAGTTCAAGCGGTTTTTCCAGTGCGTTCACAAGCTGTTAGATCACTTGGCATGTAATTCTTTGTAGGTACAGAGAGTCCTGTTGGAAAAAAACAATAGAAACCATCACAGAAGTTCGAATGGTTTCCACTACAAATACCATAACAAACCATCAACTGTTAACCATTAAAACCATTATCAAATGTCAAAGGTGTTCTACTGGTCCTAAATGGTATCCATTAGACAAAACATGCCTTAAGAAATTACCAGTAGAGGCCGACAGGGACCATTACAGTTTCCTTTAAAACCCAATAGAATGCCCATTATAATCATTAAAACCATTACAAATTCTAATTCTTGTTTTTTATTTCAGCAGGGAGATGTTTGTTCTTTTTGGTTTCATAGGAACAGGTCAACATATATATATATATATATATATATATATATATATATATATATATATATATATATATATATATATATATATATATATATATATATATATATTGATGTGTATTTATTTTGAGTGGACTGGATAGGGCCACATTCTCTTACTTGTCATTTCGCCATCACAAAATGCAATATTATGCAACATTTTATTTTCTAGAAATAAATGAAATAAACAGTTGTATTGATGTAAATTCCTTAATTTTTAAGGTTAGTTGCTGCTAAATAAATAAACAGAATAAGATCACCATGTGAGATGCAGTAATCCTTACTTGCAGACAAAACAACTTGTCAGAAACTCATCCATTCTGCATTACTTTAATTACCATCTGGAAGCAAGAATTTTATCACAGAAGTTAAAAAGTGAAAAAAGTAATTTCCCCAATTGAAACTAAGCTTATCCAAGATACAGCTACAGACATCGAATGAATGTCTAGTTTGGTCAAAAGAAGCAATGTACGTGTACATTTTATGTCATTTTTGTTACATTTTTGCACATTTATTGCTAAGTTTTGCTGTAATGACAGTGTGCACTCTCGCTGACAGGTTTTTTTTTTGCAAAACCTTATTATCCATTGTTGATCATATCCAACTGTCAGGCAGCAAAGATATGGGATTAAATTTGTGCCAAAAGTATTGAATTTCAATACTTTTCAAGAAATGAACCAAAATATACAATGAGAAAAATGAAAACACTCTGAAACGTGAAACAGTGAAGTCAATGGCAAAAATGGTCTTCAAATAAACTGCATTCTTTTTCTAAGCTTTGTTTTTGCTAATCACGATTTATGAATGCACTGCCAGAGTGTGCGGGCGGCCTTAACAGAGCAAGTGAGATTTGGATTGACAAAAGGAGGAGGAGGATGATGATGATGACGATAACGCTCCATGCCGCTCCCAAGAGCTCATCTCGATAAAATAGTATGAAACTACTTAAACCTCAAATATTAATTACGAACTAATATACTGACTAAATAAGTAAGTAAATAAGTGATTTCCACTACATAGTACAAACAATATAATTACACAGAAAACCGCATCCATAACGCTCTCCAAAATTCATGGCACTGAAGTCTCTACTTCCTGATGAAGGAGCTTTCGATCCAAATATCACTAGCCAATGAGAGTAAATCACTGTAAAGCCCCACCCACACAAGAGATTTGTGCCAGATTGGCGAACTTAACCTTGCAGCACGTAAACGAAAAGTTTGGCAGTGCATTCATAAACCATGATTAGCGAAAATGAAGCTTACAAATCTGTTAAAAAACAATTGTGCTGTAAGTGTGTTATATATGTGTTGTGGTAATGTGCGGAGTCCAGGAGTGTGCAATTCACAATCAGGGGACACGCAGAGGTTGATGGGTATTGTAGTTCAGCGCCCTTATCTGTGCTACCATGACACCATCACAGTGTTGTCTGAACACATGCTTCAGTGGAAGGGATTAGACTCATGATAATCTGGCCTTTTGCACAAAAAGATAACATGGTCAATATCACAAACCTAAATTGAAATAGTGCCCTAGAAATTGTGCAACATCTTGAATAGTCAAGATGCTGCACGTTTCCCTTTTATTCAAAATTTTCAAAATTCCGAAACTTTGTTTAGTTCCCAGTATATCGAAAAAGGATTTTCAATGTGGTCTCAGACCACAAGCTATACAATCTATATATTCACATCTTCTGTAACTGCCTTGCTTTGGAAATACAACAACCATGGCTTTTTAATGTCAGTATATCAGCTAAAATGTGGAATGTTAACTCGTATCATACTACGCGTGCTTATTTTTGTGCTGTGCTGGTGTTTTATCAAGTTTAGCAGTTTCTGAATAGGGCCCTAAGCACTAGTCTGGATTGTTCTTGTGCTGGGTGGTACTTTCTGTGACAGATACTTGGATGAGATGAACACAGTGTTGTAGTAGACAAATATTCAGGCAAGCAGCCGCTTGTTTACACAGGACTGTGGCGGTTCTGGATTTGTCAGCCATTTTATGCCGTCTGTGTCGTGGCAACCAAAACGCGTAATGTTGGTTCAAGCGCTTTAAACAAAATCTACCTTTTCAGCACAATATAAGTAACAGGTCACAGCCCTTATAACAGCTGGCATTATACTGATGTAAAAAAAACAAAACAATCTTGCTGCAGTATGAACAGAGAAGACTGACACTAACCTCACTATAAATAAAGGATTTAGGCAACCATACAAATCTGATATAATGAAAAAATGAGCTACATTGCGAATGCCTCTGTGTGTTTTCCCCTAGTGTATGTTTGACGCTGGAGCCAACACAGACCATTCTGTATCCCTCCAAAGGCACAGGAGAGAATGGATCGTCCCTCCACAAATTTTGGAGGAGAATGTAGACTACAGTAAACAGAGCTCTATTGCTAGGGTGAGAATACTTTCACTAGTTAATTGAAATTAATTCATTCATTCATTTTAGTTTTCTACTCTTAGACATTTGAAAAAGAAATCACATTTGCTACTTTATTACATACTTAATCTTTATTTAATCAGTGACAATCATTTTGTTATGATTCTGTTTCTTTTAGATTCGTTCAGACAAGGAAGATCCGAGTAAGGGCCCAATAAGATATTCCTTAAGGGGCATCTGGTGCAGACCAGCCACCCTATCATTTGTTCGTTGTGGAGCCTTCCACCGGTAATGTTCGAATAACTGGGATCCTAGACCGAGAGAGCATTGCCCAGTACAATGTAAGTTAAGAACCACTGAGCACGAATATAAACTGTAAACCAGATGTTCATGGCAGTAATGATAATGATGTTACCTTTCTGATGTTGATGGGCTTCACAGCTCTCTGGAATTGCTACATACCCTGATGGCACAGTGGCAGAGAATGATATTCAGCTGAGAATAAAGGTGAAAGATCAGAATGACAATGCGCCCATCTTCTTGCCCATCTCCACTGGATCTGTCAGTGAGCTCAGCGCTGTAGGCAAGTCTGCAACACTAATAGATTACCTATTTTTCTAACAATTTTAAATCAACAGATTAATAGGTCTGAAAAACATAAGGGGTTGATGAGATGTGAAGGATGTTGATAGATACCAGTGTTAACATTGCTAATGAAATGTTTAGGTACGACCGTAATGAAAATAACAGCGACCGATGCTGATGAACCCGGGAATATCAACTCTCAGATCCTCTATGAGATTGTTGATCAGAATCCTCCAGGAAATATGTTTACAATCAATCAGGATGGAGAAGTGATTGTTAACGATGAAAACTTGGACCGAGAGGTGAGGCACTAGAATATTGTACAGAAAGCCTTAACAAACCTGTTATGATAAATACATTGAAATAAATTGCTAGTATTTTTTGTTTTAAACATCTCTCTTATTACTCATGAATTTTAGCACAGTAAATACAATATAAAACACCAGACAGTTTACCTTTATTATTACATAGACCATAAGATGGTAAGATGAACGTCTCATTATCATACCTATCTCTCTACAGACAGTTGACCAATATGTACTTACTGTAAGAGCCTCAGACCTCAATGGGGGTCCAGGTTGCAAAAATGGGATGACAACATTCAATGTTCAGATCCTGGATGTCAACGATAACATGCCAGTGCTGGAGAAGGAATCTGTAAGGCACCACCTGTTCAATCCTTGTGTTCCTACTTGTTCCAGTGTTGTGAAATTAGACAGTGCTTCTCTAGAATATGTAATATACAAGACACAGAAATGTATCACTGTAGATAGGCCAGTGAGACAGTTATATCTATTTGTTTCTCCTTCTATGTACAGTATGAAGCCAGTGTTGAGGAGAACACTGAAAACGTCGAGGTGATGAGATTTAAAACCACTGATCTGGACTTGCAAAACTCTGACAACTGGCGTGCCGAGTACGACATTGTGTCAGGCAATGGGGGTGGGCATTTCAAGATTGTCACTGATCCAAAGACCAATGAAGGAGTCCTGATGCTTGTCAAGGTTGTCGTTGTTTTATTTCCCAAATTTTCCTGTATTGGTCACTGGTTTACTTGTCGCTGGTCACTTATATTGCTATAGATTAGGACAAATATGCCACTTATAATGTTACTTTGCCGTAGTGTGAGTGCCTGTACTGTGCAGAAGAAGTAACCAATATGTTATATTTTAACTTTACTTTCAGGCTGTAGATTATGAGGAAGTAAAAGACATGAATCTGGGCATCGCTCTGAAAAATGTGGCTCCACCCTATGATGGATCTGCGTCTTCAGGGACAACGGGTGTGGTGGTGTCAGGAGGAGGAGGAGGAGGAGGTGGAGGAGGTGGGGAGGAGGAGGTGGAGGAGGAGGTGGAGGAGGATCATGGGGAATGACTGGCAGTGGGGCAGGAGGAGGTCTTGGTAAAGTCTACAGTATGCATGTTAATGTAAAGAATCAGCCTGAAGGCCCGGCCTTCATTCCCAAAGTGAAGGCAATTCCAATTTCTGAAAATGGCAAGATGGTTGATATAACAAAAGTCCTCACAACATACACTGCTACTGATTCAGATACAGGACTGCCTGCAGAGAGAGTCAAGTGAGTCCCTGTTATTATTTTTTCCCACTACATATTTCATTAACAAAATCTTTTTTGAGCTATTCTGATATACAAATAGGTAACACCACAGAACATGATAGGCTTAATTAATGGCAGAATCTGTCTGGGAATATCTGCATTTAAAATGTCTGTATGTGAACTTTACTTCTGGTTTTCCTCTCTCAGATATGTTAAAGGGTCTGATCGAGACAACTGGCTATCCATTGATGAGAACACTGGTGAAATCAAATTGAACAAAATCCCAGATCGAGAGTCTACATACCTGGTCAATGGGACTTACATGGCAGAAATCCTCTGTATTAGTCAAGGTCCGGAACACCTAACTAATAATTTTCTTGTAAACTGTTATAGTGTATCTTCAATCTGCACAATATAAACTATAGATATTTTACATCTTTTAGAAAGACTGAATATTAGCCAGTATTACAAGATAAAGAAAAAGATACTGTACACAGGGTCCAAATGTCTGAGAGCAATAGTGAAAATGCTTCTCTTCGGCATTATTTTTCAATTTAATACAAAGGTTTTCATTACAAGTGATATCAGCAACCACCTGAGTGAAAAGTAGAATCTTGGAAATATGTAATTGAATTTCTTAGTATTTTAATGACAGTGTGCACTCAAGCCGGCATTGGACTCCGCAAGTTTGAGCCAAATCTTAACACTCCGCTTTAGATCAAATCCAAATCCAGTCTGAACATGTGCTTCAATGTAAGAGCTTAGGTGTGAGGAAAATGTCACTTTTGTACAAAGCAGCTAACATGTTCAATATCACATATTTGCTTGCATTTAAATAGGGACCTAGAAACAGTGCAGAATCTTCAATACTGAATAGTCAAAACATTGCACTTTTCCTTCGTGCTTTAGAATTTCTAGTTTTAAATAAATATATATATATTTTTTTAAAAGCCCCAGATTTTCAACGTGGTCTCCGTTTTTTTTACCCAACTGTATGTGTGTGTATTTAACCTGTTCAGTATGTAACACTCCATAATTTACTTATATATTTTAGAACGGTTTGGGTTTCCTACCACTGGTTGCCATAGCAATATAAAATTCCCCAGTGTATATATACACACACATCATATCCTACGAGATGAAGGAGAAGCATTGTGTGCTCTGGGCATTGCTGCCATCTCACTGCGGCAAAAGCGCAAGCGCCAATTGGCTTAGCTTAGCTTATAGCCTTAGCGCGTTTGAAGCAAATTAATAATAATGAAACACCCTCCCTTTTGTTGCAATTGAGCACAATCCCGGTGTAGCTCCTTTCTTAGTAAGTGACGGGAGCCGGACCGTAGCTCTTGGGCCGTGGCCTCTGTGTTTCCTGGGTGAAGTGCTTGGTGCTGCTCGTTCCCGGGCGCCGAAGCAGCGACAAACCAGGTACTTCACCCAAGATAGGAGGTACACTGGGATGTTGCTCGATTGCAACAAAAAGTGAATGTTTCATTATTTTTATTTATTTATTTTATTTACTTATTTTGCTTTTAACCCGCTAGGATCCTAAGCTAAACAATTGGCTACTGTCATCACTGTCTTCACTCCCATTGGTGGTAGCCACACCTAGTCGCTCCAAATTTGCATAAAGTAAGTCGATGGACACGCCCACATCCAGTCACCAATTGTCGTCGTCGCTCATGTCGCCAGCTCTCGTTGATAATGAAATCGCCAGAGCCAGTCGCTCTGTGTGTGAACGTACCTTAAGTGCATTACAAAAGCTGATGGGAGGCAATTAAAGGGCCATGCATTGTAGCAGGAGCAGTTTATGCATCTGAAAAAAGAAGTAGCAAATGATGATAACTAGATACATAAAAGTGTTTCTTCTTCTATTAGTGTAGGAAGAAAGCAAGTTTGATAAACTATTAACACATTTGGCATCTCCACCTAGCATGAGTAGATTTCAGGAAGACCAGGCAGGGGCAGTTATATAATCACTAGTAGAGCATATGTGCGTTGCTTTTGTAAATAGTATTAAAAGTTTATTCTAGGTATTACGGCAACACTTTTCCTACAGATGGAGCCATAACACGATTTATGATAGCATGTATTATGATAGATCACACAACAGTAATAGTAAATTATCTCCTTTACACCTTTGTTAACATAGTTGTTTTTCAGTTTGTCTTTTTGATCTCTTAAATTTGTTTTTCAATATATTCTTTTGAGAAAAAAATCACCTGCATTATAAAAGGGCATCAAAATGTGCTATTCAAAATGTAATACTTTCCATCTGTCATTGTAGATATGCCCTCTAAGACGGCCACGGGCACTGTCGCCATCCAGGTGGAGGACTTTAATGACCACTGCCCTACTCTGACCAATCAAACACAGACGATATGCACCACTCAGGAAGTTTTGTATGTCACTGCAGAGGACAAAGATGCTTTTCCAAATGCAGGTCCCTTCACATTCTTCGTCATCCCTGAAGGGACAAGTGGAAAATGGAGTGTGGAGCATTTAGACGGTATATATTTTTAGTAATCTGCCGACATTCAGGGCAAAGGGTCGTATTTCATAGTAAAAATTACTGTAAAACCCTAAGATGGTGATTTTTTTTCTTACAAAGATTTAGGTTTAGGTTAAACGAATAGCAGAAGTAGGTTGTCACGTTAGAATCTTTTTTTTGTCTTATTGCAACATATATTAATGCAAAAGTAAATTGATCTATTAAGGAAAATGAATATGGACAGTATCTCATTATTTGCTCCTTACATGATGTCATGTTATTGTAGATATATCAGCCATGTTGAAGCCCCAAGACACACTGTGGCCAGGCCCTCATAAGGTGACTCTGGAATTCGCGACCAGCAGGGACTGTCATGTCCAGACAAGCAAGTGTTGACGGTGGATGTATGCACATGTGATAAATCAGCAACATGTGCCCCCGGTGTGGGTCAAAAGAAGGGCTCGAAACTTGGCGGTGCCGGAATTGGTTTGCTTTTACTGGGACTCCTCATGCTATTACGTAAGCATATTTTCATCTCTGTTCCATCTCTGTTGACTGGACTGTTTTTAAATTAGAGAGTTACACCAAGCATGTAAAGTTTGAAATAGTAATATAGTCATTCTTAATAATGTCCCACCAAAGTCAATAAGACTTTCTGCAGATAGAGACAGGTAGATTATTTCTGCCTCATGTATTTTGGCCTCTTTCTCAAGGAAATCCTCAAAGAAAAGTAGGGATATTTACATTTATATCCAAGACTATAATGATGCATTCTCATGGGCCAAAATGGCTTCAAAATATTTATTTATTATGACTGTGGTAACCAGTAGGTTTTTGGCCTCCTTGCAGTGCTCCAAAAAAGTAATGACTGTAACAGAAGCCTGCATCAACAACTGATGCACCCTGTAGGACAAATAACTATGTAGATGGTCACTATATTTTAGCATAGAGTGATAAATCCACCTGTCTTTACAGTTATTCCACTCCTACTGCTGCTGTGTCAGTGTGGAGCAGCCGGCTTGAGCGGATCCTTCGCTGATATCCCTTATGATACTAAAGAGCATCTGATTTCCTACCAAACAGAAGGGCAGGGAGAAGACCGGGTAAGAGAGAGAACTCAACCGCTCATTCAATTTTCATCCTCATTTGGTTATTCCAGTAACACTTTATATGTATAGTCCAATGAAGACACTCTACAAGCCATCTATAGTCTGCCTTGAACCAGCCTATCTCAGCAAACTGATTCTCAACAACAAACCAAATGATGTTTGGTTACCTTTCAACATGTCATAAAGTGAAACACAAGTTCACATCATCTGAATCTGAAACTGTGATAGGACAAGATGAGTTGATAGTCTAAAAATAATCTACTAAAAACATAAGCTGTAAACTGGACTATCCAATAAAAGTGAAAGCAGAAATAGGTTATCTATTAAACATCAGAATCCCTAAACTGTTGACATTGTTTAGTATTAGTTGAGGACCTTTTTTTTTGACAGCCACCTGACAATATCTTGACAGTCTATAGATGGTTTGTTGACAATATCAAAATAAATTGTTATTAATAATCGTAGTTTGGTAATGGTATGATTAATGCAGTGGTTAAAATTCAGCTGCGATACAAAATATTGAAGTAACATCTGCCATTCGAATCAAATTACTTCTAACTTTGACAGGATGTGAACATACTCATGAGTGACATTGATGGTCCTGGAATGATGAACCTGAACATGGTCTCAAAATGTGGCTTTGGGGCCACCATGGCAGGCACTGCTTTTGGAGCTGCAGGAGGTGCTGGTGCTGGTTACATGATATCCACCATGAACGGAGGAGGTCACCACTATAATCAGATGGAAATGACTTCTATGGATCAGGGGATGAGTGGAGGAAACCTTGGGATGATGAGGGATGAGTATTCCACGTATGACAGTGGAATGGCTCTTGACGAAGGCTTCTTGAATTATTACTACTCAAATGTAAGTGGAGACATATCAGAAAATAAACACACAAAAGAATGGAATTTGACATCACCCAAAGTATGGGCACTAACCCCAGAGCTACAGGGGCACAGCACTACATTAATTTGCCTGCTTTTAGTAGTTTTTAGAAAAGTCTATGACTGTTATGTATGGTTTTATTTTCATTAGTTGAGAAAAACAATTGCAATTTCGTAAATTATGTTCCACAACTCATTTTCTACTCTGGAATGGATAACACACAGTGGTCCAGACTAACAGAATATTGGAACATAGTCATTAAGAGATTATAATGATGACTGTTGTGCATGTGTAGTGAAAAGTATAATACCAAAAATGTTCCCCTTGGTCTAAAGTGTTACCATATATATATACAGTGGTGTGAAAAAGTGTTTGCCCCCTTCCTCATTTCCTGTTCCTTTGCATGTTTGTCACACTTAAGTGTTTCGGAACATCAAACCAATTTAAACAATAGTCAAGGACAACACAAGTAAACACAAAATGCAATTTGTAAATGAAGGTGTTTATTATTAAAGGTGAAAAAAAATCCAAACCATCATGGCCCTGTGTGAAAAAGTGATTGCCCCCTAAACCTAATAACTGGTTGGGCCACCCTTAGCAGCAACAACTGCAACCAAGCGTTTGCGATAACGTGCAATGAGGCTTTTACAGCGTCCTGGAGGAATTTTGGCCCACTCATCTTTGCAGAATTGTCCTAATTCAGTCACATTAGAGGGTTTTCGAGCATGAACGGCCTTTTTAAGGTCATACCACAACATCTCAATAGGATTCAGGTCAGGACTTTGGCTAGGCCACTCCAAAGTCTTCATTTTGTTTTTCTTCAGCCATTCGGTGGTGGACTTGCTGGTGTGTTTAGGATCATTGTCCTGCTGCAGAACCCAAGTTCGTTTCAGCTTGAGTACACGAACAGATGGTCGGACATTCTCCTTCAGGATCTCTTGGTAGACAGCAGAATTCATAGTTCCTTTTATCACGGCAAGTCTTCCAGGTCCTGAAGCAGCAAAACAGCCCCAGACCATCACACTACCACCACCATATTTTACTGTTGGTATAATGTTCTTTTTATGAAATGCAGTGTTCCTTCTACGCCAGATATACTTGGACACACACCTTCCAAAGAGTTCCACTTTTGTCTCATCGGTCCACAGAATGTTGTCCCAAAAGTCTTGGGGATCATCAAGATGTGTTGTGGAGAAATTGAGACGAGCTTTGATGTTCTTTTTGCTCAGCAGTGGTTTTCTCCTTGGAACTCTGCCATGCAGGCCATTTTTGCCCAGTCTTTTCCTGATGGTGGAGGCATGAACGCTGACCTTAACTGAGGCAAGTGAGGCCTGCAGTTCTTTGGACGTTGTTGTGGGGTCTTTTGTGACCTCTTGGATGAGTCGTCGCTCGCGCTCTTGGGGTAATTTTGGGCGGCCGGCCACTCCTGGGAAGGTTCACCAATGTTCCATGTCTTCGCCATTTGTGGATAATGGCTCTCACTGTGGTTCGCTGGATTCCCAAAGCTTTGGAAATACCTAACCTTCATAGCCCTTTCAGACGATAGATCTCAATTACTTTCTTTCTCAATTGTTCCTGAATTTCTTTGGGTCTCGGCATGATGTGTAGCTTTTTAAGGATCTTCTGGTGGACCTTACTGTGTCAAGCAGCTCCTATTTAAGTGATGCCTTGATTGTGAACAGGTGTGGCAATAATCAGGCCTGGGTGTGGCTAGAGAAATTGAACTCAGGTGTGGACAACCGCAGTTATAGTTATTTTTACCAAGGGGGCAATCACTTTTTTACACAGGGCCATGATGGTTTGGATTTTTTTCACCTTTAATAATAAACACCTTCATTTACAAATTGCATTTTGTGTTTACTTGTGTTGTCCTTGACTATTGTTTAAATTGGTTTGATGTTCCGAAACACTTAAGTGTGACAAACATGCAAAGGAACAGGAAATGAGGAAGGGGGCAAACACTTTTTCACACCACTGTATACAACAAATTTAATTGCTTATATATAAATAAAATTTATATTATGCATTAGTAGAATTTTACATGTAAAGCAGAGAAGAACTGTAGCAAGTTCTCCAAGACGTTAGGAACAACCTACCAGCCAAATTCCTCAGAAAACTGCATAATGTCCTAGGAGAATTTGGCTTTTTATATATATATAAAGGCAAATTACAATTATCATATATTTATGGTGGTATAATAATATTATTGGCACCTCTGAAGAATATTTAAAATTAAATACAAAAATAAGTTTTGTATTTAATTTTAAATATTCTTCAGGGGTGCCAATAATATCACCTACATTTAGTAGTATGGGTGTCACTTATTGTGTGTAATCTTTCCATTTAAACAATAATTTTGGCCTATCAGTCACAACTCTAATGTGTTAGTGTCTACAGTCTACTGTATAAATTATATAAAGTCCCATTTAGTGTGTTAGGATTGGTGCTGCAAAACCATCATTTTATATGCAGTAAAGCATGTCAAGTGCCTTAAATTATTGTAAGATGGCATATGAAGTTTACTGCTTTAACATGCCTATTTGTATCTTGCAGAAAAGTCACCTCTTCGATACCACACATGAAGACAATTTGCGGCTATTTGGGTTTGAGGGTCAGGACTCACCTGCTGGTTCTGTAGGCTGCTGCAGTGACTTTGGATCTGACGACAGACTGGATTTCCTTAATGACTTGGGGCCAAAGTTCACTACTCTAGCTGAGATATGTGGAGGCACAACGTTCACAATGGCTGCTCCCACCCCTCCTCCTCCTCCTCCTCCAAAACCCATCATGGATCACTCACATCATGAATCAATTTCCACGCACACCAACATTGCCAACACTGTCAACATGGCTACCGTTGCAGCACCCCCTACCATGCATTCGGAGGAGAATGTGGTAGTTACAAACACCCATGTAGTGTCTGACATGTTGCCAGTCCAGACTCTGATCGATGTGCCCCCCCAGACCCTGAGGGTGCAGCAGCAGCAGCCAATGTACTACATGGTGGAACCACAGGTCTCTAACACTGTGCTGTTGGCCGAGAGTCACGGCATGGGACTGACCCAGGGGATGTATGTGCTGAACGGAGCTCCAATGACCGAAAGAGTCCTGGTCCAAGGTGCTGGGCCAGCACAAGGTATGATTGGTGGAGGCGACAGAGTGCTGTTGTTCGAAGCGCATGGAGGATCCACCACGGCACTGAACACAGGCATGCTCCAGTCCGCTCAATTGTCTGGATCGCAGCTGTTCATGGTTGATTCAGGTGCACAAGGTGGCCAGGTCCTCCAAGGAACACTGCAGACAGGGGGCATGTCTGGATCTCAAGGCATAATGCTGATGGAAGGGCAAGGAGGATCTACAATTAATGGATCTCACCACAGAAATGTTCCTGTATCCGGAGCGTCTCAGAGTATGCTACATTTAGTTGAGACGCAGGGAGGGACTTCAGGAATCTCTTATGGATCTGTACAGGGTGGGCTAATATCCACTGCCATGTCCCAGAATGGGAGTATTGGATTGAACACAAGCACTGTACATGGATATCCCAGCTCACAGAAGGTTGTTGTCCAAGAGAAGAAGGTTGTGAAAACCAAACTGTAATGATGGATACATTTTCCTAACACTGAACACAACACCAGTAGTCTGAGGTAACGTCCTCAATGCTTTAACGCATAAATACAAGCATTTTGATTTAATGAATATAAGCACTTATATTCATTAGTTCAAAAACTGTACACGTCTTGGTATTCTTTCTAAATTTAGCTGTGTATTTGGTCATTGTTGTGTTTTCTTCTTTTGTTACATTTAACGTTGATTTTAGGGGTTACTTTGTGACTATGCAAGTCATATCACATAACACAACTTAAAGGTTACACACTATGTCACCTATGCAAATTTCAATCTGTTTCAATCTGAAAAAAAAGTAGTTTTATTATTCTGTATTGTCAGAGCATATTTCATAAAGAAAACTCAAAATTTATTTAAAAAAACAAACAAACAATAAACAAACAAACTTGAATTCCATGCTTTAACAACTGCAGACTGACCCTCCATTATATTGTGAGGAGTTAAAAGAGAAACTAATCAAAATGGAAAACAAAAATAGCAAAAGACTGTTGATCAGTGTAGGGTTAATTTAGAAAGTAACGTTTCTTGTAGAGGTATGAAAAATGTGTATTTGGTTTGGATTGTTTTCAAAAAAATAACTAACTACACTGCAAAAGAGTTATATGTTTGGTCACAATTTTGAGGATACCACTTGCATTTAAGCTAGTTACATGTTCAGTATTGTGACGTTAAAATCACACAATATAAATAAATCACTGATATAAATAAGTCACTAAGGTGCTTTAGACACAGGGTCTTTGGACACTGATATAAAAACCAGTTGCATGTTTTACATTAACACATGTTAATGTAGGCATGTGTTCACAAACTATAAACATAAGGGCTTAACTGCACTATATCTGCTTTTCTACAACTAAATATTCACAATATCCTGTTGCATTTATAACAGAAAGAAACAGGACACTGTGACCTTACATTTTATGTCTTCTTAAGACAATCATCTTAACAATTTAGCTCTTCTAACCTTTTATAATGTTAGTTTGAGGTCATCTCCTTTCAAATATTAGAAAGTAAAGAGATTTTTTCAACCATAAAATGTTGGTAGTTTTGTAAATTCCTTTTTCTGTTATGAATTAATGTCCAGTTATAACTCCTTTTATCTAATGGGTGTCCATTTGTATTTTGTAATGTTTTTACAAGAGATGAAGCGATATTGGGTACTGGATTAATATGGGAACACTGAAATTTAATGTTCTCTTGAGGTCAAATAGTAGTTGCTGTTACATATTTTAAGGGGAACTTAAACAAAAAAATGGGACTACTTTATTGTGTTAATAATTGTTGTTGGTTTTTTTTTTAATGTATAGATTTTCAACACTTGCATCAGCGAAATGAATGTGCTTCATAGTAAACTGCCATTACTATCAAGGAGAAAGCTTTGTCTTTGATCTGTGGGTGTTAAACTGGAATCGCTTGGATTTATCTTCATTTATTGTAGATTTTAATACAATAAAATGACAAACAAACAAACAATGTTTTGAGAAATATTTGTTATTTTAATGCCTCATTTAATATTATTAGGATAAGCCATGTTGGACCATCAAAAATGAGCTCTAAAATTTTAGATTTTGACTATAAATTAGTCGCTGTTTGTATTATATAATTATTTTGGTTACTGTGTTACACAATGCATGTTGAGAGAGTAAGCCGTTTAAGCTATAATTCAAACTTGAAGCCACACACACAAATAACCATACCCTCTTATATACAGTATCACTCTTCTCTCTAAAACAAATATACACACACAGCCATACTCTCAAAGATTATCAAGCACTCACACACACACTGTCAAACCCTCTCAGTAGTTAATATTATGATCTCTGTCACATGCACTATCAAACCTTTGGCATATTAAAAAATCTTTTAATTGCTGGTTGCATAAATAATGTTATGCAAGTGAGTCAAAGCTTTCATAGGAGAGGTAGTGTAGGCTATAATTCCTCACACACACACACTATCATACTCTTGCACACACCTTGTTACTCTGAGTTTGTTCAACTCGCGTCATGAAACAGGCTTCAGGCAACCAGAAACAAGATCAAGAACTTGATCTTCACAGTGTGAGTCTGTTTCTGTGTGTTATATTATCATGGATGTAATTAAATCCAGGTGTGTGCAATCAGAAATCCAGTGGTCCTGAATGTGGCAAAGAGAGTGTGTGTGTGTGTGTGTGTGTGTGCTGGGATGTGTAGTCCTGGCCAGCCATGTTTGTATGAAAATATGGATTCTGTGAATTTTAGTTCTCGACTTTGACATTTTAAAATATTTTGAGAACTTTAATGAACTAGCAAGACCTCAGTAAGCAATACTGAATGGCAATCCACCAACACTCAGGGGATGTTTTCAGCATTTCAGACTTTGAAGAGCATGCTTAGTTTGAACAGACCTATGATCCCTGCACTCAAGACAATCTTGTGGTATACTAGCCAAATAAACATTTTTCACATGTGATTGGATTCAACAAGGTCATCATACACCTGCTACATACTCCTATCCATCAGTTTCACCTAAGCATAATGGTTAATTTGGGAGAACCACATCACTGTCATTCAGAACCTCTGTCTTTCCAGGATGACCTTTGTAAAAGTTCTGCCCTGCCTGGTGCAGTAACATTGTTTTTGTAGATGGAGTCTGATTTCTGGATGTTGAAAGCATGGAGTATTGGACTGGTTTTGCTGTATGTGTACAGGGTTGGGCAGAGCACAAATTTAGACGTGCAGCCTCCGTTTTTGTTTCCTAATACACTTTCTCTTCTCTTTTATCTCTTCAAAGAACTCTTATGCGGTCTCCTAATTCTGGAAAAAAAAGAGCATTTTTCTCAACGGGGCATACCCCTAGCCCATGCCACTCCTTTAAAGTTAATTGACTTATTGATCCAACAGAGAACTGTGCTTGTCACAAGGGCATCAAAAACCTGGATCGCCAAGCCAATGCATCGGCCAATATGGTGGCCAATATGAGAAAAGAATGGACCCCCTCTTGGGAAACCTTATCCTTGTCAAAGGAAAAATCAGTGGATGAGGCGAGGATCTGGAATAGTGGAATAGCTAAACTGAACCATAAAAACTTTATGGTGTCCCATCCAAGGTGTATTTCCGTCTCATGTCCAGTGCCCACTGTGATCCTGACCAGAAAAAGTGGTTTCTGCAAGTGAGTGAGGGAGTGGTCCAGGAGAAATAGTGTAACCAGGTGGAGCATCTGGCTGCCATGACAAATAATGAAACACAGAGTGACAGGATACAGCCATCATGAGTTAATGACAGGAGAGTAGATTGTTATTAAACCTGCTAGCAGAGATGATCACACCTAGAATGGGCATACCTAGACTGGCTGAAAAAGCTTCAGACTTCCCTGAAAGAAATGTTTCAATGAACAACAAATTCAATGGAAAAAAATAGCAATGGAACAGTAGAACCAGTTAAAATTGGAAAGGAGGCTATGATTATAATGTAGATTTTGGTGAGGCCATGTGAGGTTAAATGGGCAAATGAAACCCTGCTGTGTATAAATTAGCATTCCAGAGAATGGGATTAAATAAAAAGCAATGAAAATGCTTTCACATCAGTCAGTTAAAAGTGTATGTGAAAGTTCCGGCTTCTGTCACTATCTCTACAGACTCAGACATTCAATAATGTTTTGAAATGTAGCTGTTTGGGTTGGGTTTTTTTTTTTTTTTTTTTGCAGGCTCTGAGAACTGGGCCAAACCTCCCAAATGTCTGTTATCTTAATGTGTTAATGCAAATTATACTAGTGACACACCTGTGTATTATGCCTTGACACAAACTGTTTATTCATGTAATATTGAGCCCTAAGAGTGTAATTAGAATTTTTATTCAACAATAATCATGTGAAGTAATGAATAAAACTTGATAGGGTGTGTTGTTATAGGAAAATAATCCAACAATCAAAATACATTCAGTATCCTGATTAGGTGGTATTTTATGTAAATACAGCACTTCTCTGCATTGTTGTGTGCATTTTATTGTCCAGTACGTCTAAACAGAGGGGAAAGTCCTTAATTCAAACCTGATTTGAAGATGCTGATTTTTCATTGACTTTTTTTTTTTAATCTTTCGGTTATAAAGTTTCTTTTCTTATGTTTACATTTTTTTCTAAGCAACAAAACATTATATAGAAAGAGTTCTGTGAATAAATCTGATAAACATACCATGGAGATTTTCATCCATCCATCCATCTTCAACTGCTTATTCCTGCTTCAGGGTCGCGGGGAACCTGGAGCCTATCCCAGGAAGCATCGGGCACAAGGCAGGGTACACCCTGGCCAGTCCATCGCAGGACACAATCACATACATACTCACACACCTATTCATACACTACGGACAATTTACCAAGCTGCCAATCAACCTACCATAAAATCTACCATGGAGATTTTATTTTACTCTTTTATATTTCTTACAGTATCAAATTGCTTTTAAAGTCTGTCAACAACTTACTTTGAAAGGGTCATAAACCCTCTACAGTCTCTACACTGGGAGTCCATTCACAGGAAAAAGTAAATAAGCTCAAGTTCACACAAGACAAGAGAAGGCTTCAGGTGTGATGTTGATCAGAACATGTCCAATGAAGGTAACTGGGAAGACTAATACAAACCACTATATTGGTTTTTGTTTATCAATTTGATCAATTGTTTATCAGTCAGTGGTTCTCAGTGTCTGTGAATAAAAATAAATAATAAATAAATAAATAAATAAGTACATTTACACAGTTTAAACATTCAAGGTCAAAAAATAAAGGGAACACTTGAGTTACATTGTGCTGTTTAAGTGTTCCCTTTATTTTTTTGAGAAGTATATATATATATATATATATATGCGCCAACATGTACTGAGATATTGAAGCAGAGCATGATCAGTATACAGTATTCCAGCATGATAGTGACCCCAAACACACCTCTAAGATGACCACTGCCCTGCTAAAGAAGCTGAAGGTGAAGGTGATGGACTGGCCAAGCATGTGTCCAGACCTAAACCCTATTGAAAATCTGTGGGGCATCCTCAAACAGAAGGTGGAGGAGCACAAGGTCTCTAACATCCACCAGCTCTGTGATGTCATCATGGAGGAGTGGAAGAGGACTCCAGGGGTAACCTGTGAAGCTCTGGTGAACTCCATGCCCAAGAGGGTTAAGTCAGTGCTGGAAAATAATGGTGGCCACACAAAATATTGACACATTGGGCCCAATTTACACATTGTCACTTAGGGGTGTACTCACTTTTGTTGCCAGTGGTTTAGACATTAATGGCTGTGTGTTGAGTTATTTTGAGGGGACAGCAAATTTACACTGTTACACAAGCTGTACACTCACTACTTTATATTGTAGCAAAGTGTCATTTCTTCAGTGTTGTCACATGAAAAGATATCATCAAATATTTACAAAAATGTGAGGGGTGTACTCACTTTTGTGAGATACTGTATGTGTATATATACATATATATACACACACACACACATATATATATATACATATATACATATATATATATATATATATATATATATATATATATATATATATATATATATATATATATATATATATATATATATATACATACACACACACACACACACACACACATACGTAATGTCCACAGCCATAAATGTTCTTAGGTTATTGTATTTTTTGGTATTGTATTGTTGCAAGAGCACAAAAATATGCTGATGTGATGAAACGAGAAAATTTTGAGAAATAAGTACATGTAAATGACATGTAAATGTGTGTGTGTGTGTGTGTGTGTGTGTGTGTGTGTGTGTGTGTGTGTGTGTGTGTGTGTGTTTCCCCGTCTGTGTAGCTTGAATTAGTCATTTCGGTTATGTACATGTTTTGCATTGCTCGAATATGTCTCTAAGTAGTAGTCATAATTATGCTTAAGGGCAGCACTGTCAGTTCTTAAAGGTGCAGACTTGTTTTTAACTCATGACTATTTAGTTATTTATCTTAAAATACATTGTTTGGTAACTACTATTAGTTCAATAACTGAAGTCAAACTAATAGGAAAGTTAAGTGGAGTAAGTGAGAAATACAATTCTAGACCCACTGGTAAAAAGAGAGAAGACTGTAATGATTTAAACTATCACTGCAAGTTTGGCCAGTACACTTTAAAAAGTATTGACGGAGGAACACTGGATACACCTTCCTTAATAATCCAACCTTCCATTGTTCTGTAATTTTAATATAAACACTGTTCTGATCGTTTATGCTGGTCAGCACTTTTCTTTATGTTATGCTTCTGGATGGTGAACACCGTAACTACTCTTTACATAGAATTAGTGAATTATCATTTGTTAATCAAAGTATGGTAGCTGGAATTAGAATTGTTTGTAATCCTATGAACCAAATATGTCAATATCTGTCATGGTTGTATCTGAGCTGTCATCATGATCACTTACAGCTGCTGTCTAGTGCGCAAAGCAGTTGAGAAAGATTGGGTGTGGTGATTTTTAAAAGAGTTCACAAACAGGCATTAGTGTGGGTTCTTTTAAAGAGTCTGCTGAATGCAGACACTTCAGTGATATTCAGAATACATAAACAGAGTCGCTTGTAAACTGTTGCAACCCGGCCCTGCTGATTAGCTAAATCTAACCATGCTATTTTTTTATTCTGATTTTATTTTTATCCTGATTTATCTATGTTGGCTTAAAACTTTTCAAAAGCAACTGCACAAATAATAGCAGCGCCGTATAGCACTTATATGTACCCTGTCTAGACTGATAACCCACTTGTAAACATCCATGAAGGCATTCGATAGTTCTGAGAGATCTGCCATACATACTGTGTAGTACCTCAAACCATTGAGAAACATAACAGTTTTAATGGCCAGTGTTTTTCTTAAGTATCTAGTGCCTTTGACTAATGTAAAAATCATATGTTTCACAGGAAATGAAGCTGGATAATTTGAAAACAAATGCTACAACCTGCATTTCAGACAGATTTAATTTAACAAATCGATGCCATATAATATGTTTACATTTCAGACTAGTGAACTGACTATTATGTCTCACCTTGTATTGTTGCTTGGGCTCAACTTCACCCTACATTTGGGTGTGGTTGTTGAAAGCAAGCGATGGGGGGGGTGGGGTGGGGTATATTTCTACAGGGCAGGTAGCAGGTGGAGCCGTAGATTTAATCACTACACAGTTCATGACAGAAACATTACTGCCTAGTGCAAGTGGACATACTCTCGAAAAGTCAGTGTGTGTGAAAAGATAAGTGGCCCTAGGTACAGTACATATGCTAAGCCTGTGTGAATTATCACCATGTTTACAAACTGATACTACAGGGTGTCCCAAAAGTCTCCATACATATGGGAAATTAACACTTCTTGGCAAAATGTCTTCAAAAATATTTCATACATGGTTTATATTATACATTGTTTTTTATTCAGATAGTCTTTAAGAATGATTTTGACTTTAAGAATGACTAATGACTGGACTGGGAAGCTGTCACAAGGTGGCAAAGGACTTGCAGTTTCATGAATAACGCCAGATGTGTTAAGACAAGTTCATCATGAGTGAGAGAGGCGACTATGTGTGTGTTTACAAAGAAATGGCAATCAAATAGAGGATGTTTTGCAAGTAAAATTACATTTAGCTAAAGAGTGACCGTTTTTTCAACGTATGGAGACTTTTAATACACCCTGTATGATATGCCCATGTTTGTGGTATGCACGTCTTCTAATAATACCGAGTTAATTAGTTGTAAAAAAAAATGTGCTTAGTATTCTTCTAGAGTCTAGACTGTTTGGACTTCAGCATGGTCATTTTTAAGAAGTGAAAACGTGTGATTTTGAAAGGAAAGACGTGAAAGGTACAGATGACGAATGGTAATTTAAAAACAAACAATAGTTAAAAGTAGCATCGTCTCTGAATTATTGACCACAGATTTCATGGTTATGCCCCATCCTTAATATATTTGTAAAATTATTTTGTATAATAAAATGTTTCAGATTCAATCCCACAGTATGACCCCAAATAAGCAACAAGGTCCTTATCATGTCTCTAATTGATCCATTTCAGATAGCAATGGCATCTGGGAGAAACATTATTAATTTAGGCACTTAGAGGGCATTTCTTGCAATTAAAAGTATATTGTTTGCAGGCACCTATATTTTTTTTTAATGACATTTGGGATCTGAGCCAAAAAAGGGTGAAATGCAGAATTTTACACTGTGGTCCCCGATGAAGTGTATGTCATTATTGGGCCATTACCAATTGGATGGAACAGTAATGCATGTGGCCTGGGTCCTACCAAGTCACCATGGAAGAAGTACATTTGAGGGCCTTGGCATGTTTTCCCAAACAAGTCTATGCACCTGCTTGAAATATGGAGCTTGTGGTATTTACAAAGCACGGTAGTAATCAATCAGCAGAGTAACAGATTAGCAATCATTCATAAACCAAATTTGCTGCCTGCATCACATTAGGATGATTGTTTACTGGTTTTGGATTCTCTGTGAAGTACCGGTTCATGGTTGGTTTGAGAAATATTTCCTCTGTAGCAAATTATTCTGGGGTGAAGAAGGTAAATGAAATTATAGAAAGGCCAATAAATGTACAAAATGTAGTAAATATGTCACATATCAGAGTCAAAAGCAGGACTGAGAATAGAAGAGTTGTCATATTGGAGACAGAAGGGTGGAGATTTGTTTTATAAGCTCCAAATTCTCATGACTACTGCAAGTGCCGACCTGTCCTTCTATACTGAGGCATCTTCTTCCTGTTTGGCACATGTTGTGAAGATGTTAATAAATGATGTTAATAAAATGAGCTCTGATAGCAGTTGGAATTAAGGCTGCAACTACTTGCTACTTTTGAAACCTATTTTTTTTTTTAGTTCATTTTACTACAAAAATGATCAACATGTTACTTTTAACTTTGAAGAATACTTATTTTATGTGTAGATGTTAATGTAATGTATTGTGAATGATGAATGAGTGTATATTTCTATGCTGACATATGGAGTGTGCTTTTGTTGTTCGTAGTAGTGGCTTGATGATGTTGGAAGGGAGGTGGAAGAGATGATATCCTAGATTGACATGCTATCTGCCTGACATGCAAGAATACTTAATCTCTTAATCTCACACTGAGGAACAAAACTACTCTTACAATTTCTTATGAACATTACATTAGTGATCCGTCTAACAGAGTGATACAAACACCAAAAGCCAAAGAAGCTGGATGACATTTTAGCAACAGTTGCCTACATGTAGAAATGTGAAAAGATTTTCATTCTTTGGGTGGTGATTTTAGCATTTACAACATTATCTTATTGCTCAACCCACTAGGGAAAAAATGTTTACTATGATATTTTCCTGCACATGACTTCTATTCTCACATGAAAAGCACAATAAATAAACCTTCTGGTGGAGGTTCCTCTAATGACTACTAAGTTTAGTATTTGAAGGAATGAATGTACAGACAGGCCTCATACGTGGTTGTAAAAATGAGCGCCAATGTTTCAGCCACACCCAGGAGGTCTGGAATTACACCACACATTTCAGAAGACTTATAATACTACAGAAGCTAATGCCCAATAATGAAAAGATAATAATATGGGACTGTTTATTATGTAAATTTAACAAATTGCTGCTCAGTTTATGGGACGCTCAGATCAAAATATTTCAATTAATATCTTGCTTCGCGAATCAGTTGATAAAGTGGTATAACAAAGCTTGATTTACTGCGAAGTAACAAGTATATGTGTATATATTTAATATATAAGTATATAATTCTAAGTATAGGTGTATATAAAATTTCACAGATAAAATCTATTAAATGTACAGTGGATATAAAAAGTCTACACAACCTTGTTAAAATGGCAGGTTTTATTCATCAGGTAAATCAAGTCAGAACTTTTTCAACCCTCAATGTGGAATTACACTATATAAACATTTTCGTGAAAAACAATAATAAAAAAATTTTGGGGGAAAAAGGAAAATAAACAACTTACAATGACCTTGTTGCATAAGTGTGCACACCCTTAAACTATAACTTTGTTGAAGCACCTTTTGATTTTATTACACCACTCAGTCTTTTTGGGTAAGAGTCTATCAGCGTGGCACTTCCCATGCTTTCTTGTAAAAACATTTTAGATCCACCAAAGGGCATCTCCTGTGCACCGCCTGCTTCAGGTTACCCGACAAATATTTAGTTAGATTCAGGTCTGGGCTCTAGCTAGGTCATTTAAAAACATTGATCTTCTTTTGGTTAAGCCATTCCTTTGTTGGTTTGGATGTATGCTTTAGGTCACTGTCATGCTGAAAGGTGAAATTCCTTTTCATCTTCTGCTTACTAGCAGACATCTGAAGGTTTTGCAATAAAATGGACTGGTATTTGTAACTATTCATGATTCCTCCATCTTGATAAAAGCCCCAGTTCCAGTTAAAGAAAATAATCCCTAAAGTATGATGCTGCCACCACCATGCTTCACCTTGGGTACTGTATGGTATTATTGGTGGTGTTTTTTTTTTGTTTTTTTTTGCACCAAAAAGCCTTTTGGAATTGATCTCATCAGACCATAACACATTTTGCCACATGGTTTGGTGTGATTTAGTTGGGCTTTGATTTTTTGTGAGATAGGGCTTCTGCCTAGCCAACCTACCCCAAAGTCCAGATGTGTGAAGAATCAGAGAGACACTGTTTTCACATGCAGAGAGTGATCAGTACTTGTCAGATATTCCTGCAGCTGCTTTAATGTTACTGTGGGTTTCTTGGCAGCCTCCCTGGTAAGTTTTTGTCTAGTTATTTGATCAATTTTGGGGTATCTCCTATTCTTGGTGATGTCACAGTGGTGCTCTATTTTCTCTATTTGATGGCCTTTACAGTGAACCATGGTACATGTAATGTTTTGGAAATTCTTTTATACCATTCTCCTGATTGATACCTTTCAAGAAGTGAAATGCCATGCATGCTTTGTAAGCTCTTTGAGGACCGTGAAAGTCTGATGAAATAATGAAGATGTGAAGAAAATCCTACAGGAACAGTTGGTTTTTATTTGAGGTTAATCAGAATAGTTTCATTGATGACAGGTGTACGATGATTACTTTTGAAAATGAGATTGAAAGAATATGAGGTTGTTTTGTTCATTCTGAACACAGTCATATCTCCAAGTATAAAAGGTTGTGCACACTTATGCAAGCAGGTTCTTGTAACTTTTTTATTCTTTTATGTTTTTCCCTAAAATATTTTATTGTTTTTCACTTAATTTTTATATGTTGTAATTTCAAATTGAGGGTGAAAAAGGTTCTGACATGATTATGGTTTATTTTTTTTTATTTATTTTTTTACAAAAACCTTCCATTTTAACAGTAGAGTGTAGACTTTTTATATCCATTGTAAACATATTGTATGCAGCAGTCAAAATAGAAGTAATGAAAAGAAGGACGACCCATCATAGCCATTTGTAAGTGATGAATTTATTTCAAAGGCCTGAGCTTCTGGGTGTTGTTTTTAAGATGGATGAAAAAATAGTTGGGCTAAATGTAAGTCAAAATAGAAAACATTGCATTTTGTTTTATTTTAGACTGTTGAATTTGGCGAAAACTGTGGCAAGAAGCTTTTTCAATGTACTCACAATCACAATACTTATTTACTAACAAAATTAAGATTTAAAAAAATAAATGTACACTGGGAAATCTAGAGAGTTAGTTTTAGATTCAAGATGAGAAGCTGAAGACATGCCTACAGTTGTTAGCATTTGTTATAGGTGAATTTATGAGAAATATAAAAGTAAATATTAATTTTGAATATATCTATCTATCTATCTATCTATCTATCTATCTATCTATCTATCTATCTATCTATCTATATATATATATATATATATATATATATATATATATATATATATAGAGTCTGGAAAATAGCACTCTGCTTTTGGAATTTTTTGAATAACAAGCCAAATGACACAGTGAGAAAACTACTGAGCAAACTAATGATAGGGTGACAATAAAAATATGCATATAGGGAGACAGTTCATGGTATAGGTATTTCAAAGAGGGGAGTTGTATAGGGATCCTATAGAAATGAATATTCTTGTAGCTGTAGGTGTGACTAAACTGAAAGAGTTAATTTAGAAGCCTGGGAATAAGATGCTTAGCATCTCCCCTACAGTAACTGGCAAGCATACAACCAGTCCTTATCAGCCAGAAGCAAACGAGGGGAGGGAAGAGACAGGAGCGGAGAGTGCTTGCTACTAACTGCAGGCCCTCAGTAATCATGGCTTTACTAAAGCTGGGAAGACTTTGTTTGCTCTTGCTAATGTTCATGATTGTGGTGAGTTACATTAGTCCACTTTTTACAGCATTACTACTTTTATTTTATACTTTAATTAGTCTTAAACTTGTCAGCTGTATTGAACACAGAAGTCCGAATGTTTCGTAATATTTTTGGTTTGAATTAACAAAGTATACATTTTGTAAACACATAAACTGTCAAAATGAGCATTTGCATTTCAAAATTTATTAAACTCAACAATGTAGAAGCAGTATCAAAACTATTAAATGTGAATGTTAAATAATAAATGAGAACACAATCATTTAACACCTGTGCATGTTTGAAATATTATTGAATTTTCTTATGTTATTTATAAAATTTATTATACAATTATCCTGTATATATCCTGAGCGGAGTGGGGGGCGGGGCGGGGGTGGCTTAGGGCACTAGTAGATATAATTACCCTGTTGTTAGGGCAAGCTTAGCAACAAAGAGATGGTCAAAGAGATGTAGCTGTTTTAAGAAAACATAAAGGTCAGCATTCCCGTGGCATTTGCATGTAGTGAGACGTCACATACATTGAGTGAGACAAATATTGTAGGTAAATGTTTTGAGTACAGTATTACTGACTTACATTTAGGGCACATGTTTTCGAGGTAGGACATCAATAGGGTGTAGGGTGTGTTCCTGTGTTTGAGAGTAAACAGTAAAAGGCAGACTGTGTATGCAGCTAGTTAAAAAAAAAAAAAGAGTCCACAATTTGTTATAAAAGAAGATAAAAGAATGTATCCTATTATCAACAACTTAATCCATTTTTTCATAATACTTGTATAATAGTGTATGGTATTTTGAATAACGATTATATATAATGTATAATTGCATAGTGAACACAGTTTGGTGATTTCCATGTAACACACCTGCTTGTAAATTGAATCAGTCATCTGCAGTAAGTGCTTTATCAGGGTGATCAGGGTGATGGTAACGGAGCATGTGTCAGGAACACTGGGCAGGAATATACACCCTGAATAGGAGACGGTTCCAAAAAAACTGAGTTAGTCATCTCTGTATCATTCATTTTTCTTTTTCTTTTTCTGGAAAAGCTGGTCTAAGCCAAAACAATCAACAAACTTGCCAAGCAACATACAAAAAGTTTCTATTAACTCTAGTGAAGATAGCCACACAAATACACACAAACACATTTATAAATGTACAAATAACTAAAACATTTGTGTTTAAGGCAACAAAAACTGCAACAGGGTTCAAGAGAAAGAAACGAGAGTGGATTCTCCCACCAACAAAACTCAGAGAGAATGTAGACTACACAAAGCAAGAATTTGTTTCAAAGGTAAGCATACACTGTTAAATCTTATACATGAAATCTAGGTTTGAGAACGGAGAAAAAAAAAAGAAAAGCCTGGAAGAAGACAGAGATCAGTTTTCTCACATAACTTTGACATGTTAAGATCAGTTTTAGAGTTCAGAGCAAGCCTATGAAATACGCCCCAAGGATATCAGAGAGGAACTTGACTTACAAGTTTTTCAAACTTAAAGGACAAGGACAAACGTTTTACTTTTTACCTTTGGCCAAATATATGAGACAGAACTATACTCTTGGTCAAAAAAATAGGACCCAAACCAATAATGGTAAAAGTCTTAACAACAAATTATTTGTCAGAAATTCAGCAAGACTTAAACAAATGCACTCCTAAGACCTGTGCCAGCATTTGCTCATTTACTTTTGCTGCAGGGAACAACTACTTTGACCTAATTCAAACTAACATGCTGGGTGTACTAAATACATACAACAAAAGAAAATAAAAATAAAAAGCTGTCAGCAAGTTTAGCCAAAAGGCTTAAACATGTCAAGAAATCAAAGGGAAAAGCTATAACATACTAAGTTCTTGCTTATTTCCTGACCAGTGATGTGCTGTTAAGATCATTAAAAGCTTGTTTTTTTGCCATTTTGGGCGTGGCACATTTTTTACTCAGGAGTGTATGATTAGTCCTACGGTGAGTAATTTAATAACTGTCATGTTTTAAAATAACAAGGACACAAAGCATCATTTATGTGATGTGATGAGATATTTGGTTTGTCTTCACACCCTGGGTGAAGTAGACAGGATTATAGGGGAAGATCACCTGAATATTTTCTCATAGCATAATTGAGGTCCGTTATGGTACAAATGCCAGAATTGGTTTGCTTTCACACAGCAACATGGTAATGAAGGTAAAACAACAACATAAACGAAGATGTTTTATGGGGACAATATTTTCCTATTTTCCGAATTTGAGAACCTATTCTAGCTCAGACTTGGTGCAAAAATATATATTTTTAATACAATAAATAAATTTACACAATTCAGAGAAGTTCCAAGTAGTAAAATAAGGAAATAAGGTTGTCAAAGACAAGATTTATAAAAGATTTTAAAAAGGTGAGGAAAAGGGGTGATTTAAAAAGGGTGACGTTCACAAAAGCATCATAAATGTGAGCATTCACCAAAACTGTCTGTCTAACTTTCATCTAAAGTATTAGTATTAGTAATATTAGTGTGACCAAATGTATTTTAGAAAGATTACATTTTGGGATAATGTAAACTGGCTTATGTATACAATATTAACCCATTAAATCACAACATCCCCAATGTAGTCAATATCTAAATCTTTATGTGAAACATAACACATTACATGACATACATTTTAATAAAAAAAAATTTTTTAATTAGCATTTGATTTCTTTACAAAGAGAATCAAAAAGGTGATGTACTGACTCACACTAAAATTGCTTTGCCAGATTTCCAAATTTCCAGGTTAAAATAGATTCTTCAAACGAATTTGTCTGGCTTTATTTGGGAAATCTAAGTGTGAGGAAATGTCTATTTGTCATGTCATGCTGGCGTGTGTTCGTGGTAAGTGCTCCACCTTGTGGAGGATCTTCCTCTTGTTAAACTTGAGTCACTGAGTGAGTGAGACCCAAGCCAGATGCATAAGGGTTTAATGCATGCACGGATAGATAGATGGCTGAAGAATAGATTTGTTTTGATTTGTTTAGATAAGGTCTGATAAAGAAACTCAAGACAAACCATTTGAGTACCAACTGCGAGGGCCCGGTGCTGACCAGGAGCCATTTAACCTATTTGTTGTCAACCCCAAAAATGGCTTCGTCAGAATCACAGGGATTCTGGACAGAGAAAACGTAGCACAATACAGTGTGAGTTGGAAGTTTTTATTCTTGCAGAAATTATACTTGCAATTTCCATTTGCAGTTTGAGCATTACTTAAAATCCTGACTGAGTGATATTTGTGTGATACACGCTCGTACTGTAGCTGACTGGGATCGCTAAGTACAAAGATGGCAGACTGGCTGAGGAAGAAATTCAGCTGAGAATACAGGTTGAAGATGAGAATGACAATCCCCCAAAGTTTAAGCGATTCAAAGGGTCTGTAACAGAATGCAGCGAAATAGGTATGTATGCACTATGAATCCTTCCCTTAACTAAAATCCCATTGTCTGTAAAACAGACTGTGATAGATTTCTCCTCCGTATATAAAAATGTGGCTAAATTCTTTAATACCTAATAGCGTGTTTCCAACAACGCTCTAGGAACCCTGGTCATGCAGGTAACTGCTGAGGATGCAGATGAACAGGGGACACCCAATGCAAAGATTGCCTACAGTATATTGAAGCAAATTCCAGAAGAATCTGGCCCTATGTTCACCATTGACAGAGATACAGGAGAGATCTATGTTAAAGAACACACCATGGATAGGGAGGTATGTGATATTAAGATAATCTGTCGACTAATGATTTTGTGTGTGTGAGTGTGTGTGTGTGTGTGTGTGTGTGTGAGTGTTTGTGTGCTGCCAATTAAGCAATCCTAACTTTAAAGTAACATTGTCTAATAAATGGAAGTCTCTTACCTCTGGTTTATCTCCTACAGGTGTGTGATTCATATATTTTAATAGTTCAAGGTGTAGATATGGACGGAGCACCGAATGGTAACACAGGAACTGGAACGGTGGAGATTAAGGTTTTGGACATAAATGACAATGTTCCTACTCTTGAAAAAGATGAGGTAACAAAGTAGATTTATAATATTTTAAAATACAATATATTCACCAATCTGGTAGCTATACTCGTTGACCATTTTATCAACTACACCTGCCACTCAAATCAGCTTTATTTCTATAGCAGATTTCACAGAAATCAAATAATGAAAATACAGTTTGCTTGAACAGTAATAACAAAACAAAAAAATAGAAAAGCAATTTTAGTTAACAGAAACAGAATTACTTAAGATGTTAATACTTAAATATTTCTATAATTATTGGCTATTAATATATGACTGAAAGACTGTAAATACAGTATGTACATATATACACGTTCTTTCCTGATGCATTAGTGACTGGTGCAGATAGTAATTCATTATTCTGAAAGCATTAGTCTATACAATGCAGTCATGGGAAAAAGAAAGTACACCTTATTGAATTCTGTTTTTATTTATCAGCGGCTAAATAACAATTGTGTGGTCCTCTAACCAACTTCTATAAACATTTTACCTATATAAATTAACCACAGGTGAAACAAAAAACACAACAGATATGCAGTCATAATGCTGAAAGGTATATATAGGTTTTAGAGCAACATATACTTCCATCCAGATTCCATCCCATATTTACTTCTGAAAGACTCTGCCTCAATAAGATACTCTTTTTATACCCAATCATGTTACTGACCTGCTGGCAATTAACCTAATTAGTTGCGAAATTTTCCTCCAGCTGTTTCTTTTCAGTAACACTTACTTTCCCAGCCTTCTGTTGCCCTGTCCCAACTATTTTTGAGACGTGATCAAATTCAAAATGACCTTGTTTTTTTCTTAAAATGGTACATTTCCTCAGTCTAAACATTTGATATGTTTTCTATGTTCTATTGTGAATAACATATGGGTTCATGAGATTTGCAAATGATTGCATTCTGTTTTTATTTACATTTTACCCAGCGTCCCAAATATTTTGGAATTGTAGTTGTATGAATATCATAGGTTTATTGTATCTTTAATTGTTGTGTGTGAGGTTTTTAAGATTCAGGTAGTTAATTAAATTTAAACATGGTGGTCTAAAAGCAAGAAGCCCTACCACCTGATGACTTTTTTTCATATTATTTCTCATAACTCCTCCCAAACCACCATGCCAACATCGCTGTTAGTTTTGCAATAAACAATCTTTTTTATCTGTAGTCCAATATTGGTTCCTTTTCACTAAAGGTTGAAGCAGATGATTATCCAATAACTTCCAGTTATTATATAGGTACAGAATGTCCTTTATGGCAGTTGTGCCTGATCAATAGGCTAACGTATGAAGCTACAAGGTACCAACATGCAATTTTCCCTCTTGTACAATTACAAATGAATAAAATTATAAATAGGTATGTTCGTGCTTAAATATTTATGCATAAGAAATTGCCTACTGCATGAACTGTAAACAAACAGGGACTAGTTCTGACAGGTAAAAGGTTCCTTAATTTTCTACCAAAGAATTATGTTGAGCTACTTGTGACAATTATGTTTTTGTCTCCTACTTTAGTATACTGGTGCTATTGATGAAGGTGCAGTTAATGTGGTTGTGATGAGAATCGAAGCTCTGGATAAAGATTTGAAGAATACTGATAACTGGCTGGCTGTCTTTGACATTGTGAAGGGTAACGAGGATGAACTATTCACTATAGAAACAGACCCCAAAACAAATGAGGGCATTTTAAAGCTCGTCAAGGTATACAGGGGTTTTGTTGTGTGTGTGTGTGTGGGGGGGGGGTATTAGGGTTAATTCTTAATAATTAATTAAAAAGAATTAATTGTTCTAATCATATTTTCTTTTTTTCCTTTTCCTCATCTCTGCTATTTTACTTGATGCGAAGCCTGTGGATTATGAAAAGGTCAAAATGCTGGATCTTGACTTGGCCATTTCAAATGTAGCTCCTTTTATAAATGGAACTGAACTGTCCTTGGGTCTCAGTTTTGATTTCGACAGGCCTGAAGGACCTGGATTCATTGTTGGGCCTGGTGCTGGGGCAGGGGCAGGTGTAGGTTCAGGTGTAGGGGCAGGTGTAGGGGCAGGTGTAGGTGTAGGAGCAGGGTTAGGATTAGGGGTTGGAGTGGATTTGAATACAGACCTAGATGTTGGAGTAGATGCAGGTATAGATGCTGTGGCAAATGCAGGTGCTGGTGTAGGAGTTGCATCTGGTGTCAAACCTGACACCAAGCCTGGAGCTAAACCTAATGACAATACTGGCTCCAAACCTGGAAAAAAAGTTGGTTCTAAACCAGGCAAAAAGCCGACACAAGGAGGAAAGAGCTATCCAGTAAAAATCAGTGTAAACAACTTGCCTGAAGGCCCAGGCTTTTCACCATCAGTGAAGGAGTTGCCTGTGTCAGAGAATCCAGAGGAAATGCATGTTCCCATGGTCATTGGTTCCTTTCCTGCCTTGGATCTTGATACTGGACAAATTGCTGAAAATGTCAGGCAAGTTTGAAGATAAATTTGATAAATCCACTTCAGGATCTATATTCAGCAGTCCTTAAAACAAGATTCCATTTAATCCCATGCTTATAGCAGTGAGAAGAATGTTATGAGAGATTAAACCTTCTGAATGTAGTGTTTGGAAAGTTTTTAATGCCTTTATTGACATATATTAAACACAGGTATGCAAAAGGATATGATCCAGAGAACTGGCTATCCATTGATGAGGAGACATCAGAAATTAAATTGATGAAGATACCAGATCGAGAGTCAAAGTCCCTCGTTAATGGATCCTACATCGCAAAAATCCTCTGCATGACACGAGGCAAGACAGACTGTGCTAAGATTTTGTTCAAGAAAATAAGAATTTGCCATTTCTTTTAATAGGGATGATATATAGAGAGTGTGACTTTGACAGGGACATGGATGTTGGTTTGATTATTTCAGAAACTTCTGATCACCGGATTTTCCCACACAAGAGTAAATAGAATTTAAACAGAATTGTGCATAAAACAACAACAACAACAACAACAAAAAAACATCCTTTGAGGCAGATGAGATACAACAGCAGAAGTCCATGTCAGGTTCCACTCCTGTCAAACAAGAACAGGAATCAAAGGCTAAAGTGGGCGCAGACTCACTGAAACTAGGCAGGTGAATAATTCGAACAAAAAAGGTGGTGTTTTTCCAATCCGGTCCAGCGGTCCAGTTTTGGTAAGCCTGTGTCCATCTGCAAAATTGACACTCATTGGATGGTTTTTGTTTTATGCACCATTCTGTATAAACGTCTGAGACTGTTGTGCATGAATATCCCAAGAAATCAGCAGATGATTTTTAATTTTTTTTTTTAATTTTTTTAAATATTCAAACCAGCCCATCTGGCACCAACAACCATACTATGGTCATAGTGACTGAGATCACCCCCCCATCCCCCCATGCTAATGGCTGATGTGAACATTAATTGAAGCTCTTGACCTGTATCGGCATGACTTTATGCATTGTGTTGTTGCCAAATGATAACTGCATGATTGAACAGCAGTAAAGGTGTTCCTATTAAAATGAGTCTCCTATAAGTGTACTGTGTATTTAATTATACTGTATTTGCCCTAAGTGTGCAATAGAATTTTAAGTACTTTTTTTTTTTTTCTTAGATGTGCCACCCAAGACAGCTACTGGAACAATAGCTCTAAAGGTGCAGGATTCAAATGACCATTGTCCTAGACTGACCAGCACCTTCCAGAGTATCTGTTCTGATAGTAATGTGGTAAACGTCACTGCATTCGATGAGGATGACTATCCCAATGGAAAGCCTTATAAATTTGTTCTGATAGAGGAGGAGACTCATGGAAAATGGGAGATGGTTCCTGTAAATGGTAAAGCAGACAGCCGTTATCCTAAAGTATTATATCCATTCTAACTATTAAAAAAAGGATATTCATATTATTTTCGAAAATTTGTAATACTCATGTACTGATTTCTCTTTTTAAGAAACAACAGTCGGCTTCCATGCTAAGGATTCTCTGTGGCTAGGATTTTATGAGCTCAGTTTGGAGATTTTTGACAGGCAGGGTTTAGGATGTAAAGACAAACAAAAATTTCAATTAGAAGTGTGCACCTGCCAAGAAGGTAGCACATGCGATCTCAAACTAGCCCATCAGCATGGTTCTTCAGTCAAATTGGGGTTTCCTGGCATTGGAGCACTTTTTGTGGCACTAATTCTGCTCATCTGTGAGTTGAATCAGTAACATTCATACAGAGTTTTCATGTTTCCTCCTGATTTACAGACCACTGCCTATCATCTATGTTAGAATACGCACAGAATTCAGTGTTCTGTTCTATACTGATAACATATTATGCAATTGTTTGCGATGTTTTCAGTGATTCCACTGTTGCTGTTATTCTGTCAGTGTGGGACATTTGTGGAATTCTCAGAGCTGCCTTTCGATACAAAAGAATATCTTATCGAATATCACACTGAAGGCCAGGGGGAAGACAAGGTAAAGTACAACTATTATAACTTCACACATTTTTATGATGCAGCTACAGCATTCAAATAAATAATAAATGGGGATTCTGGTTGCAACAACTGAACTTAGTATAGAAAGTGACAAACAAAATGAAGGGACTGGTTAAAATTTGTCTGCCAAATTGCTTGCCAACTTAGTGATTAAACTTCACACCCAAAGTATTTTTCATGAGGCGACTCCTTATCTGGCAACAACAATACTGTACTTTTACCATAACATACATTTCACTAGTAACATTTGTATTGCTTCTTTGCAGTCGATGCCTCTGATGTTTGCTCCTGTTGTGGCAGACCAACAAACTGTGGCAACGGTTGGTAGCACTTTCAACAAGGCCTCCATGGTGCAAAGTGCACAGGGCTTTGACACCAGGGTGCTCAATAACGAGCTACAAAGAGGGGTTATGGAGGTTGACAGCATGTCTGGCTATCAACACAACACACTACAAGCTCAGCACACTCTAGGATCTACCCATAGAAACACTCTTCGCTCTGCATCATTTCGACAGAAGGTGCATAATATTTATGAAGAGACTGCACTGCCAGATTACTATCTCCATGAATATTTCTCTCAGGTAGGAAACCAAATACATCTTATTCATATGTAGTAGGGATGTTCTGAACTGATGCTGAAACATCATCAATGCTAACGCTACAGTGGCCATAAGTGAGGGGAACTAAAACAAACCAAAAACACAACAGCAAATCAAAAACTGCAACAAAAACAGAACCTCAGCTAACGGTAGGTGCTTAATAAACATGTAATAAACATATGAAAGTCCTTTATGTCAAGATGGACACGTGCATTTGTTATGTTTGTTATGTCTCCTCCCTGTTCTGTCATTGTTGTTTCACGTGTGTCTGAATTGCCATCAGCCGTCAACTATTACGACACTGATTATGTTTGTGCATATATACCTCGCGCCTCCCAGCACACAGCGCGGAAGATTAGATTAGATTAGATTAATTAATTCAATTTCGTTACCATAGTCCGTCATAGTCATTGTCCATGTTAGGTTCCTGGTTAGAGTTAGTTAGGTTATACATTAGATTTAGTCTATGCTGGTTTCTCCTCTCCCTATCTAAGCTAGAAACAGGGATTCACTTATATAGAATTCTTATAACTAATCTTTTAAGAAAAAACTTTTGTACACTCAGATCTCTTAGTTTGAATTTTACATCAAGTTTTTTAATCACTGATGATTTTACCGTGGCTTACAAGAAGATTAAATAAGTGAATTTCCCTGTTTCTAGCTTTTACAGAAACGGTTCACTAAAGCGAAAGTAAACAAGCAAATAGTGGCACAGGACGTCTAAGGAGTGCATTTGATTAATGATTTGCTGTTAAGACCCTTAAAAGCTTAATATTTGCCATTTTGGGCTGGGCCAATTTATTTTTTTTTTACCCAGGAGTCAACAACAAGATTAATGTCACGCTGAGTTAAGACCAACCTGTTCCATTTTTAGTTAATGTTGTTGTGCTTTCACATTTTCTGCCAAGTTTTTGATTTTTCTGTCATGTTTCAAAGTTTGCTGTTGGGTTTTTTGGGGGGATTTCATTGTGGTGGTTTCTGACTTGCTTTTGTGTTTTTGGTTTTGTAGTTGTGTTCTCTGATTTGCGAATGTGCTTATATTTTGCTAATGTGTTTTGCACTTATGGGCCACTATACAGTACCAGCGTGAAGCCATTAATTTCAAGGAATTGGATTTCACATCCCTTTCAGTTTTATTCAGTATTGTATGTTACATTGACTGTCACAACATAAATTACGCACATTAACACAGGCCACAACTTGTCTTAAAGTATATCCACATCATGTCATATCATGTGATAGATTTTTTTTTAATGGGATTAGGACATTTATAATATGTAGGCCTATTTTTACATGCACTATACATGTAATCACACAAATACTGAGCATCATTTCTTACCTTTCATTACAGAAAGCAAGGTTTCTGGCTGTCAGGCCTGCTCTCAGTGACACTCTGTTGATGTATAATGATGAAGGCCAATACTCTCCTGTTGACTCCTTAGACGACTTCAGTATCCTTGAGGCAGATAATGACATGGGTTTCCTCGATAACTTGGACACAAAATTTGTGAATTTAGCAACAATTTGCAGTCCTCCACCAGCCAAATTAGAAGAAGTTGAACATATTGTCAAGTCAGTGGAAACCAACATCAAAAGCGAGAGTTCTATAGCCACTAGTGCAGATCTGGTTGTGAAATCTGATCAGCCACCACCACAGCAAAGCACAATCACCAATCTTACAGAGACTATCAACAAATCAAGCAGCATAAATACTAGTCCAACACTGCTGATTCAACAGCAGCCTTTGTACTGCCTGGTGGAACACCAGGCACCAAGCGCTGTGATTTTTGCTGAAGAGCCTGTACAGGGATTGTACTTAATAAATGGGCTTGCAGCAACTCAGGGCCTAGTTTTCCAGGGTGGTAATGTACTACAGAATGCCGTAGAACAACAAGGAATATATCTGATTGATGGGATGCCTATGTTATAAGGAAATAAAATGTTAGGCAACTGTCCAAATCAGGTCAGTGCAGGTAACTTAGCTGTTTCCTCTGTGTTAGTTCAGGGAGAGGAAGGCAGGCAACAACTCCAGGTTTTTCTACCTCAAGACTCACAACCAGGACAATCAAAGGACAAAACTGATGTAGAGTCAGGCAATGTAAAGAATATTAAGCCTGCAAAGTCTCAGGTCAAATCAAAGAAAAGAACAAATGTACACTGACTTGCCAGTTTATTAGACATACGCTTTATCTTCACACCAACTGGACATATTCCCTTGATTTATATATCAGACAGGCAGGCCAGGTTTTGTAGATCATCATTTAGAATTCAATAAAGCATTTAAATGCTCAGGACAAGTTACCTTCGCTGTCATTCTGGAATTTTCATGCACGAATATTTATCAAGAAACAATCAGTTGCATAACAGTTTGTGGTTCAGATGGGTGGCCAGAATCGTGAAAACCAGATAAGCATTAACCAAGCCAAACACACCCAATTTGAACAATATTACAGTAGGTGAAATGTCTTCTCACAATGCACCATTTATATGACATCGGCTGAAGAGCATGTCGGGTGCCGATTTCAGCAAAAAACTGAGTGGAGTGGAAAAAAGTTGCCTGGTTATACATTCCTTTTGTTATCATGATGATGGAAGGATCAATATCCTTCCCATAGACGATCCAAAGAGCCGTTCTCTGTGGTAGTGTAGTAGACTGCATCTCTTTATGGCTACAGTTTCAACACGTGTATAGTCACAAAAGTATTCCCTAAATAAGACATTTCGTTTTTATTTCTGCAGTGGCTTGCATAGATGTTCAAACCTTCTCAACTTCATTGCACGTCTTTGGGGTGAGGTAGAAAATATTGTTTGCAACAACACTTATTTAAGTATGTTACAACATTACAGTTCAATTCAAATCAACTTTATTGTCATTATATAGTAAGAATACAAGGGGTGTACAGTATAATGAAACACTATCAGGCTATGATTGTCTATCATGTGTACATGCAGGTCAAGTGTTTGGGTTAATGTGGTCTCGCACAATCCAGTGGCTACAGCCATTTTTCCTCCGGCTTCACAGGCTTTTTAAAGAGCATGTGGAACTTCCTCGTGACCTTGTTGTTATTACTCATCCAGGTGTTTAAAACACCGCCTCTGGCGGTCAGTAAAAATGAAATAGAATGATGGTTACATATGTGACCGCGGTTCTATGAATTTCAAGTGACCGCCAGAGCTTGGAGGTCACTCAAAATATTCGCGAGAAGATTGCCAAGAGGTTACTTCAGGGGTGAACATGCCTTTAGTACCGGGGCAAAGGGCATACATCACCCAGGTGACTTTGTTGATACAAACACTCGACCTGTACGTACACGTGATGGACATCCAGGTGCTTAAAGCACTGCCTCAGGCGGTCAGTAGAAATGAAATTTTAAATGGTGGATGGGGGGATGGATAGATTTTCAATGTGGTCTCAGACTGTTGTACCCCACTGTGTATGTGTGTGTGTGAGACCTAAGACGTACTTATCATTGTTTATCTGTTGTGTCATTATTCAAATTATTGCAAATATGAATTTACCATTGATTACATTTGTAAAGTCTTAAAAAATCATGTAAAAGTCTTTTATGTCTCCATATTCTGTGCTTTCATGAAAGCTTTTCAGAGATGCTATACAGATAGTGTATAAGTATTTTTGTTGGATGTTTTGGGGTTGAAATGTTGTCTGACATAAAACAATATAATATTCCAAAATTAATAAAAGAAAATAAAAACACACTTAATACATACGTGTACAATTATGTTCATTTTCTTTGCAATAAAGTCTGTTTGGTACCAATAGATCACCTGGACTGCTTTAGGTCAGTAACAAAAGCACATTTCCATTCCTAGTCGGTCAGTGAGCCGAAAACATCACACAGCCAGCTGGCTGAATATTATTGTTAAATCAAGCTAGATAAAATGTGATAAACAGTCAACCATTCAGAATTGCATTGTAACCTACAGATATGAGAGTTCTCATTATGGAGCCTTTCCTAACTATTCTCTAGCAGAGATGATTAGACTGCCACTTGTGCTCACATACAATACTGCATTTTACCCTTCAAGAAGGCCTGACGTGATTTTTTTTTTTATCCCCAACAAAATGATACCACAAAATATGATTAGTTGAGTAGTAGTTACTAACAGAAGTCACAGATGTCATCATGACTTGACATGTACTGTATGCGCACAAGCAAAAGAAGGTATCCAGCTCCCAACTGCCGCAACAGAAAACATCTGCCCTGGTATTAGGTGATCACAAGTTCCAATCCCAATGACGCAAAATTAGTCATGGTTCCTGAGTTCACTCTCGCCTGTCAATCACAGCAACACTGGCCAATCATGTGCATCTGTGGAAGAGGGCAAACAGTGCAGAGTGTGTTACACTGCCCTTTGACACAACATGAGGGAAGTGTGTGCTAACCTTCACCCTACTGGTTCACAGTTGTCAAATGGTAGAGGAGGCATAGCAGGTGGGAGGAAACCGCCAGGTGACAAACTGGGGAGAAAATACTCCAGATCCTTTTGATTTTCACGCCGACATCGAGTCATTCAAAATGTAATTCGTGGAGATTTTTAACCCAGAGTGTGTCTGTAGCAGTGCGTGTGTGTGTGTGTGTGTGTGTGTGTGTCTATTGTATGTCTGTGGCAGTGCGACTGAGAACACATTTCACATAAGATGATACAATTACAAGATGAACTAAATGATCAATTTACAAAATGATTGTTTTTACTGACACTCGTGTTCCTTGTTCACTCAAATAACTACTTCAACATAGAGGTAAGCCCTGGTTCTTTGACAAGTTATCAAGAAAGAAACTATGAATTATTATATGCTTGCAGCTTTGAAAAGTAAATCTGAAAAACTACTAAATAAATGTCACCAGGCATTTTGTTTCATGATGAAACACAAGAGCTTCCCTTGTGCAACTAATATGTCTGAGGAATGAATTAAGTAAAATTGCCACGAAGGGTTTTTTTTTGCTTGAAGTTACACATTACCCACTTATTTACTGTGTCGAGGCAACGCCCCAGTTTTCTGCTGGACTTACCAGAGCGCACAGAAAAGGAGCGAATTCAGCTATTTAAGGCACATATTCAGCGTATGCGTTCGTGTTCCACCATGGCCAGAGCTATCACTTTTGTCCTTCTTGCGTCAACACTTTTCTGCTGTCGAGCTGCTCCGGTGGTAAGAGTTCAACAGAATACTTAAATAAAGTGCAGACTATGTTCAAATGAAAATTGTTAATAGATTCATCACAAACTAAATTGTTAAAACTTTGTCAGGTAACTTGAGACTTTTTAATCAGCTCATATTATTTAAAAACGTCATAATCTGACATTCATAGCTGATATACTCGTTATAAAATATTGATAAATGCTGCATATAATTGCTTATTCTGGCTTTTTGGAAGAGTCAGAAATGTCATTATCCAATGGTATCACTTTAACAGCATAGTGAAAGAATAATAAGAATAATTATCATTGATGATTTAAATTGAATCATTCAAAACGCTATTAAAATTTGTTGAATCGCACATTTTGGGCAATGTTTATTTTTGTTCTTTATTAGTTATTTATATTAGTGTGCTGTGATGACTACGAAGTAGTCCTAATAATTTACAGTTGAGAAAAATGACAAAAGAGAGTGATATGTTAATGTTAACTCGGGGTTTGTCTATGGAAAACTCACAAACCACACGAGATCAGAAAATGCTTTGGGAATGCAATTCGGTTCTTTACTACCCTCTTAGGATCCTCATGGCAGTTCAGATGTACATTGTCCTCTAAATGTAAAGATCCTGGACGCATTGAAAGGCGCACCTGCTGGAAATGTGGCACTAACGGTCTTCCGCCAAGGTGCTGATAAAACATGGGAAAAAGTTGGCAGTGGGTAAGATGACATTTTAGGACATCATGTGGGGTTGTGATACATATTAATACCAATTTATTAATACCAATTATCTTCACACAGATTTCACATCAATTTATCATACATACAGACTATAAAGCAGACTTTCTGAATTGTTTGGTTACTGAAGGTTAAAAGTAACCTTCACTAAAAGTCTGTTGAAATAAAAGTCATTCTTTTCAGAAATATGAAGCTCTAAGCAGATTCCTTAAGCTGCAATACTGGAATTTTGTATTCAACTCTCATGATAGGTGATAAATGCTGAAAACATTCTAATGTAGCTGCAGTTGAGAGGTCATCACGGATTCTTGTGGGAATCTTGATTTATTCTCTCAATAACCTCAATATCACCTCTTTGCAGGAACACAAATATAGCTGGTGAGGTTCATGACCTTCTGTCTGAGCAGGACTTCAAACCTGGTGTGTACCGTGTCGAGTTTGACAGCAAAACCTATTGGAAAACTGAAGGTCGCACACCGTTCCATGAAGTTGCTGAAGTGAGTGGTCATTCTCTATAAAAAAAAAGAGTTTACTAGAAGTGCTCATTGACTACATTAAAATGAAAATGAAATTCCGTTTAAGGTCTATATTCGGGTTGCAGTCATACCCCAAACACGGTTTGTGTGTGTACAGGCATCAGAATAGTCCTGTATACGTGGTTGTTCGAAGTATGCCGATCTACACATGCACTTTTACTTTCATGGGAGATTCAAGATGAGATGCTGCCGTTGCTACCCACCATTACATGCAGAATGAGCATGCGCATATCTCCTTTCGGTGGATTTTCTGAATAAGGTGTTTACATGCAACAAATTTCCAATTAATTCCAGGGGTGAGAATCATCGGATTGCTCATATCTAACTGTAATATTGCCAGATTTAAAGTAATATCAGAATATTGATGTGCATGTAAACGTGGTTCCTTTTTAACAGTTGCTCTCTTGGATTAGACAGGAGACTCCAGAGACTGACTAATCAGTCTTCTGGAATGAAGAAAAAAAGAATTCCCAGATATTATTTTTGTTGACTTGAATGTGTGGAAATTGATCCCACATGCATCTTTACTACTTACTTCTGTTTAAAATAAATAAATACAACTAAAATAGAAGAAAATCCAGGAATTTTGGTCAACCCCGAGACTGGACTCTATCCTGATTTGAGAGGCTAGATTTATAACTTTGCCCAAGAGTCTTTAAATGAGCACTGGATTCTGAAAATGCGCTTAATAGGAAAAAGTCAGAAACCCATTTTTCAGCATTGTAGTTGTGCCCAATTGAACAAAAATGAGTGCGATTTGAGAGTATGTGGTATGGCCCATAGCGATGAGTGACTGCATTCACAAACGAGTGTGTAAACTGGACTCTGACATTCATTAAATAGCATCGTTGAAAGACAAACTGAATCCATTTTTGGACTTCAACCGAGTGCTTCAATTTTGCCAAACTGACACATCTGTCCATAAACCCCCAGTTATTCAAACACGGTCCATTTGTCATAAACGCACTCTCTGTTTTAACACAGTTCAAAGAATGTAAGCACTATATGAAGTTTTACACGAATATGATTATATAAACTCATTTATTACCAACTGTATGATTGCAGGTGGTGTTTGAGGCTCATGCAGAAGGACATCGTCATTACACTCTGGCGCTGTTACTGAGCCCCTTCTCCTACACCACAACAGCTGTAGTGGGGAAAGGACATGATTAGATATGCGCAGTATGCCAAGTACCCACACCACCCACGTTTCACCATGCCTGTACAACGATTAGCTTGCCAGGTGACCATGATGAACACGTTCAGACAAGAAAGATTACTCTCTGAATAGGTTTTCAACTATAAACTCTTTTAATGGTCATTACAGAGTGTAACGCAGTGAGCAAACCGGCAACAGTGAAGAGACCGGAAAAACGAAAGGGGGGGAAAAAATGTAATAAAATCAGTCAAAAGCAGTCAATATTTGTAATCCTGTTTCCAAAAAGACTGATGCAGAAAACATGGATCCTGAAAAACAGTACAAACACAGAGGAAAAATGTTCCCCTGGCTGTCTGCTCCACTTTTTTTTTTTTTTTTTTTTAGTTTTGAATGTTTTAGAACACTACACATTTTTAATCCAGATTTAAATAAAATACTTGTGAAAACTAAATGTGCACTCTACATTATTTTCATTTTTGAAACAGCCTCCTCACTGCAACTGTCAATCAATGCAAATGTAAAAGAACTCAAGGCACAAATATGAATACTGCAAACAGTATGACAATTTGTAATGTTGAATACATTTTTCAAATGTTATATTTTTCAATCATTTCAAAGACAGATGAACAAGTTCATTTTTAAAATAAAAACATTTTGAGATTAAACTGTTTTAAACCTACAGGCCACCACCTCATGATGGTACCTAACTAAAAATGGGTCACAGGTTCAAAAATTGCTCCCGAAGATACGATTTTGGACAACGTACTGCGAGCATAACCCAAATTAGGAATACGGGGCTAAGACAGAAGGCTTAAACACCTCCTGAGTTGGGAAACCGAATCTTTTGTAAAACATTAACAATGCCATAAGTCATTTGTGATGAAGATTACTAGTAGCTTAATAACAAGATTTGACAATGTGCCCTTTGCAAACACCTTGGTAAAGATACTTTGTTTAACACAGCTTGTAACTTTTACTTTCAGTTCTATTGGTGAAAGTTCATTGCATTTATGCATGAAAGGACTGATAATGAACAGATAATCATCATGCAGGCCAAGTCTAAGTGCACACGTTGTGTTGCAGTGTGAGAATGAAAGATCTCCTATATTTAAATGAAATACTGTTGCCCAGTGTCTGACCAGCATCCACAACAGAATACTGTCTCCTAGTCTGATGGTCACTTACGATATGTTGTAATAACAATGTCTTTTCTTTGATGTTAATATCTTCCATAACATGACACACTGAATGAAAAACTCAGTTTTCCAACTAAACAGCTTAAGGGGGCGCGGGTTTATTAAGTAAAATAAATGCGGGTTCAATTTGACCAGAAACCCCTAAAGTACTAATCAACCTCAATTTTAAGACCACAACACTGGTGAAAATAAGAAGCTTTACAAGCAATAAGAGTGAAGGACTGGATTAAAAATGAAAAAAAAGGAGAGAGAGAGAAAAAAAAAGGGTTTCACACAGGGGCACACTGGGACTTTGGCACTTCTAATCTCCTTCACTGTAGTATTAACCTTCACTTCAACCCTATCTCATAAACAGGCTTTCAGATTCCGTACCCCAATTGGTCAAAATCGTATTCATATAACCTCTAACCATAGCAACTAGGTATGAGCAAACATAGGCTTTAGTCTGCAAGTTTAAGAAGAGAAGAAATCTGTAAACAAGAAACTTGGGTCTGAGTACAACCATGCTTCAGCACACATTTACTGTCAGAGGGCAATGGCTCAGCCTGGTCTTAGACAAAAACACACAAAGGCCTTTGCTGGAACAAACATCAAGAACCGCTCAAATCAGAGCACCTTGAAAAAAAGGCAAGAGCTCAGAGGAACCACAGAACAAGTCTGAGTGCACTATATGACCCTGCCCAAGCTGTGAAATAGAAGGATTACCCAGAGCATCGGTGAGCTTCAGGGTTAGGGAACACCTCAGGGTTAGGACTACGAGCATGTGTCAGTACGAATAGTCAGTACTTACAGACTAACTGCTCTGACTTCAGTGGTAGGGGATATGTGCTTCAAGTATACATATACACCCAGACGCACAGCACACACACACGCAAATCGCACACACCCAGACACAGACGCACACACCCAGACACACATGCAAACACACACACACGCAGACACACCCACACACATGGAGTGTAAGAATACCAATACCAGTTTTCTATTTAGGACCGATATAAATTAATAAAATAGATCACTAGCAAAAAAAAAAAAAAAAAAATCACCAGATAAAAAATAAACCAAATTATGATAAATCATCTTCAACATGAGGCTGTATATACAACGGCAATCAACATGTACAAAGAAAAGCACAATCAACCAACAGCTCAAAACTTTAACAGCATAAAGTCTTCATTGCCCAAACTTTATTCCAATGCCTTTCAAGAGTAACACTGACATCACTCTCTCATCCAGGCCCAACTTGTTTTATGACTAGAGTGCATCATCACAATGTACTTCATACGCACAGCTGGAGGATCTCTCTCTCTCTCTCTCTCTCTCACACACACACAAACAAACACACACACACACTCTCACACACACACTTATTATAGTATTTGAGTGTTTAGCAGCTGTGTACCCGACTGCTCAACAATTCTTCGAGCGACTGACCAGCAATAACATTTTTCTTCCTTTCTTGTATATAAGAAAAGAATATATATTGTCTTCCCTTTCATTGTTACAGTGCACAAAAGAAAGAATAAACATACTAAATTATATATATATATATTTTTAAAACTGGCAAAAACATAAGGCATGCAGCTGATATTGGTGACCACACACCCCAATTTCAATTTGTCTTTAGTCCTTAAATTGAAGTGTCCATTTGTGTAGGGAAAGGTGGGGTTTAATGACAAGACAGTTAGCTGCCAAAGTAAGAATATGTGCACTGGAATGACGCTCGTCATTACAGGATCAAGTGAGCAGACGTGATCCTTTGTGCACTCTTTGTGAAAGAAAACCGGAACGCTCGCATTACACGTGCCACTGGAGTGCTCGAAAGTACATCTCAAGAAAAAAAAAAAAAAAAAAAATTATAATAAATAAGGAAGGCCAAAAGAGACCATTTACAGTACATACATACATCCTCATATGCCTTAAAATACTACTATATGATACAAAACGTGCCATAAAATATCTATTGGCATTTAGGTTGCTGTTGAGTTGTAAAACTGAGCGGTCTACATTGTTGGCATGGATGAGAACTGACACTCGGAGTGATAACAGCCTATGAAAATCAGTTAAGGCTTCGCAGTAAACATCGGAATTGTTGACACTGACACGCCCAAATTTCAACTTCCTGCTTTTTTTTTTTTTTTTGTAGCGTGATGTGATTTGAGTAGTTAAAGCCGCATAAACACAGAGACATGCATTGGGACGCGCACACACTCACAAAAACATAGGTATGACTCCACCCACACACACACACAATCATTTTAGTATTCACTCCTTTAACCATTTGTCTGTTGGTTTTAAGGTTACTTGGCGGCCGTACGCGGTGTTCAGGCTGTCTCTTCTCCACGATGGCGGGTCGGTCGTCTTCAGGTACTGATGGCCAGGTGGAGATGAGGAAGAGGCAGGTGTCAGTACTCTGCTATGGGGGCAAGCTCAGGGCTCAGGTTAACAGTGATGTTCTTATACAGGCTACTTAAAGAGATTTCCGGAGAATACTGGAGATTATTTAGGCCATCCAAATATTGCCTTTCTTTAGAATACCTTAGCAACTTGTACCTGAGAGAGAAAGTGTGTGTGAGACACAGAGAGAGAGAGAGAGAGAGGAGAGAGAGAGATGCAAATCAACAGCACATTCTCAACAAATCACAGGGTAACAAATCAAATGTAAACAGTATTGCACTACTGCAAATGAGGTGAATGGACGTTACAAGCACTTAAACATGGGAAGATACACGTTGTTAATTTAACCTCTACATGATCTAAGCCAGTGTAAAGCAAATACATATTTGCTGAACGTTTCATCCATTTCTTTTCCTGTGTCCAATTGGCCACAACCATATATACTTCCCTCATATCTCACCTATTTATTCGCTGAAAATATAATGCAAGTCTTATTTTGTTCATGCAACACATTAAATGTCTTCTGAGCGACCACGAATGAGAAAGACAGACGGCCAAAGGGCAAACTGACCGTCCGAGGAACTGCACTTCTCCTCGGTGGTGATGGGGAATTGACCTGTATTTGCCAATATCTCCTTCAGGTCTGGTCACGTTCAAGCCTATAAAGTGCACCCTGGGACATCACAGAGAAATTGACATTTAAAACTTTTGCGCACAGTATCACTGTTTAATTAACATATGCACACATCTGCCCACCTGTTCCAGAGGTCATCATCCTCCCCTCCCCAGCCCCAGAATGCATTGGGGAAACCATTGATCTTGCGGAACTGCTCTACTGTAAGTCCACTCACACCTCCAAAGAACTCACTGTAGGGCAGGCTGAACACACACACACACACACACACGACAGGATTTATACCATTCTTTTTTTGATACTCCAACCTTGTATTGGTCATCTATGTACACTCACTGAACACTTTATTGGGAACACTATACTAATACTGGGTACGGCCTCCATTTGCACTCAAAACAGCCTCAGTTCCTCATGACATGGATTCCACAAGATGTTGGAAACATTTCTTTGAGATTGTGCGCCATGTTGACATGATTGCATCATGCAGATTTTCCAGGTGCACATTAATGCTTGGAATCTCCGGTTCTTACACATGCCAAATGTTTTCTACTGGATTCAGATCCGGAGACTGGGAACGCCACTGAAGAACACTGAACTCTACCATTTTTATGAAACCAGTGTGAAGTAATTCTTGCTTTGTGACATGGTGCATTATCACGCTGGAAGGAGCCATTAGAAGATGGTAAATTGGGTCCATGAATTGATGCACATGGTCAGCAACAATACTGAGATAATCTGTGGTATTCAAGCGATGATTGATTTGTATTAACGGGCTCAAAGTGCTCCAAGAAAACATTCCCCACACCGTCGCACCACGCGCCTGGACTATTGACACAAGGCAGGTTGGGTCCATGGATTCACGCTGTTGGTGTCAAATTCTGATCCTACCATCTGTGGCCTCAGCACAAATCGAGATTCATCAGACCAGGCTACATATTTCCAGTCTTCAACTATCTGGTTTTGGTGAGTCTCTGCCCACTGCAGCCTCAGCTTTCTGTTCTTGGCTGACAGAAGCAGAACCTGACGTGGTCTTCTGCTGTTGTAGCCCATCAGCCTCAAGGTTCAACGTGTTGTACAATCTGAGATGCTTTACTGCTCAGCACAATTGTACAGAGTGGTTATTGAGTTATTGTAGCCTTTCTGTCAGCATGAACCAGTCTGGCCATTCTCTGTTGATCTCTCCCAACAAGGTGTTTTCCTTCCACAGAACTGCCGCTCGCTGGATGTTAGTTTGTTTTTTAATTGGACCATTCGAAGTAAAATCTACCGACTGCTTGTGTGAAAATCCCAGGAGATCAGCAGTTATTGAAATACTAAAAGAAATGACATCCAAGGTATGTTCACATCTATGGAACTCACTCACATGTACATGTACTTGTCGAGCTTCGTGGCGAAGTGACGAGGCATCTGCCCGCAGCCATAATAATTCCGGTCATTTTCAGGGATATGATCGACATCGTGAAAAACCACACAGTCCCAGTTCAGGTCTTTCATTGCCTCTTTGAAGCCCACGTTAAACAGCATTGCTCGGTTAAAAGGCTGCGTACCTGCCTGGAAAAACAACAACAACAACAACAACAACAAACCATTAAAGGAGAAACAGGTGCAAACTTGAAAACCAATTTACTGTAAATTTAAAAAAAAAATCTGGATACGGGATCGATACAAGCATGAACGGAAACTTTAGAGATAAACTCGAACAGCATCCTTTTTTATAAAGGAAAAAAATAAACTACTGTAAAGGGCATTACTACCTACATGCAGCAGGACATCTTGCCCAAAGTGTTAACAGAACGTATAAATAATTCATAAATAATAATCAAATATCTACACTCATAGTTAAGAATTAGCAGCTGACAAAATACAAAAAAATAAAATAAAATCATATCTGAATAAAAGCACTGGTTTTATATTTATACTTGCTTTAAACTCCAAAAATGATCTGAAATGTGCTTAAGTATGCAAACAAACATTGGGAGTTATTGCAGTTAATGCACCGTTTCTATTATGGAATCATGAGCGTACGTGGGTCAGCTGTTTATATCTTCCTCCACACAGGTCTCCATAAACGCAATCACAACAAACAACTCACAATAATTTTATTACTTTACTACATTTACAAGCAAGAACTTACGAAGTGAAATCTCACACAAAAAAGGGAAATAAGCACTATTACTGACTACAACAACTGAGGTGTAATGCCCAAATACACCAGCTGAGGGCAGCACAACCAAATGAGCATTATTTATTCAAACCAAGTTTTTTTTTATATTAAAAAACCTAGCTTCTGAGGCCAAGGGTGTATTTACTTTTTCCATCTATTGATATTTCTGTTGAATAAATGATGGGAAAAGTTAATTTTCCCTGTGGTTTTATTCAAGTATTTTAACTTTATTAATAGACACCGTTTTAAAGATGATCAAATGTTTGCTTGTCCAAATACATCAAAAAAGCCACTTACTTTTGTACTTACTTTTTCACGTCTGTATACATGTACACATGTGTATGTGTGTGTGCATATGTCTAGGTTATAAAACCAAGGTAGAATTTCTGTGTCTACATACCTGCTCAATTACATAAAATGCAAATTGTAAGCGTTGCCGTTGCAGCATTGGAGCGAGGTGCTGAAACAGAATGGGAAGATGTTCATGACGATTCCTAAAGGGGATCAGAATAGCCACCTGAGACAGAGACAGAAAGAGATACAGTTAATACAGTACAATTATCATCAAGCTAATTTACCATTCTCTGATCATGTAACCCGTATAACCAATGCGGAGTTGAGAATAAATATAAGGAAGGGGGAACACCAGTAAGGTATCAAGTTAGTCCATGCTATACATGTTTTTTTTCCCTTTCGTTACTATGATATAACTATGTGCATTAGAACAGCCATTATGTACTAGAAAATGCGTATTGATCACATGTGCTGCTTGCAGTGAATGTTGATATATTCCACACATTCTAAAATGCTCTGCTCGTGCAAGGCCATGTGCATTTGCATAAAGTGATGCCCCCAAATCAGCATGTATGGTAAACACCTTTCCTTTAAAAAGCCCAGTAGCCTGCTTATTGCAGAGAACATGGAGCATGTCAACTTCAAAATCCCTCATTACTGTTTTCAGCTATATTTGGAAATGTGTACAATGGTGCTATTCTAAAAATTTCTATATATCTGCATAAATATGACCTAAAGCATCATCAGATCCGAAGCTAGTATTGCCCCCTTTAGCAGAAATAAATTCTTGTAGGCATTTTGCATAATTGTCCAACCTGTCTCTGACATCGGCTTGCAGGAATATTTGACCACTCTTCCATGTAATATTCTTTTAGTTGCAAGATGTTTGAGGGCTTTCTTGCATGTAGCATTGTGCTTCACAGTTGGTATGAGGTGCTTCTCCTCAAAAGCTTTCTTCGGTCATTGCCAAACATCTACCCAGGGTAAGTCCTAAGTAACTACAGTCCTCTCTCACATTGAATAATGTTAATGGTCATGAGTACACCATCAGGAGAACACTGAATAACAAATGGTGTGCATGGCAAGGTGGCATGGAGAAAGCCACTGCTCTCCAAAAAGAACATTATTCATGCCAGAAGGCCATTGAAAAAAATGTTTTGTGGATGGATGAGAAAAATACAATTTGGGGTTTAAATGTGAAGTGTTATGTTTGGGGAAAGGAAAATGCTGCATTCCAGCATAAGAACTTTATCCAATCTGTGAAACATGATGGTGGTAGTATCATGGTTTGGGCCTGTTTTTCTGCATCTCGGCCAGGACAACTTGCCATCATTGATGGAAGAATGAATTTTCTATACCCGCGAATTCAAAACGAAAATGTCAGGACATCGGTCCATAAACTGAATCTCAAGAGAAAGTGGGTCATGCAGCAAGACAATGACCCTAAGCACATTCTACCAAACAATGGTTAAAGACGAATAAAGTATGGCCAAGTCAAAGTCCTAACCTTAATCCAACAGAAATGATTGGGATGTTGGTGGTCACGCATCTACCCGAGTTGAAGTCTGTTCTATACGAGAATGTGCTAAACCCCAAACAAAGGGAAAAATATTAAAATAAAAAATTTTTAAAAAAAAAAAAAAAAAAAAAAACATACCAACCACAGATAACGTAATATTGGACCATTTTCCTCAGTAAATAAATGACTAAGAATAATAATATTGTCTCATTTCTTTGTTCTCTTTATCTACTTTTAGGACTTGGGTGAAAATCTGATGATGTTTATATTTATGCTGAAATGTAGAAAATAAAAAAAATAAAAAAATTCAAGCACCACTGTACTGTAGCGCGAGTGATAGGAATTCGTGAGAGACACAAGTGATTATTCGGCTCACGGTTGGTTGGGAAACCCGTCTCGTTGAAATGTGCCAGTAGAAAGGACTTAACTGTGCACAGGGACTCCTCTGCTGTATTTTGCTGAATGCTCCAAAAGTGGGGCGAGTTACTGGGAGAGATCAACTAAAGGTTCACTATACAAAAAACATGAGCCACTCATCACTCTCAGAAAAGAGGTTTGTGCAATCCTTAAACACGTTCCCTGCACAAAGCTGCATATTCTATATACCTTCAAGCAATACAGGGCAGCCACTGACTGGGTCGTCCAAAGCCATCTGCCTTTTATATGATTTTTTCTTCATACTTCATCCATCACCTGGCTGCACCTTGTTGTTAGCACCATAGTCAGCAATTATTACGCCGCTATAATGGACTCCAAGCAGGATTGGAGCTAATCAATTTACCCGCAATTGCACTTTTCTACTGCACTTTTCTGCATGTGGAAGGTCACGAGAAGTTTTAAGTATTTAAGCACATACTATTCATAGAAAAGTGCATGTGCACGATTTAAGCACACAATTATACGTTTGATGAGACTCCACATGCATGGCTTTGTGAAATGTAAATCTACATTGAACGCACAGTAAACTGCTATAAAAGAGCAAAACTTCAGACGAGATTTATTTTCAGAAAAACCAGTTGGTCTTAATTACAAAAACAAATATTTCTTTTGACATGATGGCTTATTGTTAAGCAATGGCCGACATTGCTCACCTCTCATCAAAACCTTGACATTGTGTAGGATTGATATTGCACCAGCTGGCCTGTCAGAAATGTAATGAAAATTGCTGTTTCTTGGAATTTATTTGTGCCATGTCCATCTTGACTTCATTATTAATAATCTACCAAAACAAATCTGATTTCCTTTCATTGCTTTAAATTAGAGATGCACGATGCTAAATTTGTCAGCTGGTAAAGATAACAGATTATTCAGAGTGATATCGGCCGATACTGATAACCGATAGTTCTGCCATTTATGCCTTCGTTTAAATTTTGCATAATTGAAAATATTTGGTGACCAGCCCTCGATGTGGTGTAATCTGGCCCCTTTAAAAAAAAAAAAAGAAAAGTTTGGACACCCCCATCCTAAAATGTGCATTTGAGGTAATGACTTCAGGTTTTTTTTTTTTACTCAAGTTATGTAAATTTCTGATTAGCATAACAGTACTAAATGCAGATAAGTAGAATAGTAAAGCTGCTTCTTATTCTTTTGTCTTATTTGTTTTTTTCCCCACTGTTATCATGCGTGAGTGTCACAGACGTGACGTGTGTTATTAGCAATTGCTGAAATGAAGTGGACAGAATTCTAAACCCCCCCCCCCTTCAAAATCGTGCTCTCATATAAACAAAGAAATGGTACCTTCCAGCGTGGTTTGCAGTCCTTGGGCCTCCAGTGTCCCCCAAATTGAATGCCCAGCTGTCTAAGCTGCAGTTCAACTTCCTCTATAGGAAGCTCTGTCATATTTACTTCTGTAGGACCCTCTGCAGAAGCACAACACAACAGCACTCATCAGTTTCCCCTCGATCACAACAGCTAATAACAAACAACCATCAATAGTTTCCGAGCACTTGTGTTAAAATAAAAAGGATGAATTATGAGCCTTACTGAACACTGTCAATCTACAAAGTATAATTGAAGAACATAAAGGAATTAGGTTGTGGGAATTAAAAACATGATTATCGAAATTCAATCATCACAAACAAGAATTTCAGATTGAAAATATAATTGCTATATGGAGAATTTTCCCATGGAGTGTAATGCACTGTCACTGCAAACATGCTCAAGAACTGACAGCTTTATTTACTATTTAATGTAATGATTGAGGAACTGAAAAGCCTCTACAAACAAGCAGCCAAATCTCTCACACACATCAGGTTTGATTGTTTATAAATAAAAAAAAACAACAAACAAACAAAAAAACCCTCACTCATAGAAGGTAAGCGCTCAGGGCAGGGCAGGTTCTGGGCATAGGTGAAATTCTCAGGGAGGTATGTAGTTGGCTGAGCAAAATATTCACTGGAGTTGTTCCCATCTGGATAATCTGTGAACACAGTCATACACACAAGGAGATAAGTTATCACCAAGTATTTACATCCCGCCTTGTAAAAGAGTAAATGAATAAACTTAATGCAATAATTGAATTAAGCTTAATGCCAGAATGGTTCGTGTACGAGTGTGGATGATCTGGGTGTGTGCATTTTCTCTCACCTGTGCCATTCAGAGTGCTGTTCTTATTGGTGTATGATCTGATTATCTGGCCAATTGTCCGCACGTTATCTCGTAACATTATACCCTGAGCCTGCACCATGAACAAGTACGTGTTGGCTGAGGGGTTGAGGGGAGGGGACGGAAAAAAGGACAAAAGCAACATAATCAGATTTTTCTTAAGACTGATGAGGTTAGAAAAATACTGTAGGTAAACAACTTGCTGGCAAGGAAGTACACCGGTGTAGAACTAACTGCCTCCACACAGTGTGAGAAAATGGGTCCCTTAGGAAGGGGTTGTTTCTGGAAGCCAGCAATAATCTGATCAAGCTATCAAAAATCCAAAGGGCAGAGGTCACATTAATAAACGTTTCTCTCATTAGTTTAGAGAGGGAAAAATCAGTCTGGGAAAACAAAGCTAGTTTTAACGTCACTGGGTTCTGGACTGTGCTTAGCTGAATGTGCTGATCTATGCAGAGCACTAGCACATATGAACCACTAATAATCAGTCTATGAGCTAGTTATTACCTAAATAACAAGCAGAAATTATAGCAACTCTTCTTTTTAATTCTACAGTAGGCTTCCAAGTTTATAACATACTCTCATAAACATGTTAGAATGAATTCTAGTAACAACAAGACACTAGTATTTGGGATACACCCTATCTGTGACCTGCTTAAAACAGTCTCCAAAAAAGACAAAATCAAAAAACACCTTTATAAACCTGTTTTTTCAGACTTCCATTCAGAGGTGAGCTAGCACCCAAGATTAAACTTAGCTGATGCCATCTAGACTAGAGAGCGCCATGGCTGAACAAGATAGTTAGACATCAAAGTTTTTTGGTCCCCCGACCTGCAGAGAAGTACACTAGGCCTGTATGGCCAAAAGTACTTTCCACTAGATTTTGGAGTGTGGCTGTGGGGATTTGTGATCCTTTAGTCTCAAGCGCATTAGTGAGGTCCTGTTTGATGCTGTTTCAAAGGCAAAGGGTGGCCACACCAAATATTGTTTTGATGTTGATTTCTCTTCTGTTCACTCACTTTGCATTTTGTTAACTGATAAATATAAACTAGCAACATGTCTATTTTCACACCTGCCTAAAACAGTACTGCATATTTCATCTTAGCCCACAAGAAACACTGAGCTAATGTTTTGACTCAAGACAAAGTTACTTGATTCAAAAAAACATTTTTCGACATTAAGGTAACATGCTCTAATTTTTATTTTGCATGACATGAAACCTACAAGCTGTGGATTGCAAGCTAAAGCCACAAACACAAACACACACACACACACACCATAAAGCACTATTCTTAGACAGCATCATCTAATTTGTTATGCACGGACAGCTGTAAGGACAGTGACGGCAACCAGCTAGGCAGGTTGGGTGTGACATTTTGTGCATATGCAAATATGGCTGTTTCCTGCCAACGTATTTTGGTGGCTAAGACAAACAACAATTATTGTATTTCATTAATATTTCCTTCTGCTAAAAAGCAACACAAAAGACAAATTCTGTCTGTCTTTATCTTTGATAATCAGAAAATATTATCAAACACACCATTTCACCATGTTATAGTTGTGGCTTAGTGATTTTCTCCATTTGCTGTAGCCACCCTTACATCCACCCATACTTAAGGTTCCTACTAAAACGAAAGAAATTGCAGGACACACATTTTACTCGTTTAAAATACTATTCATATTAATAGTGTCTAACACTGATTCAAAAAATAAAGACACAGTGTGCAAAGTGAACCAATAAAAGTACCTGGCCCTAAGCACTTCAGTAGTATTCCCATGCAGCTTACAAACCCATTCTGAACACATGCTTTGGTGCCTAGTGCCGTAACAGGCACTTTATTAGGAACACACGTTCTCTTGCTCATTCATGCATATATACAATCAGCCGATCACGTCGAAGCAGTGTAACACATACAATCCTACAGCACTAACTCTACTACTAGAATTCTTTAAAATGTTCCTCGGGTACATTCAGAGTCATACGACTGTTGTAGATCATATCATTTGTGCATCATTTGTTTTATGTATTTGTTAAATTGTTTTGTTTTATGCAAAACTATGTGTCAAGATTTTCAGTTAGCGCTCAAGTCAAACATGAATGCGGGGAAAATAAATGATTGTGGTATGGTTAATGGGGACAGCCTTGCTGGTAGGAGTATTTCAGAAACTGCTGAGCTCCAAGCATTTTCACAGACAACGGTCTGAAACACAGAATAACAAAGAATGACACGGCCAGACTGGTTCAAGCTCACAGAAAGGCTACAGTAACTCAAAGCAGCACTCTTTACAACCATGGTGAGCAGAAAAGCATCTCAGAATGTACAACACGGCAATTCTCGAGGCAGATGGGTGACAACAGCTTACATGGGGTTCCACTCTTGTCCACCAAGAACAGGAATCTAAGGCTGCAAGTGGACACAGGCTCAATGAAAGTGGACCGTGAAAGGAAAAGCAGGTGTACAGGTGTTCCTATTAAAAGTGACTGATGAGTGTATGCAGGAGAGAAGATTTCGTGTTGTCTTATTTCCCCCCCTCTGTTCTCATTCTACGACATGATCACTGGTACTGGTGATGGGATCAACCACAGAAAGGCATTCTTTATTGTTAAAATTTTGCCCAGTAGAATCGTATAGAGATTTTCTGTATTTTTGTCATTTTCACAGCTTACAGAAAAAAGGGTTGAATCCACTAACTCACTGAGACTGGAAAAAAAGCCCAAAGCTCACTGACATGTTATAACTGGTGGCACTTTTAAACCTTTCAAGCAATTTTGCACATAATCTTATTTTGTCGATCCTATACAGTATAATTACCAACTCATAGCAAAAAAGCACCGAAATAAAGCTATAGGCCCCAATAATTTACAAGTTTCTTTCATTTCCGTTGTTGCATTGCTAAACTTATGTTCAATGTGTTTGAAGGAGTTTGACCCGACACACAAACAAAATAAATCTATAGCGTGCTGCAGGGATGATTTCTTTCTGCAAGCCAACCCGGAAGTTAGCATCACCCTGGTTTCCTCAACAAAAATCCAACAGGATTTTTCCATTGGCTAAACACAATCGCCAAAACTAAAGCTAAGCTAATGTTAGGCTATAATGGAACACTACCACAGTCGCATCACCACCACTACGCTTCCGACAACTCTTTCAATCGTTATTTGAAAAACACTACAACTGGAAAATACTGTAGTTCATAAACAAGTTGGAAAGTTGGAGATTGAACAATTTACAAGTATAAACATGACGAGGCTGTAGTAGAGGAGTTTTCTTGTTCAGCATGATGATTAATGTCCCTGACAACCTCTGTAGTCCCATTTAGCCACTTGTTATCAACAGTCTTTTTCAAAACACGTAAAAGCTTTAAAAAAAAATAAATAAAAAATCATGAGTGGGGTTTTAGAGATGTATTTTACGTTGCAGAATAAAACTTGAAAATATCTTGCGCTTGTGTTAACCACAGACCCTATTTCAAGCATTTAAGCAAAAAGCAGCAGCCCAGGCGCCCAGCAGCTTAGTGGTTAGCACGTTTGCCTCACACCTCTAGGGTGGAGGGGTTCGATTCCAACCGTGGCCCTGCGTGTGTGGAGTTTGCATTTCCTCCAGGGGTTTTTGCAGGGGTTTCCTCCAGGTACTCCAGTTTCCTCCTCCAATCCAAAGACATGCAAAGCGGTATAGAAGATGGATGGATGGAAAGCAACATTACTTTCATTTAAGGTCAGAAATTCCTCTTTATTTTGTATGATTGTTCTGTAACAATCAAATTTAACAGATTTTTATCCAATGATCCAAATAATGTAATGTTAACTACTTGGATATGCAAAAGAGCAGTCAAGTAATGAACCTAACAACTCTAGGCGAGCATCTTGCAAATACAAAAAGGAAATGCCAGAGTCTATAAATGTGGTTTACAACATGAGGTTCTGAACCACATTCTCAGAAACCTGGGTGTAGCTGTTGACAGCTTCCCTTTTCTGCCCCTGCGAGGTATTTCATACATTTTCTACCCCTAGCTAGTTCAGGTATTTCATGTGTTCCAGCTCAAGCACACCTGGTTCCAATAATGAAGCCCTTGATTAATTGAATCAGGTGTGCTTGAGACAACACCTGTTTTGCATATTTGTGCTGTTGTGAGGAATTCTATACCAAGTCACACGCCATAGTAATGCCGGAGCATAGCACTGCTACTGTAAACACTGACAACAAATATTAGTTCTTGCCAAGCATAGATGAACTAAATCAATGGTAATGAACTTATACACTTATATGGTCAAAAGTATATGGACACCTGACCGTCACACGCACACAATTGTATAGGATGTCTCTGTATATTGCAGCATTACAATTTCCCTTCACTGGACCTAGAGCTCGACAAAACCGATCAACTAGCACCAAAAACCGATCGCTGGAAATATGGCTTATCAGCATAAAAGCCACCTCGATAGTTTTTCCCGGTTGTGTCTATTGTGGGAGTGCTGTCGTTATACACTCCGAGACCGGCCTCTAGAGGCAAAATAAAAACCATCACTGACTAAGTTTGTTGTGTTATTTAGTGTTTTTTGATTTTGATTTTAGATGTCTATTTTTATTTGTTATTTGGAGTGTTACTTTTTTTGTTCGGTTTGGATGTATATATTTCATTAACTTTAATATTTATTAATAGTTAATATATATTCATATTTATTTCATTGTAAAAAGTACAGTACATTGTCATGGTACAGTCTGTACTTTTTATTTTTATTATAAAGTTCAACAATATTTTAGAGTGTTGTGCTTTCATTCAGCATCAGTATTTAAAAACTGATTATTCGATTATCGACAGGTACCGCCCAACTTGGTGATCGGTAAAATCCATTACCGGTCGACCTCTAACTGGAACTAAGAGGCCCAAACCTGTTCCGATGAAGACATGGTTTGGCAAGTTTGGACTGGAAGGACGCGAGTGTCCTGCACAGAGCCGTGACCTCAACCCCACTGAACACATTCGGGATGAACTGGAACACCGACTGGATCCCAGATCTCCTCACCCTACACCCGTACCCAACCTCACTAATGCTCTTGCGCTACCAAATCTAGTAGAAGGTCTTCCCAAAAGAGTGGAGGTTCTGGTAAAAGGGTTAAAGGGGCTAAAACAGGATTAGGATGTTCAACAAACACATGGATGCCGTGATCAGACGTCTAGAAACATTTGAGCTTTTCTGTGGTCCTTTTTTTTTTGTTGCATTATTCTATTACTTTCTGTGCATACAACATCCTATGGCAATACAAAACTTTTTGAACTTGGTATTGTGATTTGTTGGGGTAGCTAATATTGATATATCCTGAAAACTCTCTCAGCCACTTTATTATTATCAGCGGTTACCTTTGTTTTCATGTTCGCATTAACACAGTCATTGTTTTCTGGGAGTGTTTTGGTTGGGTCACTTTGTCCGTGTTTATTAGTGAGCTGTAGAAACCGGTACGTGTTTTGTGTCACACATTACATTCTGTTCTGCCAGCTCAGCTATAATTACTAGGGCTGGGTAAAAAAATATAGATGCTCCGATGTTAATCTATCTTCAATTTAACGAAAGGATATCTATTTGAGAAATCCCCGAATCGATTCTTAATGCGCGTGCTTTACTTGAGAGGATGTGTACATTATCTGTACTTCGCCTCTCGTCCTGAACACCTCGCCAGCTTTCGTGTTTTGAATCTTGAAAACGGTTTTATTTCTTAAACATGTTTCAAGTTGTGAGCAAATTTCACTTTTGCACATTTACAATTTATTTATTTATTTATTTTTTACAGTAATGTGCAGCTTGTGGTTACCTTGTGTGCATTGCCAGCACATATGATTTCTTGTTACAATGTTTGTTACTCAAAGTAAAAGATATTAAAGATAATTATGAAAGCCCTATTGTTAACGTACATATGTATTTCAGTAACATAGCTAAGTAGGAGGGTTTCCGTTACCAGCATTTATATTAAAACATGGATTCCATGTCTGCAAAACTAACATTTTAAATGAAATATTCATAACTAATCGATATTGAATTGAATCAAAATCCAGTCGAAACCATATAAATAAGAATCGAATCGCCAAACTGGTCAACAATACCCAGCCCTAATCTTTACCATGTAAGTGCAAGTCCCAGTCATTCAGTACTGTGCATTCTCTCTGGTATGAGTGGCTCTGCTCATTACATTATCTGGATTTTTCTCGAACAGACAAAACACACACTTCTGTTAAGCAGTGTTCATTTCAACCCGATTAGTGTCAAAATGTCAACACTTTTAAAAGTGTTAACAATCTGGGCAGTGGTTCCAAGTGTCATTTTGACTTGCTCAAAGGAGGCCAATCAAAACAAATCATTAAAAAACATGAGTTTGTGATTCAGGTGCAGTCGTCAGTACACCTGCAGCTGGTCAGCCCTGTTTCCTCTGCAGAGGTCGAGTGACCTTAGACTCTTGAAGTACTACACAATGGCTTAGTTCATCAAGGACCAATAATGTGGCTGTTTGCCATGTGTTCCAGGAAACACTGGAACAAGTGGAAGAGAAAGAGCTGTCATAAACATTAGCATCAGTGCTGAAAGGCCTTTGGATAATTTGCATGTGCTGAACTGCTTCGTTGTGTTAAATGACAGTAAGTTAGTGAGCAGTTGGATAGACACCAATGTGTGTGCACGCTTGTGTCCTTGGGACTCAGGAACTCCAACTATTATTATCCAAAAGTAGTTATAACTGAATTCAAGTCCTCCTGGGAAGTTCGTATTAACAGTTTGGAAGGCATAATCACAGCATCAGGTGTGTTCAAGTCATGTTGGTCAGAGAAAGATGGAGGTTTGCTTTCTCTTAATTCATACAAAAAAAGCAAAGCACACCTGATGCAGATTCTTTGTTCTTCATTTTCTACAACTGGGTTTAAAAACCTTGCTGTAATTTATTTATTTATTTACATATACATATATATATATATATTTTTTTTACATTTTTTAATAAACTTATGAAGCTTTAAACTGTATCGTTCCATATTATATTGTAATTGGACAATGCTATCTTATTTTGTGCAGGCAATTAGCTTGCTTTATTGTAAATTAAAAAGCCTGAGAAAGATGTGTGATTGCTAAATACCTGCAAGCAGTGTGGTTTACATTTGACTTATCGGATCTTTCTTTCTCGCACTTCCTCTGCCATGTTCTTCAGAAATCGGCTTTTGAGACGAGTAAACCCTCGATTTCGACAAATTTAAGGTCAACCACAGACGCCTTCGTTGATTCCGGCATGTTTATCTTACTGACATGCCCCCAACTCTGAAACTCTGCGTTCAAAAACTAATTCTACGTTTCTCCCACTCCTAATTATGGCTTTGTGGAGGCGTTTATGCATGTTTGTCTCATAAATACATTATTTTCGACTTGAATGCACCGTGAGCCCTCTCCGGATGGATTAAATGGGAAATTTGGTGCTGGGGTCATTTTCTATGTTACAGGTGCTCCTTTGTGATTTTATTTCCGTCCAGATCGGCCATGTCTGTGTTTTTCTCCATGCTCCTCTGAAAAAAAACAAAAATTACAGGCCAAAACAATCCTACTGTTTTTCACCAAAATCAAGTCCGTGATGTTCTGTACAGATGTGCGATTACTGTTTTATCGCATTTTTGCATTTGTTGCTGGAACCTTGGTTCACCCCAAACTGAAATTAGATCCAGCATCTCTTCTCTACTCCGCTGCCCTTTTCGACCTCTTGGATGCCGTGCTGCAAATGGAGCGTGATCATATGACAACATGACGCAAAACATCCGGGTTCATAGAAAACACAACTTGCTAGAAAACTCGCCCTTCCTGCAGTCATTTTCTCTACTGCTGTCCAAATGAGAGCTTTTGAATCACTGAGGAGATGTGGGTGAGTGTGTGTCGGGGGAATATACATTACAGACATCCCTCTGAAAACCCAAACTAACCCAATCGGAACAGAGTAGCAGTGCTTGGAATGAGCTGCATTTACATTTTCAGGTGTTTTCAAACCTTTCCGAGTTGGCACGCGAGAACCGTACCGTCCTCAGCTTTTAATTCGACTGGGCTCGCCGCTTTCCTCAGACCTTTCAAAGAAAAGCACGTGCTTGTGCTCAAATCGCCCCTAGGTGTGAATGTTCCCCTGCGACGGCCTAGTATCTCATCCGAGGGGAGGGTATCTCCGGGATCCACCACCACACCGGCCAGGACGACGCGGTTACTCAAGATGAATGAAATCAAACCTGTGAGACGTCTTTTGAAGCAGCGTAGTTAATCTCTCAGCTACAATACACTTCGACTCAACCCGCGGCTGAAAAATAAACACTTTAATAAATATTCTGAGGCTGAAAACACTGAACTGTCTGCTTTTACAGATCCCATCCAAGTACACTCTTCATCCCTCACAATACTGGTTCTCTCTCTCTCTCTCTCTCTCTCTCTCTCTGCACCAAGGGAAGTGTAACAGACTTTTGAACGAGGCAGGAACCTTGACAACTGATACTACACTTGTTTCAAATCAGTGTGTTCCAGTTCCAGCGTCGACCGGTTGCTAAGCATCCACCTAACTAGCGAAACCGCTGAGCATACCTAGCCGAGCAGCTCATTGTCATTAGTAACGGGTTAACACGGGGTCACAAGCTGGCTTGTTAGTAGCTTCCAATGCTGATTAATCAGGCAAAACATTCACAGAGCATATTACTTATTTAACGTGCTCGTTTCAGCTAAACATGTATTAAAAAACAAAACAAACAAAAAAACAGGAAATAAGACATATAATCAGTATAAAACGTGTTTGAACATGTGCATGGTCTATAATAATAATAATAATAATAATAATAATAATAATAATAATAAGGACGACACAGAACCCAATACCTAGCTAGTTACAGTGAATGAACACAACTCGATTAGCCTGCTACGGAGCTAACGCTAGCCACAATGTAACTAACGCTAACGCTAGCCACAATGTAACTAACGCTAGCCTGCTAATTGGTATACAGCTTAGCCGAAATGACGCCCTATAATAAGCAGTTAGTTTCCAAAGACTGGAGCAGATTAGAGAACACTGACCTATTCCAGGGGCGACGTAAATGAAGTAGAGGCAGGTCGTGGACATGGAGAAGAAGAAGAAGAAGGCCAGGAAGGAGCGGTTGGAGAGCCGCAACAGCCGCAGCAGCCGCCTCGAATTAAGCATGTTTCCCCCGTTTTGCTCTGAGAAGCGGCGACTAGCTATCCAACAGGTCCATATAAATCTCCCCGTTTCCTTCACTGAAGCGAAAATGGTTTGTTTATTTGATTGATGGTGATGATGGTGATGATTTCCCCCCGAGAATTCAAGGCTGTAGTAAAGTCCGCATCGCTGTGGCCTGTTTCTGGCGCCGCCGCTCGAGAAGGAGACGCGGCGATACCGCGAGGCTAACGCCGCGAACGCGCTGGACGAGCAGCGCTGCTGCAACGCGAGAAATTTCCAGACCGACCGAAAACGGAAGGAAGAAATCAACCACGAGATGTTAAACCAGGTCACAGACCATCCGCAAACACCGTCCGTGCTTCATGGTGGAGCCGCAGAGCCGAAATCGAGCGAAGAACGTGTTGTTAAACCCGCACCTGCCGATGCACCATGGTTTGATATGAAGTGGGAAAGGAGGAGGAAATGAGATGACGGTGAGAACTTCTCCTTCTCCTTCTCCTCCTCCTTCTCCTCTCCTCAAACACGCTCCGTCCGAGCTCAGTCCAACACTGGAGACGAATATGTTTCCAGAGACTGAAACGGACTCAATAACAGGTTTGTAAAGGGTTAAAAGGAAGCCTGAAAGAAGAAGGCGTTGTTTCTGCTGGCGCAGCAGTCTGTCCGGAAGGTGTGCCCGCCAGTCGAAACCTCACACTTCACTACTGCTCTCCGTGCACAGCTGCTTACCGGACACATTCCTCCTGGTTACATATCTAATGCAATGCATTCCTCACCAAATCTGTTCAAGGTGCAATAGACAACATTTCCGTTTCTTACTGGTGCAAATGATGCGGAAAATCCTGTGGAAATGATCCTTACTTTGTGGAATACTAGTTTGAGTGTATGCCGTGGTTCTGATGAAAAGAAACACGGGTTGGGAGAGAGGAATGTTTGTTTATGTTCCTCTTCACATAATCATGAATCATTAGAAGGACAAGTTGCATGTTTACAGAGTTGTAATGTGAGATTCAAGTGTATGTGATTAGCTGTGTGTGTGTGTGTGTGTGTGTGTGTGTGCTTGAAAGTGATGTCATGACAGTCCACTATCATAGGTTCTGAGGGCAATGGGGGCAGAAGATTGCCCTTCTGGAAAAACAAAACAAACAAACAACGATAGAAACCCTCATAGAATTTGTAATGGTTATATTGGGAATTGTTTTGGTTTCAATGGAGACTGTAATGGTCCCTGTGGGTCTCTATTGGTAATTTGTTGCCTTCTGTTGTTGGTATGTCTAGTGGATAGTATTAAGGACCAATAATGGTAATGGTTGTAATGGTTTGTGATGGTATTTGTAGTGGAAAACGTTATTAAATTCCTGCGATGGCTTCTATTGTTTTGAGTGGGAGTGGAAATGGGCATGGGCTCAATGAGTAAAAAAAAATATTGAAATCTTGTTCTGTTTAAATCAACTCGTTATTTAACCATTAGACTTCAAAAAAGTTTTAAATAAATAAAAAAAATAAGTGTGTACTAAAATCCAGCTTTGTCTCACCAGCTACAAAAATCAATGGCATTAAGCTTCATTACTCTTTGTTTATTTTAGTTAATTTAGTTAATCATTGTACAGTTTAGTAACTGTTGGAGTCTAAACTGTTAATCTCAGCCCAACATATTTAAATCTCTCTCTCTCTCTCTCTCTCTCTCTCTCTCTCTCTATATATATATATATATCTCTCTCTCTATATATATATATATATCTCTCTCTCTATATATATATCTCTCTCTCTCTCTCTATATATATATATATATATATCTCTCTCTCTCTTTTATATATATATATATATATATATCTCTCTCTCTCTCTATATATATATATATATTTTTCTCTCTCTCTCTCTCTCTCTTCTTTTTATATATATATATATATATATATATATATATATATATATATATATATATATATATATATATATATATATATATATATATAAAAAATATATAAAAAATAAACACTATATAAATAGGTACGGTATAAACTAGGACCGGGTGTGCCATTATAGGAAAATTAATAACAGGGTGCTGAAAAGCTGTTACAACCCTGAAAGCAGCAAAAAAATAAATAAAATTCCACTTATACCACAGTACTTTGCAGAATGATCACAATGTTTTATTTATTAAAGAATTACACGTGATTCTTTTTAACCATTTAATGTTAAACCAATTCATGTTGTGGAAGATAAGTTAGTTCCTGTTATCACGTACATTATAGCATCTATAAACAGTCGTTCACGTGTAAATGTTTTAATCATTAGAAATCATCGTATTTACACCACAAACTATTCCGTCTTAATTTCTTATCTCATGATTACCTGTTTTAATATCATCCTGAGCTCATAAATAAGCAAACACCCGGCCTGTTTAACATTTTTTTTCGTATAAACTGCTTCTGGAAAAACATTATTGCACATTTTTATAGAAGTATACATTTACAATGGAAAATGAGTTATCCCTTTGATTATCAGCATGAGTCTCTGTTTCATCCCCTGAAGTGAATGTTTTCCAGAATTCATCCACAGTGACATCCGATGGATTTTTCACCAATATGAGATTACAGTATAGCTCTTCAATCATGGTGGTCAGAGCAAGAACAGGTTTCCCAACTTCTTTGCATCCAGGAAGTTAAACACTTTCTCACAGACCATCTTAAGATAATTAACTCAGATTTTACGAGAGTAACCCAACTGTTCAAATATTAAGCACTATACCAAATATTCAGTTAATGGAGCCATTAGAGCTTCATGCTCCTAAAGTTTCTTCCCCTAGAACACACTCCAGTAGCAAACACTGTCAAAATATTCTGAGCATAGGCTGGTCAGTAGAAGTGCCCCAAAACGTTCCCTGACAAGCCAGGTGATCATTTCTGTTGCTCAGAATCAATCCGTACAATATGGATGATGGCTAGCTATAGGACTCGGTCTTGAATCCAATACAAATATTATTCCAACGCAACCTCAATTGTCATATAATTCGCTAGTGGTGGCAAGACTGCCAGTTTAACATTAATAAAGAAGTTTACATGTAACTTCCATTGAAGTTAATAATTGGTTCACTTATAGCAAATGATTAGAGATCAGTTAGGATGAAATTTAGTCTCACAGCTCAGGTCAGCTCGGTTGGAGCAGAAACATGGCCAAGGCAACAGACCGGTTACCTGATATTACTTCCAGTCACTCTTCTTTCACACGACAGCTGTGACTGACATTAATAATTTGTTACAATATTAAACACACAGATACTAACAGCTACTTCTCTATTTTTGTAAGCATTTCAGTTTAGCTCTCTCATTTTGCTACACTGGATTTTTTTTTATTGCTGTAAGCCATAATAAAAGATTAAAACAAACTAAAACAAGGGCTTGAAATATTTCCCTTTATGTGTGTAATGAATCTACAATATATGAAAGTCATTCTTTTTGAATTAAATTATGGGAAAACAAATTTTTCCACAATCTTTTTAGATGCACCTGTATACAACCACACCATCTTCCATCTAGATGTGGAGAAGGCATCACAATTACTTAAAACCAGACTCTAGATCTGGGGTTTGCAATCTTATCCGGAAAGGTGCAGGTTTTCATTCCAACCAAGCAGAAGCCACACCTGAGTCTATTGAAAGTCAAGATCAACTGATTTAACAGGTGGTATCAGGTGTGCCTCCTGCATGGTTGGAATGAAAACCTGCACCCACACCGGCCCTTTGCGGATACGATTGCCCACCCCTCGTCTAGGTGCTGCACAGAAACCTGAATATGAATTTGAGTCATTTTGTCAGTGGCTGCTGATTCATAGTCATCATATTTTTCAGTTTTTCCATATACACCCACTGTCCACTTTATTAGGAACATTGGTGCACCTGTATATTCATGCAATCATATGGCAGCATTGTAATGCACAAAATCATGCAGATACAGGTCAAGAGCTTCTGTGTTGGTGCCAGTTTTCTTTTTTTTTTAAGAAACTGCTGAGCACCTGGGATTTTTGACACACACATCTTTAGAGTTTAGACAAGGCGTGGTGCAAAAACAACAACAACAACAACAACAAAAAAAAAACACATCTAGCAAGCAGCAGTTCTGAGGGCAGAGACAGCTTGTTGACAGAATTCAGAGAATGGCCAGACTGGTTTGAGCAGACAGGAAGACCCACTCTTTACAACCAGCATGAGAAGAAAAGGTTCCAGTCCTATCAGCCAAGTACAAAAATCTAAAGCTTTAGCAAGCACAGATGGATTGAAACTGGAATTTCTGAAAATTTGAATGTGAATTAGAAATCAACATCAGCCACAACACTGCAGAGTTGAACACTTAAGTCAACTATTTTAAATGAAGTTAAGGCATCAGTTTATTTCCAAAGCCCTTCATGAGTTGTGCAGACTACCAGTGATAAATCTGAAACACTGCTACAATCCAGTAAACAAACTCCAATCAGCCAGAAGACCCGTTGACAGGTTCCATTTTAACAAGATAATCAAAATTATTCACTTCCCCTGTCTTGCAGTAAGACACCAAAAATACACTTTGTGATTATTTGGTTACATTTTATTCTATTTACAGTCATTTGTTATAAATATAATACATATTTTTTGTCTGAAAAGCAATCACATAGATACATTAAATAATCAGGGGTGATGGGTGGAAAGAGGGGGAAATGATTGGTTTGTAAAGAAAAGCTAGTGACTTTTTTCTGTGAAATCAGTCCAATCCACCTGATCCCCACACATGCCCAGAGTATTCCACAGCATGTCACAGTACTGCAGTGGGCTATACATGCCACAGCGTCCTCACTGGGTCACACAGATGCCGTTCACACCTCACTGGCTTTGACAGCTTGTACAGCCTGCTGAATAAGAAATTACACCATGGTCTGTTAGGCAGAGAAAAGAAGTCCTGCAGCAGGTTATTATATCTTTAATTATGCAGCTTCAAGACCCCACATTTAGCAAAAGTCTTTGTTACTGCAGAAATGGAGAATTGTGCCTGAAACACTAGCAACATGAGGAGACTGAACACTCATTTAGCAACACCCATGCATGCACGCATGCGCACACACACGCACCCCCAACAGGTTTAGTCTTTAGAGTTGATTTGGTTAAATAAAATGGACTTTAAAAAAAAAAGCTGATATGAGAAATATTCTTGGGAAAGATGAAAAGAACCTTTTCAGGTGTCAAATCCGTTCTCTGCATTTAAGACAAAAACAACTATAGGTACGTTGGTCTATCATCTCCCCAGAGATTACAAGAATGTCAGATGCAGTACTGCACTTAAACGTATTAACCTCAGTATATTGTCGTCCAACATCGCCCCCCTCCTCCTCCTCATAATCTTGTTTTTCAATTCTTTTTGAAACAAGTAGTAGAAAACTGCTGCAGTCTGAAAGAGAACTGTTGCTGTAGGATGGTGAGTTGAGGCTGGAAAAGTAGCAGGCCTGCACCGATGACTGGCTCACACACTGTTAATAATGATGAGAGCTGGCATTGCGCTCTGCTGGCTGGTCTCACACATGGTGCCCGACTGGGCGAGCTTGGCAAAGACCCGCGGCGTGCCCAGGTTATAAACCCCAGCCTGGAAGAAGCAGGCTTTCAGCGAGAGCTGGTGGACTTCCTGCGGCCTCAGCTGCAGCTTGTACTGGGTCTGCCCCAGCCATGTAAACGCACCGTGCACCTCTAGTGACTCGGGGCTAACGAGAAGAGAGACAGCAGTTAGCTAGAATTCAGACACTAACGTACACAACCCAAAAAATAAAAAGATAACTTTACTGTATGTTGGTAGTTTGTCTAATATAATCCATCACTGACAAGAGCTAAATGAATGATGACACTAGTCAGTCTCGATTACCTCGTCGTTTTCTGGCGCAGGTCAATGATGACCTCCACCTGAGCCAAGGAACAGTTGGACAGAGTCAAGCTAACCGGTACCATGCATAAGCTGAGGAGAGACAAATGTAGTAGTAGTGTTATAAAGCGACAGAAATTAGGAGAAATAATCCAAAAGGAATCAAACCGTTCGTTCACACAGTAGACCTCTTTATATTCAGTCTGTAGATTTGCCAATATCATAGACTCTTTTCCAATATCTGCTCTTTCAGAATTTATGTAGACAAAGATGAATTTGACAGTTTGTTTGAAGTAGGCCATTCAAGCCATAAGTTTAACTACAGGCGGTCCCCATATTCTCCATACATAGGATACATTCATTAAATACAAAAATTTTCACACTTATGAAGCTGTTGCAAGGTTGTGATGGACTTTAACAGGAAACTTTACACACCCAACTTATCAGATTCAAACACAGGAAGTGTTGCGGAACAACCAAGACGTGGACGTCGATGAACATCCACTGACGAAGGCACAACCTACCTGGTGCTGGGGTACATAGATGGTCTATACTGTACATAACCATAGAAAATAATGAACATTGTAGCGTATAGGAACTGGGAAAAAGCCCCTATTAGTTGTCCACCCATCTTCATATATCAAACAAGTTAAGGGTTAGTTAAGCGTTCACGGAAATGGTTGGTTTCAAGCCATATTTTAAGATAGTGACTAATTCGGCGGTCTGGATTGAGGTTGGAAGTTCATTCCCCCACTGAGGGACAGTCAGCCTGAAGGTTATAAATGGATAATAAAATTAGAGGAAGAGAAAGAACCAGATCGGTTTAAAAAAAAAAAAAAAAAAAAGTGCATGCGACATCACTCAGGCTTATTCATTTCCATAACTGGTCACTTGCCCAGCGAACTGACCTTTAACCTATTTTCAGTCTCCAGATGTAATGATGTCTACTTTATTTTCCAGTTAGAGGCCATGAACATACGACAACATTCACGGCACCTCCCGGAAAACTGACAGTCACTTCAATGAACATGCTAATTCCAGATACATGGATATTATTTGGATAAGTTAGTTAGATTGTCAAAAATGATGAAAGACCTCCAAGATTGGATGGTTGTGCGTGCGTGCATGTATATATGTGTACCTTTTCTGTGGGAAAGGGTGGTCATAGGACTCGGGGTAGTGCAGACAAGTCTTGATGAGATGAGAAAGCTGTTCCAGTGAGGGTCTGCTAACAGGAGGTGGAGGATCAGGCTTGAACTTTAGCAGCACCATCTCCTGCGCTTCCTGACTCACACAGACAATATCATTCAGTGTTCAGAAGGAGATACAAGGGGATGCAGTTTAATGGTTGTGTGGGAGATAAATAAGTGAGCAACACCTAATGTTTAATGGAAAAGTAAGAATGGTTGAAAAATTAAAAAGAGGTCAATTGGTGAGGCACCAAAACAAAAAGATATAAAATTCATTCGTGCAAATAAAAAAAAAAAAAAAAAAAGGAATGTGAAATGTTTTGATGCTGGAAATTGTGCTGTAGGGTAAGCATGCACTCATCCATGGTGCAAACCAAGTACTATAGTAATACTACTTCCTGCGCTTTTAAACGCATCAGAGATGGGTGTGCATGAGCAACAGCATCTTTCCTACCCACGATTTTGCTTAATTTAAGAATGATTAAATTCTTTTAAATGGTCGTAAGCTTGAGTCTCAAAATCAGTAACAAAACTGGGAACTGAACGAAGCCTACCATATTTTCACTCGAGCAAACGATTCAGATTTCCTTTCAGTACAGAAGCAATGGTGTAGCGTGGAACAAAAATGCTCACACCTCACATAAGCCCTACTGAAAGGGTTGTAGACTGGTTTGCAGAATTGAACTCTCTTTGAAATGATTCGTAACAGAATAGGCAAAGTGAAAGCGAATAATAATAATACCACACGTGCTATGACGTTTATATATTGTGATACCGATATATACATATGCATGCTGTCGAACACCCACTGCTACATCAGCATCTGAACTGCAATTAGAAATTGCTTTTAAATCAGTCAAGAATGAGGGAATGTGAGCAAACGTGTGGAGTCTTTTGAGAGAGACCTCTTTCTGGGCGAGTGAGAATGCCTCCTTTCCAATAGTTTGCAAAGCAACGTGTATTTGTCCCTCTAGAATGAGCTGCTTGTTGTCCTCCACAACATAAGCCTGCAAGAACAGAAGTACAAGGCGTTAGAAACAGTAAATCGCATATTTAACACATAACGTAAGGCTCATGAAGCCACAGATCAGCCAAGAAGCTGAAGTGCTTAATAGAACACAATGTAGTGACTGTTGGAGACCACTGACTGGTTCGGAGTGTAAATGAATTCTGCCAGATGATTTCAGTAAACGTTCATAACGTCTCACTGATTTGAGAGAAGAGTAAAGTACCTTCCAGAGGATGATGATGTCGAGTTCCACTTCGCTGCATTTCCGAATGACACTTGTAATGCCGTCAGCCGTCCTGCCAGCAGGCGTGAGGCTCTGCCTCCTCATGTGCGTGGCTCCACCTGGAGGCACGCCTCCTTTCCTGGGCTCAGAGTGCGGACCTCTCCGGAAAAAGAAGTCCGCACATGGAGTCATAGAACTGACAATCTACGGAGGAGCACAAAATTAAACAAACGGAAAGAAAGGAGCATGAAAACGAGCCGATTGAGTAAAGAATTACATTCAAAACCGCAGGACAAGTCTTGGGTGAAAAAAGCAATTATATAAATTAAATTGATTCATATGTTGTGTATTTGGTCTAGTGAACCAGGGTTATGATTTACCTGCTCATTGCCAAGGTTTAGGTCAGCAAAAGTGTACTTCTCTATTGTGTCTGAGGTAGCTGAAAAATTAAGAGAATCGAATACTGAATGAAAAAAAAAAAAAGCCTCATACTACTACAAAGCAGTTTGACCACACACACACACACACACACACACACACACAGGTGACAAATGAAATGGTTCTGTTTGGCTGTCGGTGGCATTTTGAGACAAATTTATATATAAAAATAAATAAATAAATAAATAAATAAAAAGCATTTGTCTAGTCACCTTTTCCTTTGGTAAGTAAGTCTTCAGAAGAACACTGTTTACGCTGTTTAATTGGTGCAAACAAGTTTGCACTACTGACCTGACTCTAACTAGCAAAGAGAGATAGGATAGTAATGTGCAGCCCACAGCACCGAATACACTCATTCACATAGCGCTGGTCACACTGCTACTGTGCTACTAAGATTTTATTTACATTTTATTTAAGCTTTGAAGGACAACAAAAATAACTGCAGGAGGAATTCCTACAGGAGTGGCATCGAGGAAAAAAAAATGACTTCGGCACACCTTCATGTCATGCAAAGTGTTAAGGGTCCATTAAAGAAAATGATTATTAAAAATATAAATAAATAAAAACTTTTCCCAACGTTGTCTTGTGCAGACGATGGAAGAATTAGCTTCATCTTGATGGAAATATTTTCAGATGGGAAAGTCTGCTTAGATATTTTAGTCTGCTTTCTTTACCATCTGCTCATCTGTTCAAGGTTTTGTGCATGCCGAGATGCTTTTCTTCTTACCACGCTTGTAAAGAGTACTTATTTTAGTTACTACAGACTTTCTGTCTATAGTCTCTAGACCAGTCTGGTCATTGAGTAGATTTGTAGAAGACAACACTGATGAACAGTAATGATCTGATAGCTAAAGTTGAAGAATTGAAATGCTGTGCATGTGGGTGTATCTCACCTTCCTGTGTTCTGCATCTAGTTGCCCTGAAGCACAGCTTCCCCCTCTCTCTGCTGCCCAGCTTAGAGTCTGGAAGGGAGGAGCGGGGGGTGGGGTTGTAGTCATAAAAAAAAAAGGGATTAAAATTTAGATCAGTAAGAAAATGTTCACAGCGCTCGCATGCCTTTTTTCGCAGCTTTGTTGCACGACAGGATGAAAAACGGAATCCACGTATTGAATGAAATCGCTCTTTAAAAGAACGTTCTCTTATACTCCTGATTAAACAAAATCATAAATACTCATTCGTATGGATTTGGGAACCTTAAGCTCCCAAGAGGTTTTCTCAATAAAACCTCACATTTCGGTTCGTAAAAAGCGTGTACACTGATCAGTCAGAACATTAAAACCACCAACAGTGACATGAAGAACATGATTATCTGTTACAACGGCACCAGTCAATGGGTAGAATACATTAGGTAACAAGTAAACAGTCATTTCTCAAACTCGATGTGTTGGTAGCAAGAAAAATGGGCAAGCTTAAAGATCTGAGCGACTTTGTCAAGAGCCAAATTGTGACGGCTAGACGACTGGGTCAGAGCATCTCCAAAACGGCAGGTCTTGTGGGGTGTTCCAGGTATGCAGTGGTTAGGAGCTAGTAAACGTGGTCCAAGGAAGGACAACTTATGAACCGGCAACAGGGTCATGGTCGGCCAAGGCTTACTGAAGAATGTGGGAAGCAAAGGCTGGGCCAGGATGCACTATGGGAAGAAGGCAAGCCGATGTAGGCAGTGTGATGCTCTGGGTAATGTTCTGCTGGGAAACCTTGGGTCCTGGCATTCACGTGGAGAACTCTGCAGCAGTGTTCTCTAACGGCAGTGGCCTCTTTCAGCTGGATAATGCACCCTGCCACACTGTAAAAACTGTCCAGGGATGGTTTGAGGAACATGAGAGAGTTCAAGGTGTTGCCTCAGTCTCCAAATTCCCCAGTTCTCAATCTGATCGAGCATCTGTGGAGTGTGCTGGACAAACAAGTCTGATCCATAGAGGCCCCACCTTGCAACTTACAGGACTAAAAGGATCTTGGTATCGGGCACGCCTTGCTGCCAGATACCACAGCACACCTTCAGAGGTCTTGTGGAGTCCATGCCTCGATGGGTCAGAGCTGTTTTAGCAGCACAAGGGAGACCTCCATGATATTAGGCAAACTGTTTTAATATTATGGCTGATCTGTGTATTTGTATGCCGTTTGTAATTCCTACACCAAATAATGATTAATAAATAAACTACGAGTAAGTAATGAGTATTAATACAAAATCATGGAAAAGATTTTCTTCATCAACAAAATCCCTCTTCTGTAATGATAAATGTGAAAGTGGAATAGTGTTTTGTTCAACTGATCCAAGCATGTTTTGCGCATATTGTATTGCTCTCCTGTTCAATTTTGCCTTTGGCTCAAGAGACTCATGAAGAGATGGGTACAACGAGTGCTCTTAAACACAGTCACCTAAACCATTATAAAATCACATGCCTTCCTGCAAAACTAATTCAAATGCCACTAATTCCATTTAGAAATAGTCGAGCGCTTCAAATTACTTGGACTAAAGATCTCAGAAAAGATTAAATGGGCAGGCAACAAAAGAATGACCATTTAAAAACGGCTTTTGTTTTTCACAGACGGACAAAACGGATACATTCATCAACTTTCATCGCAGTACAGTGGAGAATGTCTTTATAAGTGGCTTCACTGTCTGACATGGTGAAAGAACAGTTCAGGAGGACACTGCAGAGCATTGAAGAATGCAGAGAACATTGGTGCTTTTTTTTTTTTTGCGGGAAACTCACAACATACGTTTCCTGTTGTTACAGTAAGTCCAAAGCAATAATCAAGGACCCAAACCACCTGAGCAATAACAGTTCTATCCCCTAATGTCCGATAGGAGATATCACAGCAGGAAGGTACACGCTAGCAGGCCGAAGGACAGTTTTTACCGTCAGGCATGTGTACAGAATCATTTCCTTTCATTTTCACCGGCTTGTTTTTTTTTTTTTTTTTTTTTAGCAACAACCCCTAGACTCGACTAGAACAAATCACTAGCCTAAGTCTTAAGAGCGGGGTGGGGCGGGTGTCAGTAACCATTATTAACAGAACTGTAAGCTCAGTGTTGGGGTGTTAGGTTCATATCCACAGTCCATCATCAAGCCACACTGCTCACACTACAAACACTGCACAAAATACAACAGAGGACATTCTGCATGTTTTTATTTACTGCATGAAAACTATGACCCTCAATATGTAGGCAGACTGAAAGAAGAAACATCTGGTGATCTAGACATGGCTTTTCAAGATGAAAATGTAGAGGACTCAGACCTTTGTCTCCGGAAGGATTGATGCACTTGTGTAGCCTCCACTGTCTGCTGCTGCTGGACACCTGCACTATGTGGAACTCACGCACCCCTGCTTCACTCTGTATGCGAGACAGAGGGAGGTGTTACAACACTTAATCGGAATAAGACCAAAGAAAACTTGAAAATAGCACTGATTTTATCAACAAAAAAATAAACACGCTGCAAAAAATAAAGTTTTGTTCAGTGTGTCGCATATATTAAGTGTGTGTGTTTTTTTTTTTCCTGGTGCTTGGGTGTGCGATCAAAATGTAGGGATGGACTAGAATGTAAACACAGAGGCTGTGCATTGGAAAGTGAGGTATGTCTGTAAGAAGAGGCATACAGTGTTGATGTTTTCCACATCCACGAACACCAGCATGCTGCCGTAACGCTCCTCCTCCCTTTCCTCTCTCCTGACTTTTCCTGGCAGTGTGTTACTGCGACACGCCGTCACTCTCGCGCTCAGGGAACGACTCGCACAGATGACGGCTGTGTGGCGCAGCACCCGGTGACTGAGAACGAGGACGAGACAAGAGTGGTCATTCGAAGCTGTGAACGCAGTCATTTCAGCAAGCACATAAAAAAATATATATATGGTTAAAAGCTTCCTCTGCTCGTGTGTACCTGAGCTTCGCGTTTTTCTCCACACTCTCATAGTAAAACAGGAAATGGATCTCGTGCACACCCTCTCGGTCAGGTCCTCTGAGCCACAGTGGTATCTGTAGCGCCTCGCCGGGTCCCAGAACTCCTCCTGTTAAATGAATCTCAGCTACTTTAGGCCGGTCTTCCCCAGTCACGCCAAACGATGCAGGAGATACCAGAGTCACCGCGGCCACAGACGGAGGCGTGACTATGGTCTTGTAGGCGGAGCAGTTTTCGGCGGCCGTGGGGGTTACCGGGGTGAGGTCAGAGGTCGCACTTCCAAAGGTGAAGAACTCTGGGTGGGTGGACACCACCCGCAGGCCGGTGAGGGGAACGGCGCTCACGTTGACAAACTCCACCCACGCTTTTCTGATCTCGCCGCAGAGCAAACCCGTGGGGAAGTTAATGAAAAACACCTGGGAGAAAATGATAAAGGACACAGCTTTTAAGAGCGCCTATAATAGCCTATAAGCTGCAGGATGAATGTAGCTTAAGCCTGCAAACAAGACTACAGCTGTAAGGGATTAAAGGTTGCTGCTGTGCTACACAGAGACACACAGACCTCCAGCAGGGGCATCGGAGGAGTGATGATGGGTTCAAGGCGACGGTCTGATCCGTGTTGGACGGAGGTCTTCTCCTCTTTGGTCATGTTCAGTCTCGGCCCCTGGATTTCCAGATCCTGCCTCCCACGGACACACATCAAACGACTGGCTGCTGAGCACAGAAGAGAAACAACAATGATCTGGAAGCACTGAAATGGATACTAAAAAGAGAATATTTCACCAGAGCAGGATAAAAATTCATCAATCAACCATCAAACGATACGCGTTAAGTGTATTGGTTTGCAGCAATACGTCGGACACGTTTCAATACATGGAGCTGCATGTGTGCCATAATACAAATAAATAAATAAATGTAAAAAGGCAGTGCATGTAGCTATTCTACAACAGATAAAATTAATCTGGTCATCCAGGATCAGAAGAAATGGATGGCAGTTTTAAAAGTTTTAATGGCTGAATGTGAGGATTAGTGTACTTGGGAGTGTGTGTGAGCTTTAGACACCTTCATTGGTGTTGTCCTCCTCTCCAGTGCCCAGGTTGTAGACCACACCAAGCACATGCAGCTGTCCTGTTTTATGAGGAAGTAATTTCAGCCGAGCCTGAGAAGGAAAAAGAAAAATCAATAGTTAACACAATGATAATTAAAAAAGAAATTTAATAAAAAATTATAAAAAGAAATACATTACTAAGACATGAACAAATACACCAAATAAAAACTCCTCACCACTTTTGTTTCCTCAGGACTCATAAGGAACTCTGGAATGACTTCAGTGCTGATAAGGTCATTAAGTGCTGTGGCCTGAAACAAAGAAACCACATTAAAACACAGGAAGCCTAATTAAAACACTAATAAATCAAAGCCTGGACAATGTTAGACTTTCTTACTTTGCTTGTGGGCACCTCATTTTCATTAGTGATGGTTTCTCCAATCGTGCCTCCTTGAGGCCCACAAAAGTCCTTGAATGTAAACTTCCACAGCACAGAGAGCTCGGACAAAGCCAGTGGAACCTTCAGAGGATTTTTGAACACCACCTCCAGGATAATGGGCTCTGCAGATGCACAGTGTAACGGCGCATGTTGGTGGCATTATGGATTTATACTATGGATTTGAGCATACTTCCAGATTTAAAGGATAAATGCTTAAAAAAAAAAAAAGAAAAGAAAAGGTTCCTTGCGTCATTGCACTTCAACATTATACACATCAACCCCCTCTGTAATATTGGCAGAACATAGAGTGGCTCCTCCCCCTTTTTAAAATAGCCAATCACTCAATGATGGCAACTTCAGCAAAGTGATTTATTTATTTATTTTTATGTTTCATTTTTATTGAACATTTCTGCTGAACTTCTGATGAACATTTCTACAGAACAATTTTTGCTAAACCAGTTCTGCTAAACATTTCTGCGTTTCTTTTTTATTAAACATTTCTGATGAACTGCTAAGCCTATCTAAATCGCCTTTTCTGTTCTGTCCTCCCCGCCATTTCCCAAAAATACAAAATTAGCAACAGCAGTAAATATTCACAGATTTTTTTCTTTTTATACAAAGAAAAACAAAATTGAACCCACAACCCACCCCTCCGGCTCATCATGGCTACCCATTAACTGTCGCTGGTTATAGAGATATTATAAAATTCAACAACAGGCACCAACCTTTAAGTGGGTAGTGTCTGTAACTCCATAAAGTAGGCAATAAAGGGATGCCATTTGTGAAAAAACTTATCTGTACATCCATTCAGTGTATATCGTATTTTCTCGAGTTTCAGAAAAAACATCACGTCCTTTATCCACTGGGAGATAGATGGGTATTTAGTAGACTTCCAATGTAACAGTAGGGAACGTCTTGCTATAAAGGGATGTGAAAGCAATAACATCCTTTTGTATCGAGCTCAAAGGAATTGAAAAGTGATTTATTTATAATGTTGGGGGCAGGGCACCAGATTCAGATAGAGCATTTGACTGGACAGAAAATCTGATGACGCTGAAGTGCAGAATGAGGTCATCAAACTTGCTGATCCGTATTAGTTGAAAAGAGACACTAAATTCTGCATGCATATATCTTGCAAATGTGAATTTCGTCACTGATTTGGAACACATTAGCTTACAGAGAACCTTAAGGTTGACATTTATACTGTAAGCCACAAAATTTTTAATTGCATGGGGACTTTAAGACACACATTCCCAGCAGAAGAGATGCCAAGAAAACTCGCTAAAACACTTAACCACAGCTTCAAGAAATAAAAGATATGAATACATGATAATATATGAATGATGAAACTACGAATAATCCAGCCCACTGAATGAACTCAAATCCCAACAATCTCTTTGCGTTCACAAACAAGAAGGAACTTTCTCTGCCTGGTTTCTCACCCGAGGGGTTAATATTTAACAGATCTGGAGAATATCGATTGTCGGGTATGCTGTGAGACTTTTAATAATTGTTTCACTGGAGGCATGAAAGGAATCCTACCTTCCACTACAGAGAGGGGGTTGTGCAGGTTATTGGTGTGGCTGCTGAGGCAGTATTGTGTGGGCTGGAAGCTGATGGGCACGCTGCCCCTGTTGACCACAGCCACCACCTGCTCTTCCAGCTCTGCCCACAGCTGGGACTGTTCCCGGTCGTATTCCTGATCCAGCCACACATGTGTGGCTGCTTGCTTTTCTCCTGTGAACATCAAAACACACATGCCTACAATCAGCGACATCTCAAACTACCAACCCAATCTTAAGCTTCGGTAAAAATATTCTCTGGAAAGAGACACCCTGATGAGAAGCAACAATAATTACAGTTGACTCAGTATCCACTTTGACAGATGTCACCAACTGTTTTCTTTGTACTAGAGAAAAAATATGGCCACGCCGGAATAGTTGAGTTTGGCTTCCAATAGACTTCGGTGTGGCTTTTGTCTGGTTGGATTGAAAACGTACGCGCGCATGTGCGTGCACGCACACGCCCACACAGGCCCTTTCCGGACAAGACCAGACACCCCTGACCTAAATATCTAATTTGTGCACGTCTTACCCTCGGCAAGTCTGCACTCGTGGCCAAAGAACACGCGTGTCCGGGTGCAGAGTAAGCAGGGCAGGGGCAGCTGAGGCAGAGAGCTCTCACTGGACGTCTGACTCACACTCTGAAAGCACAGGACAAACAGATAGGGTGATGGATTCAATTATATAAAGAAATGGAAAATAAAAGTCAGAGAGATTATTTACAAAAATATCCTATTCAAACAACGTGTTGCTCAAAAGAAAGGGCCCTTATAAATCTACAAGCAGAAACCCCCAACCCTGGAGGTGTGAGACAAATGTGCTAACCACTAAGCCACCGTGCCCCACAGTGGACAAAAGATCTAAAGCCATTTAATCTACAAAGATTAGTAAGGGTGTTATTTCCAGGGTTCTAAATTTAAAAGATACTTCCTCCTCTGCTGGTGACCAAGTATAATGCTGTATAATGTCATTACATCTGCAAAAAAAAACAACCAAAAACCTTACGCCTGACCAAAGTGGATTTATTAAAAATAGATTCGATTTTACACCTCACACACATCCCACCGCTGCCACCATACTGAATACGTTCAGTTACTCCCAGACGCTCCTTCTCATACAAGTCTGATTGAGCATTTGATTGCTTTTCAAATTAAATGGCACGAAGATTATCACAAGGTAAGACTTGGGTATACGGTTATTTGTTGTTCATTTATATAACAGCACTTTTCCAAGGGGTGATGAACACGCTCCTTCAGATGAGTCACGCGTGTATATAATAATGCTGGCTTGGTGTGTTTAAAGCTGAAGTGTTGTAATATTTGCTGCTGCAGCACATACTGATAAGGATTGAATGAATGAGGAATGTGGTGTTGGACGCGGTCGTGTAGGGTAGTAGAGAGAGAACGTAATCGGGAATGCCAAACCAGAACGACTTGTGTTTTTCAAGTCCAAGCCTCGAATCAGTTGTTCACGAGTCCAAGTCAAGTTGCAAGTCTTTTTTTTGCGACTTAAGTGTGACTCGAGTTTCCATCTCTGCAGTCTGTCGCAGTACAAAACAGGGCTGTTTTCCATTCAGAGTTCATAACTCTTTGGGATTTGTGTAACAGATGTACTTCCTTCCTGCCAGAAGTTTAATTTGGCACCCATGGAGAGAGGTTTAAAACACTGACCCTTCATCGTCCACTGCTGGCTGAATGAACTCTTAAGTAAATTCAGGTAGAATCTAAATTCTCAATATATCCAGTATTCAAAACACATGGCTCTCCTTTTCCTATAAATCCCAGATTTTCTCCTAAATTGCAGATTCGCAAGCAGCCATAATACATGATGCATTTTTCTAACACACTGGCATTACCTATACACATTCTTTCATCTGGTATGTAACGGACATTAACCTCTTACCCTGTACACATAGAGGTATTCCCTGAGGAAGGCGCTCTGCTGCGAGGCAGACTGCTTGCTGTCGCCGATGAGAATGTGCCGGAAGGCGGCTATGGCGTTCTCAGGCTGGCGCAGAGTGAAGGACTGTCGGCCGATGGTGAAGTTGATGTGGTCTTCAGCAAGAGTCCAGCCCTTCCCTTTATACACCTGCATGGCCTGACAGTAACACCGCAAGGCATGTCTCTTCTGTAAACCGAGAGAGCAGGATAAGAAGAAGAACACATGAGGTGGAAAATTATGAATTCCCAAAACTTTTTCTGTGCTTTCTACAAAAAAGAAAAGAAAAAAGGAATATGTAAAGAAAGTCATGTCGGTACAGCCAGATATAAAGATCAATACAAGCACTATTTTTTACTGACACAGAGGTCGAGAGAACAGAATCATTATGTAAAACGTGCTAATTTCATAAAATAACCTGCATTAGAATCTGAAACATTACAAACATTACATTTTACCCTCTGTGTCTAAACACAGCGCGAAGATATTATCAGTCAGTGATTACACGCAAGACAACAGATCTGTTCCAGTACATCACCTGGATATTACAGACTTAAAGCTAAAACTCGAAGGAAATCAACAATGACCCTAATGCTTATACTGAGGGTCTTTCGTCCTCGTATCGCCTCAGGGAGTTTTCCTTTTACCGCCATCACCTCTGGCTTGCTCGTTTGGGATATCCAGATATCTGTAAAAGCTGCTATTCGGCGACGTCCTTTGTTAGAAGCGCTATGTTAAAGAAACTGAAACAATTTGAACATCTTTGTACTGTTTCTAGCTACTGATTCTGAGCAATATTCTGATCGCAATATTCTGTTTAGCGCTTATTTAGTCGACAGAATAAATGTTGCTCACTCCTCGGACTACGTAAGGCTGCAATATTTCATTTCACGGATTTTCTTAGTGATGGTAACAAACTTGCACTACACTCAAACTCCCGAAACTGGTGGTTCTTTGTTCCAGTCAGGCAACATTTTCAAGTGCTGGAGAATGTCTCAGTTGAAATGTCTCCTGCGCTAGAAGAAGAACGATGGAATTTTATCACCAACCTAAAGCCACCTTAAAACGGACAGCAGCTATTGGTTTGGCCCAGATGGACGTTCAGCTATGAGCTGAAGTGGCGCTCAGAATAGACGGCTTGGCCTCACCTGTCCGGCTTTGCTGAAACGGTGACCTGACAGGATCATGTGGAAGGCAAACTTCCTCACCATGGGGCTGCGCATATTAATGAAGCAGTGAGCTGCCTGCTCTAATAACAGCGCACTCCGCAGATCAGAGTCCTATCACAGACAAGACATTAATATAAAAAAATTAAAAATTGAGCGTGAATTCTGTAATTAGCAAATGGACATATTTACACCTTCACCAAAAAAAAACACTCACCTCATAGGTCATCTTGATGAGGAGAGCTGCAGCTTCAGAGTATTTGGCCTGACTCTTCAGCACCTCAGCACTCAACAGAGCACAGCGCTCAGCCAGGACCATGTTTCTACAAGACATACACAGTGACTACGTTTACATGGACAGAAATAATCTAATTAGTGATCTTAATCCAAGTAAGGTAATAATGTGATTAAGGTGTTTACACGAGTCACTTTTAGAATACTCCTGTCACGTTCCCGTTTTACATGTATAGATCATAATTAGATTAAAAGCCCGCGTCATTACGTCACCGCACCATGCCTTCTGACGTCACTCCAAAATTTCACGCATCAACACACAGTTCGTCTTCGTTATGGGACCGTATACAGTTTTGGGTGTTTTTGTTTAATTTTTTAGAAACGCTTTAAGTGCAGTTAATTATTTGTCATGCTGTACGTGCTAATAGACGCCAGCTTGAAGCCGTGGGGTGCGTCTCAAATCGCATACTTACCTACTGTATAGTACCTGAGATACATGTATTTTTCCCCCACTACAGGCCTATAATATGCAAGTATGCAGTTTGGGACGCAGCCGAACTCTCTTGTTCGCCGTAAAATGTAAAACTGCTGTGTGTGATCGTGTCCTGTCGCAAAACACGTTGAAAACGCTCACACGACGTTCATAATGTGATTAAAGTGTTTACATGTCTGTAATGCACGTCCAGAATACGATTAAAACAGGAGTACTCCACCGGTCTTAATTCGATTAGAGCTTACTTAGATTATGACCTTAATTAGATTAAGGTTGGTGTTTACATGGTAGTTTCTTAATCAAAGTATGATCTTAATTAGATTAAGAGTGGATTATTGTTGTCCATGTAAACACACTGAGTGTGTAAAACTACAAACAGATTATAAAGTCTACTTTGAAACTTCTATAAAAATCTATTAAGTTAGTATATTCAAAACACCTGTTTATCTTTACAGAGTTGAAGAGACTCCTACACAGACAGAATCTTAAGCTTGCCTCCATTCTCAATAATTCAAATTGAAACCCAAGTCAATTAATTCAGGATTTCTTTTCAGGCTATTCTCCAAAACAATGAGCTGCTAAAATCACCATTATTTCTCCATGCTGGAAATATCAAAATGCAAGGTCATAAAATATCCCAGATGACAACAACACCATCACTTCCTTCCAGTTATGAACATGTAAGACCAAATCTGACTTTATAAAACAAGAAGAGTCATGTGACATCACAACGCACATTCAGTTAAAGTCCCCTTCAATTCACGTGCGTTGAACATGTTTACAGCTAAAAATGTCTCATTTTCCAACACTGTGCAAAACTATTTCCTGTGATTGCAATTTCGAGAATTCTAGTAGTTTCCCGCAAAACACCAAAAAAAAAACTAACAAAAAAAAAAAAAAACAATTTGCGAAATCCTGTATGGACTTCATTACAACTAAATAGTTTTTAAATCGTATTTAAATAGTTGATCATTCACCTTTTACTTATGCAACATGATGTTCTGTAGTTAAAATTACACCTCAAATAGCAGGCTAAAGATGACAGGAGCCTGCTGTTGCTACCTGCTACTAAACAGACTGTTCATGCTTAAAAATGGCAATTTTGAATTTACATTTGATTTAAAAAAAAAAAAAAAAAGTATACGTGTCATACTTGCAGACATCTCGATAAGTTTGGATGGCTGTCTCCATGTAGTGGGCAGGGTACGGCCTGGGGGCTCCATTCTGTAGAAACGCAGATACAGCAGCCATCTCCTACACACACACAGAAAAGGTTTATAACAACATGTTAGAGCATCAGAGATAGCCATGTATATACCGTGCATGTGCGTGCGTGTGTGTGTGTCTAACCAGAGCTCCAGCAGCATACAGCATGGCCTGGTCAGAGAGGAAGTCCTTCTTGGCGGTGTGGTAGCAGTTGTAGGCCAACTCATAGTGTTGAACCAAAAAGCACAGGTCAGCCATCTTCCTAATTTGCAGCTCAGGGGCTTCTGGGGGATATCTGAGGCCACAAAATGGTCAAAAGGTCAGATGGGCATTTCTTAAAAACAAGCGGATGCATAATAAATGCACACTCACAGCAGTCCTGTAGTATTTTTTAGCTCAGCGATGCTCTTCTCTGGAACCTTGCCACCCCCAAACCACTTCTTTGTAGCTGAGAACAGAGACCTACTTAACCCTTTCCTTGACACCAACTAGTGTGTGTGAGAGAGAGAGAGAGAGAGAGAGAGAGGGGGGGGTTAATTAATGAAAATCGTTGCTTTGGTTTGTGTGCGTGCATGTGTATAGGAGAGGACACCTGGTCATTGAGCTGGCGGATGTTTTTCTCGATGTGTGGCAACAGTCCTCTGAAGGTGAACTCCTGGATGAACTGGCGGATGCGGTCATGGTCGTTGAGGGTTAGGCAGGCACCATGAGCCTGTGATGTTGTGGGGGTCTGTTTCTGAGACCTTGACAGATCCAGGTCCACACTGTTCACAGCCTCGCGGAGGTTGCAAGGATAACCTGGGTCAGTTGTCTGGTCTAGTTTCAGTGGATGGGTGTTGGTGATTGCATCTGTAAAGGTGAGGAGAACATCAGAAGAATATTAAAGAAACATTTTCCTCAATTAAAAATGGGTTTAAAAAAAAAACCCCACACACAATGGTGTTCCATGCTAAAATCACCTGAGGTGTCATGTCCATCCACTTCAGAGTTAATGTTGTTCTCCCCAACATTATTCACCACAGCTTCTTCATACTGCTCCTGTATCATTTACACACAGGATAGCTTAAACATACACAAAGCTGTAGCAAGCAAGTCTGAAACTGGGTTAGAGGAAAATTCCAGAAAACTAATTTAATCCTAATCTCTGGTTACAGAGGACAGGAATTTACCTGTATTTACAATAGAACAACACCAGATTATCGAAACACTTTTGAGGGACGTCTAAGAGCAATTGCTGAGACGGTCAATAAACATGCCAACCCTGAGTTCCCGGGAAAAAATTGGCCCCAAAATCAACACTTTAATTTTAACATTGTTAGGCCTTGAAACAACATATAATAATGTATTTGTGTAATATGAAGAAATTGAATTGCTTCATTTTCAATTCTATTCTTTTCAGTGTTTTCACTTCACTTGGAGCACAATTCTTAACTAGAGAAATTACGAAAAATGCTCACTAAAATCCTTCTACTCATTTAGAAGTACCATATGAGCATCAGCGTGGTCAATGCCTTTGAATAAATGCATTTTAGCGCCAAAAGTCAACTTTCTGGTGATAATCAGACCAGCAGGTAGTGTTTTCACGAATGCACAGTGATGGTCACGTTATGACTCCAAACGCCTGCAGTGCCATTCGCACTGGTTGATGCTGAAGATGAAGACGGATCAGGGTCTGAACCAGGAGAGTTTGCGTCACTATCAGTTTCGGTTTCCACATTGCCTGAACTTTCACTGCTGTCACTATCTAGAACCCTCGCTCTCGCCTGTGTAGCGGTGTACGTTTTCTTTTTTTCTACTGTTTTAGATGTACCTGTGTTCACTAAGAGGTGTAACTTTAGCTGGAACACGATTAGCCTTTTGCTTTGGCATTTTTAGCTAACTTCTACTATTACAGCAACATTCACGCTTGAATCATCTTCATCGTAATGACTGTAATGTCGTAATCACGTCGTGGCATCAACCTTCTGGGTCAAAAAAATAATACTTAAATAAGTAAAGAATCACAACAGTAATGCCGCTAGATCAACCTTACGGGGATTTGACAGACGACCAAACCGGTATATTGTCCTTACGGGAATAGATCAAAGATGGGCATGCCGCTTTTTTGGCCTTACGGGGTAAGAGGGTTAAACTCACGACCTTCCTCTCAGTAGCCCAATATTTTAACCACTGTGCTACCACAGCCCTGGACATGCAGTCTAAAACTGGGTAATAAGACCTTAAAGTAAAACCAGAGGTCAACCCCAGTCTCATCTGGCCACAAACACATGCAAGATAAGCTGATGGAATAGCTTTTCGCATACACAGCCCATATAATAGGATCTCTCGTGATCAGGAGTGGTTCCTGAACTTCTAGACTTGCAGTACTCAGTCTGCACAACATCTCAATGGACCGAACACACAGGCACAGGTCATCTGGCAGGAGGTGCGAAATCTTTCCATCATTTCGGGAGAGCGGATCTGCTTGGGCGGGAAGCTACCAGACTATTACAAACGCAAGTGAGTGAAGCAGTGAGAACCAAGTATGCTGGTTCAATTTTCTGTTGTTTAACATGTACCAACAGAAAAGAAGAAAGGGAAAAATGGCTGTATAACGGCAGTAGTTACTGTAAATACTGCAGCATATGGCATCACTACTTTGCTGGAATGTTGATTCTGACTGCTCTGCAGAAAGCTTAGAAATTATCCAGTCAAAAGTATTGTTAAAGTAAGCTCTAAATCTCTAGAGATCAGACTTTGTGGTGGCAACACGGGTGGATCGGATTGCGCGTGGATACCACAAACCCTTAGAGAAAGGATGAGTAACTAGAATTCATTTTTACCGTATTCCTACAGTTGGATTATATAACAGAGCGTCTATGGTAGGAGTTTCTCTCAAGTCTATCCCTAGACCTTTTATTGTTGTGAACTTGTGAAAAGTGTCCCATTTGTTGTAAAAATGTGCTTATGGAGTTCAGCAACTCATAGACTTCCAATAAAAGAGTTTCATGTAAACAGGTTTCTAGTTATTTTTCTTAGTATAGGGCAAAATGTTGACGACGTTCTTGTTTGTAGCAATTCACCGAAATGCTAATGATGTGGTAGATACAATTTAGGTTGAAAAGCACTGGAATATTCCTTTAAGCCTGAGGAATGCATGTCAAGGTCAACAGGTTGCTGGTGGACTCACAGAGCTGTACATGTGGTTCTTCTGTAAATACTGACTCCAGGGATCTGGCATTTGCTCATCTGGCCCAGCAGCACCGGTTCCAGAGTTGATCTTCAACAGGTAGCAGCACTGAGTACCGTACCTCTGCTTCATGTCCTCATATATGGAGTCTGCCCTGTGCAGGAGATGTTTAAGCTCGTTAAAGTAAGGAATAACATTAGGAAATACCACACGGTGTGGTGCGATACGGCCTGATGTGAAATGGATTATTTTTGTGTAACGGCATGGTCTGGAGTGTGTTTTTTTCCTTCTACCACAGCAATGTACCAGTGATTATAATTTCATTTAGTAATGAACACCACATCATACTTTTGAATAGTTATATTTACTGCTGTGAAACTTCCTCGATTCAAGATAGTTCCTGTTATCACTTATATAATAGCAACACTACACTCATTCCCCAAAACAAACAGCAACGCGCCATGACTTTTACAAAAAAAATGTATCAGTGCTTTGTAAATGTCTCTAACCAAAAAACAACCCACTTCACCGATTTTTTTTGTTAGATTTTTTTTTTTTTTTTTTTTTTACAAACAGCTTATGAGAATGAGGATCAGGTTATGTGGAATATCTCCCATACAAGTCCCTGTGTATGAGCTGTCCTTATAGAAACAAAGCATTACAATGAATGCATTAATCTAATTAATAACCTATCGTTCACGTTACAGCTGGAACTACTGTACAAGCCGTGCTGTTATATCAACTTTATCCACACCTTCTGACCAATCAAGTCAAGAATTCAGCTGTGCCGTGGTAGAAATTAAAACAATGGGTAAAGAACAAGTTACTCTTGTTTATAGTCTTGTAAGGAGTATTTATATTGAGGAATGGGGGGGGGGCTTGTGAAGGAAGAAAAAAGTGCTGCTGTGTTAAAATAATTCAAATCAAGGCCGTACCTGAACCTTTTTTAATGACTGATCATTTTCAACGTTTCCTCAGAAAGTCCTTTGAGGAGTGCAAACCTGCCCTTCAGTAACTGGAAAATTCTGGGCGAGTTAATCTCGCACAAACAAACCAACCAATGAATGAATGAATGAATGAATGAATAAATAAATAAAACCTTCAGCTTAGACAGGTGCATGTGAGCCAAACCTCTTTTCATCTCCATCACTGATGTCGTGAAGCAGGACGTAGTATTTGAGGGTGTTTGGGATAAACCATTTGGGGTAGGTGTACTCTCCACTGTGCTGGATCCTGTGCTGCTCATGAGAGAGCTTCTGAAACTGCTCTGTGGGCACGGTTTCATGAGACGATACCACCAACATACCTACGCACGCTGGAGTGAAGGAATACACACACTAACAATCAAGGAATGGGAGAGAGCCAGAGCAAGAAAGAGCAGGAAGAAAAAAAAAAAAAACCCAAAGTGATGGATGGAGTGAGAAAAAGCAAGCCAACGGAAAAGAAAAGAGGTCAGTGATAGAGAGTGAGACAGAAACTAATAAAGGATACAGGCCACATAGTGGTTGAGGAACTCGTGATCCGACGCAGGCATGGACTGTAGAAAACTCTCTCTGTATGCTTCAAACCATGGTGTTGTTGCTAGAACACACACAGACACAATCTTAATGTTTTTTTTTGCATAACAGGGCAGAAGTGAAGCCTCCTGCACGGGTGAACAGAGGACACAGAAGGAGAGAATACCATTAATGAAAGAGGAACAAGATCATTACAGATTTCAGTTTTTTTGAGGAAGGAGAAAGAAACCAGAGGACATAATGCACTTTATAGATACAACAGACCTGCATCTGTAGCTTTCAATTCAAACTTAACTAGAAAATGTCAATCAAAATAACAATAATAGTTTCATATCTGCTGAATAATGAGACTGACTTGCTGGACTGATTAAATGAGCTCTGCTACGCCTCAAAGAGGTCTGGATCAGTTGGCATGGTTTTCTGCAAAAATTTATGCAAAGCTCACTGACGAAAATTGAGTTCGGAGTATTCGAACAAGACTAGAGGAGCAAGATAATGGTGAAGAAAATGGACAAATGAATAATCATCAAGATAACAGACAAGTGATTATAACAAAGTCAATTAGAGCAACAGAGCAATAACCATTTCACTGAAGGAAAAAAAAAAAAAAAAAAAGTCCAGTGAGCAATTACATAGAAGAACACGTGATCACATTTTGAACACATCTGATTCGCTCCCCATAAATATCCAAAAATTCCTCTGATGCACCCTATTAAACGACAGCATATGGCTTTTCCTGGTTTGTAAAAATGGCCAGTAGAATTGATACATTCCTACCAAGACAAAAAGAGAGCGGTCAGATGTGTTCTGTCTGTGACTTAAAAAAACAAGTCTCAAAGACAGCAGCAAGATCTAAAGCACCAAGACATCTAGAAAGAGAAAAGGCTAAGGAAAAGAGGCGGGTTTGAGAGCGAGTGAAATGACTCATGGGCTCAAGGCTTTGCAAATCGATTTACCTCCCATGTAAAATGAGTGAGTATACAACCTGAAAATCTGTGCGTCTTTCACAATGGCCAAGAATCTGACAGCTTGTCATCTATTAAAGCAGTTTCGCAATATTTACCCTCTATTTAATAAACACATTACGGTTTCACCCACACAATGAGTCATTTGCCTCTGTATATTTACAGTACATATTAAGGTAGTCACCAACACCTTGATAGGTGAGAAGAGATAGAACTAGAGGGAAAAAAAAGGCAGAGTTGGCTACAGATTTGCTACAGGAAGAAAGGGGAAGAGACGAGGAGTGGGTGATTAAAGCTAAATTCAACTCCCCCTTTTCTCCCCGGAGCAGACTGTAGCAAGTACCTGTATAGTATTTGGAGGAGCTGAGCTGGTTGAGCGTTTCTCTCCAGTCAGAGTACCAGGGAACGCTAGCTTTGACCGAGCGGTCTAGGAGGGGGAGAAAGGGGCAGAGAGCCAGAGGGTTGAGTTAGATAAAACTGAAACACACACCGATTTAAAACAGCCAGTTTAGAATAAAAATATTTTTAGTCATACAGATTATTTGGTGTGTTTTAACTATTAAAGTCCAGGTGACTATCCCATGTCCAAGAAGCAACGGGGAATGACAAAGTCACTAGTGTGGAGTACTGGTGCTTTTATTTGTTGTTTCTCAGCAGAGAAGTACACGCAACAATGAGAAAAGAACAAAAAGCTCTCATTATTGACTTTTAGAAATGGTTTTGTCCCCCCCTCCCTCTCATTTGGCATCACTCTCTATAGCTCTAGTTTGATTGTTTATCAGGCGGACAGCAACTAAAATTTCATTTTATTTATTATTATTATTTATTTATTTTATTTTTTTTTTTACACGTGTCTTTGGTGATAAAACCCTCACGTGTGGACAGCAATAAAACAACCACAGGACGAGGGAGTTTCCGTTGGAAACTCAATCACATAATCAGTTTACCTGATCAAAGCTTTTAACACTTAAGTAACAATGCACTTTATTATGTATTTTCTGCACTCTTTCATACCTCTCTATTTATTGGTGTTAGGCTTGCTGCGATAGTCGGTGTCTATCACTTGCCCACCGCAGCACTGTCCTCACTGTCATTTCACTTTTTATAGTAATAATCATTTAATTAAGTTAGTTAACGTACGCTACAATTAAAAACCGAACGCTTCTGCTCAATTCAGCGCGAGTCGCAGAACCTGATCGAATTTCTTTCATCACGTGACGAGAGTGAGGCAAGCTGACTGACGAAACGATGGTGGAAAGTTCGGTTTCAAAAGTTCTGCTTAAATTAAGCGAGTTTGTCACTGTACGGTTTTGTTGTTGTGTTTTTCCATTAAGAATGAGAACAAACCCACCATTCAAGCCACTGCTTCGAAAGTGAAAGTAAAACGTGTACAGCTGCACTGGTATTCATAAGCGATTTAAAAGCAAGTGGGGAAAAAGGGAAATGCCTCATACGAACAGTGTTTAATATTTGGGGGAGGGTCACTGATGTGCAAGAATAAATACAGCAAGTAGCAGCAGTCAAATATCTTTTTCATTCCAGTGTGAGGCGACACCTGCACAGCAAGTCACAGCGTGTATATCTGGACAGAACTAAAATTATCAGCCGACCTTGGAGTTCGGTGAGAAAATAGTGGGTAATACTGCCTGTAAGTCCTTCATGAAGGCATTGTTTGCTGAGGTTGGAGTGGAAGAACTTGAGTGTCCTGCACAAAGCCCTGTCCTCAACCCCACTGAACACCTTTGGGATGAACTGGAACACCAACTTCACCCCAGGCCTCCTCACCCAAAATCACTCCCTGATTTCACTAATGCTCCTGTATCTGAATGAACACAAACCCCCTCAACTACGCTCCAAAATCTAGTGGAAAACCTTCCCAGAAGAGGAGCTTATTATAACAGCATAGGAGGAATAAACCTGGAATCGGATGTTAAGCAATCACATGAGTGTTACAGCCAGGTGTCCACAATGTTTTGGCGCTGTGCTGCTACGCCTGTCCCTGCCCAGCCCACTGAAAAGGCTACGACTGAAATGAACTACCACAGTGTACTTGCTTGCACATGGATGCTAATTCCCATATACACGAACTCACTGACATCCACAAGTATGAGCTTACTGAGTAACTCTAATGGACTCGAATACTTTGTGACGAGCTTCCCATCTATTAATCAGGATCCCGTTAATAAGCAAAGTGGAGGCCCGCTGGGGGACTGGCCACAGCAGGTATCATTATCGACACACACATTATGGCTTAGAAATATCAGCATATAGTTAGCCCACACACTCACGCCAGATTTTTTTTTTTTTAAAAGAACTACAAGATAGCAGAGCAGCAGTCTCTACTCGTCTTCATTTCCTCATTTCCTTCCGTTTCTCCATCTCTCTTTAGACAGCGGCCTTTCTTTGTGTCTGCTTCACACCACCATTTGTTCAGACATTCTCCACTTTCTCCATCACTTCTCCATTTTCTCCTTGTTCTCTCGCTCTCTCTTCCTCTTACATACCCCATTTCCCCCTCGTCACTCTCTAGTTCGCTTTCCTACACTATCCTCTTCTCTCTTTCCCCATTTCTCTCCCTCTATATATCAATCTATTGCCATCTTTTTACGGTCTTTAATTCCATCTCTCCCTTTTCTCTCCCCATCTCCCTCACTCTCTATTCCCAGCTTTCCCGTTTATCTCTTCCTCTATACGTTTTTCCCCATTCTCTACCCCTCCATCACGATCTCTTTACATGGCTCTAATTCCATTTTTCCATCCATCCCCATCTCGTTCCCTGTGTATAACCATTTTCTCCCCATCTCTCATTCCTTTCCCATCTCCTTCTTCCCTGTCGATCCTGCTCCATCTCCACCTCTTTCAATGTCCTGCTCTCACATCTCTCATGTCTTTCCCTGCCTCTCCAGCTCTCCCTCTCTACCCGTTTCTCCCTTCCACTCTTTTACGGTCTCCCCTTTCCCACCCTTTCCTTGTTTCCGACATCTTCATCGCCCCTCTATCTCTCGGAGTGACTCACCGCTGACGTTGAGGTCGTAGTCTCCAGCAGTGATGACGTTAGCAGCGAGTCCTTCGGGAGGCTGACTGACTGACACGGCCTGGCTCAGGAGTCCGTGCAGCTCGGTGGCTTGTGCTGGCAGAGTGTTCACTCCGGTCACGCTGATCCTCAGCCCCTTCACCACCACGATCTGGTTATTGGGGTCACGCAGGTGACCTGCAGGATGATAATACAGAAGAACAGCGAGATTTCTCTTTTATTAATGAAGTGACAAATAGATGAGACTTTGTGTTCGATAGTATTCAACACTAATCACCGGGGGGAAAGAGATTATATATATATATATATATATAAATAAATAATACACACACAATTATGTTTACCATGACAAACTGAACACCTGCACAGGGCAAAATGTATCTTTAGGCCAATAGCACAGACAGCAGTGTATCACAAATACATGAGTGTAAGCAGGTTGTCAGCATAGATCTTAAATGAAGATTGAATTGCATTTTCTATTCTTTCAACTGTCCAAAACACTGAGAGACACAGAGAGAGAGAGAGAGAGAGAGAGAGAGAGGAACAATTTCAACAGAAAGAGGTCAAATAAAAATGTTAAAGTATTAAGTCCCTACCATGCAACTCAAGTGATCAGATTTGAAAGAAGCACTGCTTCAAGTCTCAAGGCCAATTCATTTATGAATTGTTTTTTCAACAGAGTCTCCTCCAAAAGTATAAGAACAGCAAGGCCCATAATTTTCGTTTTTACTATACACAAGAAATTTTGGTGAGCAAAAGCATATGAACAAACAGTCTTAAAGTAAATAGCACTTAATTTGGTTGCAGATCCCTTGCTTGCAATAACTGCATCAAGCCTGCAACCCAATGACCATCAACCAGTCCATTGTTTTAATGCTTTTCCAGGTTCGTACTGCAGCTTCTTTCAGTGGTTTGTTTTGGGGCGTGTCTCCCTGCAGTCTCCGCTCAGTGGGTGAAATGCTGCTCAACTGGGTTAGTCTGGTGATTGACTTGGCCACTCGAAAACCCCCCACTTTGCCACCTTGATAAAGTCCTTAGCTGTATTGGCAGTGTGTTTGGGGTCATTGTCTTGCTGCATGATGAAGTTCCTTCCAATTAGATTTGGATGCATTTCTCTGTAAACTGGCAGACAGATTGTTTCTGTAGACTTATGAATTAATTTTGCTGCTTCCATCATGATTTACATCAAAAGGATTTCCAGAAGCAGACATATAAGCCAGAGCCATGGCACTACGTCTTGTATGTTTTGGATTATGAGCAGATCCTTTCTTTCTCCACACTTTGGTCTATCCATCACTTTGGTAGAGGTTAATCTTGATTTCAGAATTTTGTGGCTCATCTCTGTAGTTCGCTGTGAATTCCAATCCGGCATTCCTTGGCCAACCTTCTCCATGTCTGGTTGTTAGTACACAAGTGTGTTTATCCTTTTTCAGGACATTTAAAATTGTTGTATTGGCTATGCCCCCTGTATGTGCAATGCCGCAGATTGATTTTCCATCTTTTCTTCCAAAGACAGATCTCCGGTCTACATGTTGGTTTATGAATTTTAACAGCACATGCAATCTTCACAGGCAAACAACGTAGCAGACATTCAGGGCTATTAATTGTTGAAATTGGGAAAAAAAAAAATCTATTTAAACAGGGCACACCTGGGTAACAAGAAACACCCGTCAGTCACATGTTGCAATATTTCTGATCACTTTAAAAGTGGGTGGGTTCAAACAAAAAGGTGCCATGTTCCAAGTCGTTTAACACGTCTAGATGTAAATATTCATATTTCGATCTCAAATCAATTATCCTCAGTGTATAGCAAAAACAAAAGAATTGTCCTTGCCTTTCTAATACTTTGGAGGGGACGATCGATCTGATAAACTCCCAGCAAAACAGTGCTGCACTGAAAAATACATTTATCAAACACATTCTTTTAAAGTTTTATCAAAATGTTTTTATTTGTCAAATACATTTTTACAGTTTTTATGTACACATCACATCAATTGAATTGCATGCAGAGTCTATACTTGAAAAATACCGAAGAAAAGAAGAAAGCAAGAATCTCTGGAAAGAAACATTGTAATGCTACAAAAACATCCTATACAATCGTCATATTGCCTAGTCCTATTTTACAGTAACAATACTCACATCAGAATAAAATGGTCTTATGTCATGTTTTAAGTGAGCTGCATTAGTTTTCCTGAGAGATAGGATACATTCTGTCACTCCAGTATCAGAGTCCACTAGAGCTAGATTAGACAAAACGTCAGTTACGCCACTTAGACGTGTCATGATCAGTATGAATTCCAAGTCACATGCAGGCTGATTTGAAGTTTACTCCTTAATCTAGTGGAAGATGAACATGAGACAAGGATCTGATGCAACAAATGTAAAGTACCATGAGCCAAATGCTGCCAACAGGTTGGCGTGCCAACCATCCTACCATCCCGTGTGGTGTGAACAGTACACATTGATGGTGTGGTCAATGTGGCATCAAGGATTTATTCACACTCGTGTTAACACTTGCAGCATCGTAATGCGCCAGGTCACAGAACACATATCATAACAGAATGTGGACGGCGAGATTGTATTGCTCCTCTGGCCTGCACAATCTCCAGATTTTACCCTCATGGAGCTCCTCGGAGATGGAGGGGAACCCGGCTGCTCACAGCAAGTCCAGTTTCTAACGATGCTACAGTGAGCTCTGGTAAAAACCATTCCTTCAATTCCAAGACAATTCCTGCCCAGTTCAATTCATGGTGTTTGGAAGCAGAAGGAAAAGCAACACTAAGCTTGTGCGAAATTGAGGTCTCGCAAAAATCAGGAAATTCATTACTTGTGCACGAGTGAGACACCATACCATCACACAGATATGTGCTTGCTAACATCCTAGTCCAGATTTAGTCTCCCTCTGCAGTTATAATAACCTCCTCTCTTCTGGGAAGGCTTTCCACTAGATTTTGGAGCGTGGCTGTGGGGATTTGTGTTCATTCAACTACAGGAGCATTGAATGAGGTCAGGCACTGATGTAGGGTGAGGAGGTCTGGGATCCAGTCGATGTTCCAGTTCATCACAAACGTGTTCAGTAGGGTTGAGGTCAAGGCTGTGTGCAGCACACTCCAGTTCTTCTACTACAATCTTCTCAAACCCTGTCTTCATGGAGCTGGCTTTGTGCACAGGGCATTGTCATGCAGGTTTGAGCCTCTTCGTTCCAGTGAAGGGAAACTGTAACGCTACAGCGGAGACATCCTATACAAGTGCATACTTCCGATGTTGTGGCAAAATGTTTGTGGAAGAACCACATATGGGAGTGATGGTCACATGTCCAAGGTGTCCATAGACTGTATGTTCAGGGTATGGTCAGTATTTCTATAACAGTTACAAGCTCGGACTGGAAGCAGTTGATTAGTACCAGGGAACTTTTCAGTGTTGTTTACATGAAGCATCAGTGAATCCCAAGTATGCTTTGTCGTGTATAAAAAAAAAAAATAAAAATCCTGCATTATATTCATTAACCTGCTTCAATAAAACAGAGTCCTAATTTGAATTTATTAAGGATTAAACCTCAGGCCTCCACACATACAATTTCAACTGTTAAGGCAATGATTCGACATTTGACGATACTACAAGAGCCTACTATGAGAGATATGATTTCATTTAGTAACCTCCAGTCAATAAATATAAACTTTGTTCAGAATCTGTGGGGCAGGCCTACCATTAATTCGTGAATGATGACAGAATATTTTAACCCTCTTACCCCGTATGGCTGAAAAACCGTCTTGCCCGTCTTTGATCTATTCCCATAAGGACGATATACCGGCTTGGTCGTCTATGCCAAATACCCGTATGGCCGATATAGCGGATTTACAGTGTAAACGTTATGCCCGTAAGGCCATTGTGCCAGCATTACTCTGCTATGATTCCTTACTTATTTACTTATTGTTTTTGACCCGGAAGGTTGATGACGTCACGACGTGATTACGTTATTACGCCGGCATTACGACGAAGCTGATCCAAGCGTGAATATTGGTGTAATAGTAGAAGTGAACTAAAAATGCCAAAGTGAAAGGCTAATCGTGTTCCAGCTAAAGTTACACCTACAGTGAACACAGGTACATCTAAAACTGTGAAAAGAAAAAAAAAACCCATACACAGTTACACAGGCGAGAGCGAGGAATCTAGATAGCGACAGCAGTGAAAGTTCAGGCGAACTTTGGTTGAAACCGAAACTGATAATGACGAAAACTCTCCTGATTCAGACCCTGATCCGTCTTTATCTTCAGCATCAGCCAGTGCGACTGACACTGCAGGGGTTTGGAGTTATAATGTGACCATTTCTGTGCATTCGTGAAAACACTACCTGCTGGTCTGATTATCACCGGAAACTCGACTTTTGGTGCTAAAATGCATTTATTTATTTATTATTTACTTGAATTCAAAGGCATTGACCACGCTGATGCTCATATGGATTTTAGTGAGCATTTTTTGGTAATTTCTCTAGATAAGAATTGTGCTCCAAGTTTAGTAAAAACACCTGAAAAAAAAAAAAACTGCTTCATTTTCAAAGTAATATTACACAAATACATTATTATAAGTTGTTTCAAGGCCTAAAAATGTTGATTTTGGCCCAGGATCTCAGGGTTGGTGTGCTGTTTCTCTGGGGAATATAGGGTTATGGGAAATAATACTGTGGGAACTTCGGGGTAAAAGGGTTAAGTATCGGAATTATGGGCAAATGACCTTGCTAGCCTATTAATAGTAATAAATGGATAAATGTACAATAATAAGTCATTAAAAAACCAAGTGGACAAATGTATAATTATAAAGTAGCAAATATTAAGTAGATAAATTTCTAAGTAACAATAAGTAGGTAAAATGCTCCACTGTTTCATTTCCATCATGTTATATGTTCCATGCGTTGGATGTATGGTACTTTTTTGAAGCTGTTTCTATTCTGATCCAGATGTTTGCACAGATGCAGTCATGCTTCACATGATGCATCAGACAGATGAGCACAAGGATGTGTTCTGACATCGTGTTTTGGGGAGTTACCCTAGCTTTTGTTACAGTTTTGATAGTGTGGTGTTGCTCAATTAAATAAATAGTGAACTGAATGCACAAGATGCATAAGTGAGGTTTATTGAATTATTTATTTATTTAATTAGATGTCTGTCATCCAGATGTCACTCTCAAACACTCCACGGCTGTAGCTCCTCACTAGCAATAAATACAGGACATTGGTAAACTGAAATCTGGGATGAGCCCCTGTTTATGATGAAACCAAATATGAATAAATTACATTACAACCCGTGAGCAGATATCGTGTGAATAAGAGGGACACTGTTTCTTATTTTTAAAAAGCTTGCCAGAACGTTTCACAGTGCATCTGGTTGAGACTCGAGAGTGCAACAAGTGGCAACAAGTGACAAAAATAAATAAATAAATAAATAAAAAAGTACTTTCACACAGCTAAGACATTAAAAATATGACACTCGCAGAACAAAGAGGACATTCATTAACTGCAACGTGAGACGCTGTATGATGCATTTTTACAAAGTTCATTCATTCAGCCATGGTAACTCTGCTCAGGGTCGTGCTGGGTTAAATTCAGCCCTATTCGGATTGCATTAGTTCATCAGGGGGATTTCTGTAATGTAATTATATATAATTTTATACACATCTCCTCAATGATAAAAATCTTGCACCTGGAGAGCACTAAAATGACCACGACGTATGAATTTCTAGCAGGCTGTATTTTCTACGAGCCCAAATGTTTGTGTCATGTTGTCATATGATCACGCTCCATCCATGCGGTTAAAGAGACACTGGAGTAGATAAGATATGCTTATCTCACTTTTAGGCCAACCAGCAACATTTAAAAAAAAAAATACAATAAAACAGTAACGGCAAAGTATACGAGAAGCACCCATGCTTCGTCTCACGAGTTGGGAAGTGTTTAATATCTGGGGAGCTGTCATTCACTACATTTACATGGACAACAATAATCTGATATTAACCCGATTAAGATGATAGTTTGATAAAGAAACTATTTGGTAAACAACGATTATTGATGACCTTAATCTGAGTAAAGTCATAGTCAAAGTAAACAAAAATCGAATTAATCACACTATTAACGTTGTGTGGGAGTTCTCACCGCATTCTGCGACAGGACACGTTCACACACAGCCGTGCTCAACCGTTTGACGGCAAACAAGAGAGCACGGCTGTGTCTGAAACCGTGTATTTACCTACTGTATCGTAGGCAAAATACATGTATTTCTATATACTATGTAGTAGGTGAAATACGTGCAAGTACACGGTTTGGGACGCAGCCCACGTCTTCAAGCAGTCGTCTATTTGCACGTATATCATGACAAATAATTAACTGCACTTGAAGTGTTCATAAAATTAAAAATGAAACACTCAAAACTGTATACGGTACAATAACGAAGACGAACTGTATGTTGATACGTGAAATTCTGGAGGGAACGTCGGACGGCGTGGGGACGTAATGACGTGTGCCATTAATCGATCTATGTTCTATAACATGTAAAACCTGAACATGAACGGAATAGACTAAAAACAACTCATATAAACACCTTAATCAGAATAAGGTCGATAATTAGATTACTGCTGTCCATGTAAACGTAGTCAGTGATACATGTGCTAGGAGTATAATACAAGTAGTAGCAATGAAACTATTTTTTTTTCGTTTTCCCCCTTAAACATAAGGCAAACCTGCATGGAAAATCTGACCTGTATCCAGATGGGACAAATATCATCAGATGACTGCTGAGTTTGGGGAGGAAGAAAAAAAGACAACAAAAAAAAACCCAAAAAACAATAAGTTATTCAGTCTATAGTTTTCTCAAAAGAGGGTGAAGAAAACACTGACATGAACGATCTGGACAGAAATAAAAATCACAAAAGGAGCACCTGTAACACAGGAAATTACCCCAGGATCCGATGCCAATTTTCAGTCCAGACAGGGCTTTAGGCTGCTTTGTTTGTTAATGTTTGGGGAAACAGAACCAACTAAATTCATAAAAATTCTTTGTTGAGATGAATTATAAACAGGAGTGATCCAGCTGAGGCTGAGGAACTGCTCACACAAACACCATTATGACAGTAGCTATTTTTTCATCCAAGTTTCAAATTCTGCAAAAAAACTGCTATATCGCATCAAATATTTGTGATTAAAGCACCGTTTCCATCCCATGTGTTCAATAGAACAAAGAGTCACTTCTGGGGAAACTGGCTCAAAGTATCAATACAAATAGAAGTTGATGAAACTGGGAAAGCCAACATGACTCTTTTCCCCCCACAAAATAATAAAATGACTCGCTCTTCAGTTATCATGTGATCGAAAGCAGATGCCGGATATTTGGGAGCAGAATCGTGAGAATGTTCTGGTTGGTAATTATACAGATTATTTGGAGGAGTTTGACTGAGGTGTTTCAGAATGACACAAAAAGCACTTGAGATAACGTACGACAAGATTGGTCCAGTTATACCAACCCACTGCGTCCCGGTTTACTTCACAACGATCACATGATTTGTTCAGGCAAAGCCACACGACTTACTACTTATTCTAAATAAGACAATATTGTGATTAAGGTGTTTACACAAGTCATTTTAGATTATTCCTTTCATGTTCCTGCTTTACATGTTATAGGTGGATTAACTTCACACGTCATTACGTCCCCACGCCACGCCGTCCGACGTTCCCTCCAGAATTTCACGCATCTAATCTACATACAGTACGGTTCGTCTTCGTTATGGTCCTGTATACAGTTTTGGTTGTTTTATTTTACAAAAGCTTTAAGTGCAGTTAATTACTTGTCATGCTATTCGTGCAAACAGACGACTGCTTGAAGCTGTGGGCTGCGTCCAGAACACTTACCTACTATATAATAGCCAAAATACGTTTATTTCTCCTACTATACAAAATCTATTTAAAAACTTGACCATTCGAAATATGCTTAGGTTTTTACCAGGGTGTCACTAACAGTATTGTACACTAGTATATTAACAGATACACTCCGTTTGGTGTGCGTCTTAGTGTGCTCCGTATAATTGATTTCATTTATTAAAGTCTCATTTTCATGGACGTCAGAGTAACAATCCCATCCATCCATCCTCAACCGCTTACTCCTTCAGCGTCACGGGGAACCTGGAGCCTATTCCAGGGAGCATCAGGCACAAGGCAGGGTACACCCTGGACAGGGTGCCAGGCTCACAATAACGTCTTACATAAAGGTAAAGTTTACTTAAAAAAATAAAATAAACAAACAAACAAAAACAAAAGTTGTATAATTTCCCCCAGTTTGAGAACCACTGATCAGGACGCATTTGTGGCAGATGTAGAAGGGACTGGGTCAAGCCCACAGCGTTCCACCACGCCGGAGGAAGTAACCATACACTGCTTCGAGTCAGAACGGAAGTTGCGTGACGTCATGTGAAAAGGGTCTCTTGCTATAGGCGTAGTGCTAGGGCTCACATTTCATTGAAAAGGCCACGCCCATTTCGTGTTTCAATCCGAATACAGATACTGGTATGAATTCACACACAGACACAGTCACACCTGTTTATTAGATAAAGACGCTGTAGCCAGCCGATTAGCTAGCTTAGCCGTGCTAACATGGCGATTATTCGGGCTGATTACAGTCCTGAAGAAGATCCCGAAATGAAAGAAGTTAGGTAAGGGTATCGGATATCGCTGAGCTGCTCGGGTAACCGGCAAAACCGATCATGTGTCTCAGACCGAGGGCCGCTCAGGACTCGGCTGTGTCCCAAACCGAGTAGTACACATCATCCCGGCCTCCTACTCAGCGCGCTCGGAGCAGGCGCGCTCCTGTACACTGACACACTAGCTAGTCCAGCAGTGCGCGGTTACGGACAAACAGCAGCTCTCTCTCTGGTTCCTGTCACCTGCCCGAGTGAGCACCGCGCTAACGCTAGCCAAGTGTGTTTACGCGGACAACAACAAACGTAAACCCGCTGTCTGTGTCTGCAAAAGAACAAGGAGGTAACATTAGCTCGTACCTTCCGAGGTCAGTCGGCAGAAAGGCCGCAGCAGCTCGGGGAAACTCAGGCTGTTTTTGCGGCTCAGTCTCTCGGCGTCGTCACTGCACAGCACCGCCACCATGGGCACGAACGAGTCCTGGATGAACTCCTGCACGGACTGGGCACACCGAGCCATGGCGGGACCCGAGCGCGGACCCTGTCCTCTGCCTTTAATCGAAGTAAACCAACTGCTTCCGAGTTTAAAAACAATTCCCCTACTGACAGCCCACCGCGGCGGCCATGTTGTATCCTAACAGTCAGTCGCCTCCTAATCAATTTAACTCCCATCGGGCACTGCGGCTCTCAGGCGACGAGCCGAGGACGGGCCGCATTCCAAATACATCAACGTTGCCTACACAGTTTTCCACATAGGGTGTATGTAGGGTTACTACGTACCCTATTGAGTGCGTATATATAGGGAGTAGAGAATGGTTTCGGATACGAGTGTTTTTTCTTGTCTTCATAATAAAAGTAATGCTGAGGTAGAAATATTAAAGGTAGAAATCATGCAAGCGTGAGTTTAATGTGTTTCAGAGTTTAGCCTGACATGAAGGAATGTTCTTAAATATATAACATGACATAACATGTATTATAAATATAATATCTGGTAAATATCGGGTAAACGTTATTTGACTGTCATTCATTATGGTTTAGTGCGGGAACCTTTCTGATGAAAAGAACATAAAGCCAGACATATGAAGACTGGGAGAATTCTCTAAAAATACAGAATATATTTATGGGATTTAAAACAAAATAAAAAAGGACTTAATTTTCGTTGATTGTTATGGTGGTATATATTGTAATGTATATACCAGGCAGGGTTGGGAGAGTAACTTGAAAAATGGATTCTGTTACAGTTACAATGTAATCAAGTAACATAATCCGAGTATCAGATGAATATGAACGTAATGTAATCTGATTATTATTTTTTTTTATTACTTCAGTGTCACATATGTAAATAAAGTCAAGAGAAAAGCAATATGATCTAAAATACTTTTATTTAGTGCTTATTTCAGAGTTTAAAAACAGGTTCAATGTATGGATTTGTTTTAATAAAATAAATAAATGAAAGATCACTGTCCCTGATGCACGTAACATTACATCACTAAGGTTAGAGTGACCATATTCTCCATCCATCCATCCATCTTCTACTGCTTATCCTTTTCAGGGTCGCGGGGGAACCTGGAGTCTATCCCAGGAAGCATCAGGCACAAGGCGGGGTACACCCTGGACAGGGTACCAGTCCATCGCAGGGCACAATCACATACACACTCACACACCCATTCATACACTACGGACACTTTGGACATGCCAATCAGCCTACCATGCATGTCTTTGGACTGGCGGAGGAAATCAGAGAACCCAGAGGAAACCCCTGCTGACTATATTCTGGTTTTCCAAAAAGAGGAAACTTTTTTTAGGGTGTATAAATAGCGTTCAAAACAGTGTTACTATGAATACAGACTTTAATACACTTGAAAAGACACACTATTAGCATCACATAAACATATATAAATAAAATTGGTTTCACTTTGCCTACTTTTGGCATTTTTTCCTTACATTCTTTTGAATGTCCATGGAATAAAATGAAATATCAGATGCTGCGAGTGTACCTTCTGCCATCTTTTACACATTTGAATGGTCATGTAATACAAAGCAATGTGAAAACATGAAATAAAAAATGACCGGCATTGTTTCGACTCAGGACAGCTATCATTTGCATCTTTTGACAAACAACTGTTAAATGCTGTACACAACAGTGCTGTGCCTTCGTGTGTTCACTGAGAGTAGGCTAATGGTTGAGAGGCGTTTGGCCAATAGTTACTTCAAGCCTTTTATAATCGACCAATTGGTGTGCGAGAAGGCGGGAATTACAGAAAGGGGTTAAAGGAATGCAAATATGTGCACATGCATATATGATGTAGTATTAGACCATAAGCACATCATAATGAAACTAAAGCCTAATCCCAAACATTTTCTCAAATTTAGAAATCCCGGACGGACGCTTTTTTAATCTCAGAAAAAGAGGATAAATGGTCACCCTAACAAAAGCATTTTAGAGAACAATTTGTGTAAATTTCTACCAAATTAACTTTGTGCAAAATGTATTTGCACATACCCAAGGAGGTTGCTCATGTGAGTCACGACTGGCGAGAGAGAACCAGAACTATAATCAAGCAGCTGTCTATATTGTGTTATGTCAAAAGATTCATTTCTTTCATTTTAAATGAAAAAATTGTAAAAGCCTGATACCAGGTTACTATATACACTACAAGGCCAAAAGTATGTGGACACCCGACCATCAAACCCATATGCGGTTCTTCCTCAAATGTTTATCACAAAGTTGAAGACACAGTTCTCTAATAAGTCTTTATATGCTGTAGCATTAAAATTTCCCTTCAGTAGAACTAAGAGGCTCAAACATGTTCCAGCATGATAATGCCCCTGTGCACGAAGCGAGCTCCATGAAGACATGGTTTGCCAAGATTAGAGAGGAAGAACTAAAGTGTCCTGCAAACACCCCAGACCTCCTCACCCTACATCAGTGCCTGACCTCAGTAATGCTCTTGTAGCTGAATGAACACAAATCCCCACAGCGTGAGCCAAAATCTATTGGAAAAACCCTTCCCAGAAGAGAGGAGCTTATTATAACTGGAAAGGGGAAATAAACACACGGATGTAATGGTCAGGTGGCCAAAAACCTTTGGCCATATATTGTATGTGGTAACCACTTTTTTTGTAGTAACCACAAAAGGCAGAAACATGACAGCCAAGTGCCACTATCTACTGGTGCCCACACTTTGTCAAAATGAAACCGCAGCAGTTATGAAAAACAAACCTGACAATCAAATCAAATAAATATAAATCAAACATATCGCTTAATACGGATCCATATGTTTTTCGACACAGCTCAACAATTTTTATGGTGAGTGATTTGGCGTTTAAGCTCTCTCCATAAAGCTTGACTTTATCTGTAAGATCTGATGAACTAATTACAATAGTATTAAATGAGTTCAGTCAGCTGGGTTATTTCCTGATGGGAACAAATTCTTGGAGTCAAGCCAGAGCAAATTGTGACAGTATGTAAAATGCTAATAAAAACAAAGAGGAGTGATTTGTAAATGTTCTCTGACTTGTATTTAAAAAAAAAAAAAAAAACGTATAAAGACAAGTTATTTGATGTTTTATCTAATCAACTGCTTAGTTTTTTGAAGGTAAACATTTATTTTGAAATTGATGCATGGAACACTTTTCAAAAAAGTTGGGACAGGGGCCATTTAGGACTAATAATGATGTGACAAGATGAAATAGGAAGGTGATGTGAAACAGGTGAGGCAATCGTCTAATCATAATATATAAGGATCCTCCAAAAAAGTCCTAGTCCTTCAAGTGCAAGGATGTGTCGAAGCTCGCCAATCAGCCAACAGATGCATCAGCCAATAATCCAACACTTTGAGAACAACATTCCCCAAAGACAGATTGGTAGGATTTGGGGCATTTCACCTTCTACAGTGCACAATATAATTAAAAGATTCAAGGAATTAAAATATTCAAGGAATCTGACCTGTCTCAAATTGAGAATGTGTGGAGCATTATGAAGCACAAAATAAGGCAACGAAGGTCCTGTACAGTTGCACAGCTGAAGAAATGCATAATGGATGAATGAGGGGAAATCCATTTGCTAAACTTAACAGGGTCTTCAGTTCACAAACACTCAATAAGTGTTATTAAAAGAAAAGGTGATGTTACATGGGGGTAAACAGTCGATTATCCCGACTTTTTTGGATTGTGTTGCAGTCGTCAAATTTGAAATTAGTGTATATTTTTTTTAAAAATGCATTAAATTCACAAAGTAAAACATCAAATAATGTATTAATAATGTGTTTTCAATATAGTACAGAATTGAATTTTCAGATCACTCTTTTTGTTTTGTTTTATTTAGATTTTCCATACTGTACCAACTTTTCTGGAATGGGGGTTGTACATTGGTTTTTTATTGAGGTTTAACAACTATAAGGTTTCTCTTTTGAAACTGAAAGCTCCTAATGACCAGAAATACCGTGGCAATGTCGAGAACTAGTCAGCTGAAGGGAGTGGTTTTCCCCCTTTACATAATAAATTCTTGGCACAATATTTGGACTTTCTCATTCTGTTTGTGCCACTTTAGAAGACAAATACACACCCAACAAATCTCTCACAAACCTGAATGGGACTGGCTTAGGACTGATATGTATAAGGAAGTTGAAGTATTGCAGAAAGTGACGCTGGCATACACACCATAAAACCACATTGATATGAGCTGTTTTTGTTATTGCTTTCAGTTAAGACCTAGCTAGGCACTGAAGACTATGGACCTCTCCACGGATGAAGACTGCCCAGTGTGCAAGGGCGCTTTACAGAATCCTTCACAGCCAGTTCCATGCTGTAGAAAAGTGTAAGTAAAAAAGTAATAACATTTCACTATATGCTGAAATACTTTTTGTGCTTTTTCATTGGGTTAGGGATACTCTCCAGCTGATTGTAAAAAACAGAATAATATAATACAGACAACGTTTAGACAACAAGAATATGTAAACAACAAAAAAACGTGTCAGAGAAGCAATACTACTGTTTATTTATTGTTTTTGTTTTTTTACTGGAGTAGGTGATTGAATTATTAGTACAGATTTAACCTATATGTACTGTATATGTGTACATATTATAGGCTTGTAACCTATTAATAATCAAGAACAACTTGCTTGGCCACTAAAAAAGCAGCTATATTAAAGGTCAGAACAGGTTGTATGAAAGATATGACATGTACGTAGCACAACAGGAACCTTTGGTGCAACGAGTACATAATGAATACAAACACATCTCTGTAATGCATCCTTTAATGTTCAAATCAGTCATAATTACTATAGATATACTCGGGCAACATTACTTAACTGATATACGTGTATCAAGAAATGGTATAGTACTTAAGACAACAAAAACACAACTTTCATATGCATCAGTTCAGTTGATAACTTTAGACATATGGTCGTGTTTTATCTTATTTTATCTTATTTTATCTTATCTATTTGTCTAACTAGAGGTATGTATACATATACAGTATGTTTAAGCAGAAACATTAAGGTTACTTAGGTGTTTGTAGAGAGTATTTCATAGTAGTTACCCATAATGCACCACCTAGAGTATGAAAGTAGACTAGCTTATGGCTTGGAAAAAAAAAAGAATTTTCATATATGTTTCATTAAAAGGAATATTGAATATGATTCACAAACATAAAGTAAAACATGTTCAGTACTGCTTGATGCCTAACTTTTTCAACCATAGACGCACACATCTCTTTTCAAAGCTTAAATTCTATTAATAGGAATCTGGCATAAATGGTCCAACTTGATTTTAGATGAAACGACTTAAGCTCAGGGTCGGACACTATATCTGAGACGATTTCACTGGATAACCCGTGACTGAAAGAGTTAAACATAATTTCTGATGAATGCGTACAGCAATTCGTGGCAGCTGCAAAATGAAAGTATTTTTCTGTGGGGAAATTCCATTGCATGCCAGGTAAACATGCTGGCAGTGCTGCCATCACCGTGCTACATCCAAGCGGAGTAATCATCTATTATTATACTGTACTATAGAACTGTGCAGCTTGAAATAAATGGCTAGCATACGATTATATCTCCTCTCTCTCTCATTCTCTTCACAGGTTTTGTCAGTCTTGTCTAAGACAAGCAATTTTACTAAGACCCCTGTGTCCACACTGCAGGAGCCCCATAAATGACCGTGCTGCCCTTGCATTTAGGGTATAACCAGACAAGATTAAAGATGTTGAGAATCGTTGCTGAATATATAGCCTAATGAATGATATACAGTAGATCCCTTTTTTTTGCTGGTCTATTAGAAATGAATTTTGTCACTTAGAGTAAAATTCAGCAACTATTTTTTCAAATATTTGACAAGTTATTACTAGGCTGTGCATTTAAAGCATTCCTCTGCTGTTTCCATCAGTCTGCTATACGACGTGGCATCGGACTGCAAGCTAGTGGTCCCTCCCTTCGGACCACACGAGCTGTTGGCCCCAATGTACAGGCGTAAGTTCTGAGCAGATTTATGAACTCAGGATGCAGGGTTGGAAACAGTACAGCAAAAATATACTTGAATGAAAGTTTGTGTACCATGTCAAAATCTTACTCTAATCTATCTATCTATCTATCTATCTATCTATCTATCTATCTATCTATCTATCTATCTATCTATCTATCTATCTATCTATCTATCTATCTATCTATCTATCTATCTATCTATCTGTTTGTCTGTCTGTTATTTGGTTGGCTAGTTAGATACTTTAGACGCGATTTTGAATTTTTGTTTTGTGGAAGGAAAATCATTCTGTAAAATGGTCGAAAAAGCCAGCAAAAGGGCTTACTCCAGCCCTGTCAGAATGAGCCAGCTGAAGAAATGACATCTGCTAGGTTGAAATATGAATGAACTCGAAATTATTATTCAGAGTGCATGGTAAACAAAATATTCAAATACAGCAAATAGACTATTTTTGACTTAGAGATGTTTTTTGAAAAGTATAACGTGTTTCAACGTCTTATTTTTCTGCTTTTTGTTGCTTTTTTACAGTCTTCTCAACCAGCTTAGAGCTGCAAGTGCACAGGATTCACAGCTGGCCAGGGCTCCAAATGCTAGCTTGCCCAATCAGGTTGCTCCAAATGCTGCTGTAATTGCAATTCCAACACCAAGAGTCCATATACAAGCATCAGTCACCCCTGCGCCAAATCCAATCAGGGTCCAAGCAAACACCAATCCTCAGCTGGACCTCCAGTCAGATGACCCTGATGACATGTGAGCTCACTTCATTATTTACCTTCATTTTCTCAATGTATTTGAAGCTAAAACTTAAATCACACTGTGTGTAAGAGTTGTTCGTGCCACACTAATATGTGATTTATTTACAGGGACTTGCCTGTTCAAATTGCTCTAATGGAAAATGCATCTCATTCAGGGTAAATAGCTTCAGTGACATGGATGCACACACACACATACACACACACACACACACACACACACACACACGGACATAAACGGGGTATGTACTATGCATATAAATTGTTATAAAACATTATAAAATGTGTATAAAGTTTTGACACACGACAAGCTTTATCAAGTCTTGCCACCAAGTCACCTTCTTCACCACTTTACCAAGTCTCAGAAACTACTGTATACTGGAGGACTGAACACCATTCTTACAAAAGATCTTCCCTCAGTCATATTTTGATGATGGTAGTAAAGAGTGCTGTCTAGCATGTCAGTCCAAAATCTTTCATAGGCGTTCAATTGGGTTGAGATCTGGTGACATTGAAGGCCATAGCATATCATTTACTTCATTTTCCTAATATCCTTTAAAGCTCTGGTCAGGATAGAAATGTTGCATCATAGGATAAAAGCAATCAGACACAATAACTTTGTATTGATTTGTATTAATGTATCAGACTCAAGCCCCATGAGCCAAATTTACCCTGTTGTCCATATTATCTACTGCTTAATATTTTCACACTGTGAAAATTCACACTGTGAAAATTCTGAATTCACACCAGACCCATAAAACATCGGCTGACATCTAATAGGGTTGAAGCACTGTTTACATTCGACCACCATCAGAATTGCACTGGTTTCAAAAAAGTTACGTTGCTGGACCAAAGACAGGAGAGATGCGCGACTAAGGACATGCATGCATACTGTATGTTCTTAACACATATAATCCCATGTGAGTTCATTTATATTTTAAATATTTAGAAAGCAGATATAACGCCAATATATGTAAATTCTATAAGGCTGGCAAGATTATTCATTTTTTACTGCTCATCAAGTAGGCCTAATGCTGTATTTGGCTTTACCTCAGAAATGGGAAGCCAGAGCTTAGAATTGTTATTTTTGACCTCCATGCAATCAAGGTACAAAACTGTGGAAAGGAAACACGAACGAGGACAAAGCTAGCCAGCTTTTTACCATATATCTACATTTCTTTACCATATGCTTGTGGATTAGTCAAATTGACTAGTCAACGCACCCCTAATGCGCATTTAAACAAAAAATATGGTCAAATAAATCACCTACTAGAGCATACAGCTGAAAATGTATTATCTACTATTGTCAGAGTCACAGTTATTGGTGTTAGTCTACTGTATAAAGTAGATAATAATGCATATAAAAATGTATAGCGTTAGTTTATGGTCTTTCATGAAAATAAGCATGCTCTACGCATGTGGGCGGGGTCATCCTGGAAGAGACCACTCCCACTGAGATAGAACTGTTTCATTATAGGATAAAGATGAACAGCCAGAATAACTTTGTATTGATTTTCTTCTGTTTAAGAGGACAAGTGGATCCCAAAAAATGCCAACACTGTTTATTTTACTGTTTGAATTACTCTTACATTCATTATTTTCTCCCAGAAATATCATCAGAACATATAATTGCCCATACTGTCAGGAAGGTGGCCTGGATGACCTCGATCTGCGTGATCACTGCAATGACAACCATCTCAATGACCAGGGACAAGTGGTCAGTTCGATTTTAAAAATGCTACTTAAAAGCACTTCATACTGATCTGCAATGCCATGACCTTTAAGCTAACACATGGAGAACCCAGACAAGAGCGGTAGTCTTGAAGATTTTAAAAAGCGACTGATATGCAACTGATATTGCGTTTGTGTGTTGTCTCATGGCCCCTAGGTTTGCCCAGTGTGTGTGTCGCTGCCTCATGGCAACCCAACTTACACCAGCAGGAATTTCATTGGGCATCTCAACCTCCGCCACAGCTACTACATTGACGACATATCTGTAAGATCCATACTTGAATGATATAAACAAACACAAACATACATAGATTTACACTAACTGTTTGTATTTTGCTTGTTTCCTTAACAGAATATCTACCAGACTGACGATGCTAACTTGCAGGATGCCATACTGAGGTCATGGCAACAAACATAAATGCCACGTTTCCCCACAAATGACAATATAACTTTGTTAAGACTACAACAGCATTAAAATGGTAGAAATCTGAAGCAGTGATATCCGGTTGTTTATAATGGATGCAGAACACTTCATCACACTGTATATGAATTTAATTAACTGTAGAAACTGTTATTGTTGTTTCATCCATCAGATAACACTGAAATTGTACTCATTATACTCATATTACTATGTTTCTTTGATATTAATGTGATAATTTAATTAATTTGGGCACAGGATACTTTTCAGAAGGAAGCCTTTCTTACAATAACTTGTTCTAAGCTCCCTGACATGTCTGGATTTCTATTACTTCACATATTATACAAATATGTTTGCACATTGAACAGTAATTGCACTTCTTAAATAAATTATCGGTATTACTACGCAGTACCCCTTATATTTATACTACTTACATTAACTCCTTATATGTGTTCTTTTTTTTTGGCATGTAACTCCTTACCTATGTTTATAAATGTGTACAATAAAAGAGTTCCAAAAACACAAGCACGAGAGTATATTTGTAAATGTGAAGCCTACCAGCACACACAAAAGCTTTATTGCTATTAGATTTTATATATGATTTATAATCAGAAATCAGCTGTGATATCATGGTGTAATCAGATGGAAGATCTACCTGGCTTTCTTTATTATCTAAACGTTACATAACATTAATAATACCCTAATTTATAGCAGCAATATTGATCAGACGTCTTATCAGAACATCTTCCTTATCACAGACCACTGCCAACGCAGCACTTTCTCTTCTTTGTATATATTTCTTGCGTATACACATACTTATGCAGAGTGTGTAACAGCAGCGTACACACGACAGCAGCAACTATGGTGTCTTACTGGACAGTTCTGGTTGTTTGTCTGTTATGTACTGAGAGACTTTATTCGGTAAGTTTTAAGCAATTTCCTTGCTAATAATTCAAGCACACATCTGTGCCAACAGATATGTAAAAAAATAAATGGATATCTTATATCTGGTGTAAAAAGCAATGGATCTTGAAATGTGAATAGGAAGCAAATTTATTTCTGTATTTCTGTATTTACATTTATTTCTGTATTTCACATGGAGTTTAATGATAGCAGGATAAAGCAGCATCTCAAAGAAAATCATAATTGTTGCTTTCAGGATTTCTCAGGTGATAACGCTGCAAAAACATCTTAAAAAGTGATATTTTAGGAATATAGGTTCATATATAAGGGTGAGCCAAATGAAAACATTAAAATATACTTTTGTGACCCCTATTTGCAATAAACAATGCAACATATGAAGAAAAAGGTTTTAATTTGACTCACCCTTGTACACTGCAAAACATGATATCTTGTTATTGTATATAATACTCTCATTTCTGAGAAATATAAGATTTTCCTTTCCTTTCTTCAAGATATTCAACATTTTTGCATTGTTTTTCTTATTATGAAGTTATTATGAAATAAATATTATTTTCTACATTATCTCAAACATTTTTACTGAAAAGAAATGATCGGATTCTACTGGCAAATAATTTTGCTTATTTATAGTAAGATTGAAAAGACAATAAGAAAATATTATCAGAAATATAGTCCATTATACTGATGATCAGGACTTGCTAAAAAATGATATTATGCCTTCCTCTTATAGTCAGCTTCGACTCTCTCAGGTAAGTCATATACAGTATCTCTATCTATCTATCTATCTATCTATCTATCTATCTATCTATCTATCTATCTATCTATCTATCTATCTATGTTATAATATGAGCTCATTTCTGAGATTATTTTATATTAGGTTTTACAGAGGTGGACATCGATGATGGAAAAGACTGGGATATCATTGACATAAATGAAGGTAAGAATGAGATATTATACTAGTGTGGTGGAGTACATGCATTTGTATTGTTGTGTCTGCGTTTTATTTTCATGCCATGCTTGCACTATGAATTAGTTATCAACGGACCTCAAATTTCTGTGTAACAGAAGCAGGACTTGATCTGGAAGAGGGAGACATAGTGATTACAAAGGTCAGTGCATCATTTTATGAAGCTTTTGACAATTTCCTGTAATATTACACCTTATACTGAAAAGCCAGATACTGAAAGCAAAGGTTTACATACTTTTGCAACTCACAGATATGTAATATTGGGTCATTGTCGTCAATAAATAAATGACCAAGTATAATTTTTTTTCTCATTTGTTTAATTGGGTTCTCTTTGTCTATTTTTTGAACTTGAAATCTTTCAAGCACCACTGTATGTTAGTGTCCATCGATATAATTCTGTTAATAACACTGTTAATTGACAGTAATCCAAATGTCACTCTGCCATGAATAAATCTGTGGTTAACAGGGAGATGGCAAGAACAGTATTTTGGGTGCACAGTATCGCTGGCCAACCATTGTGCCTTACTATCTGGAGGACAGCTTGGGTAAGAACCTGCCTTCTTTCTGATCTTTTTTTTTTAAACAAGCAAACCACAAAAATGAACAGACTGAGAAGTCTGATAGTTAAATTCCTGTCTGATATTGTAATTCCAGTAACGTCACTCTAACATTTTGGTTGTGCACAGAGATCAATGCTAAAGGAGTGATACTAAAAGCATTCGAGCAATACCGACTCAAGACCTGCATTGACTTCAAACCCTGGAGTGGCGAGCCAAACTACATTTCTGTATTCAAAGGTTCTGGGTAAGAAATGTTTGGGCATTCACACACTTTTTTCACACCAGAACCTAATGCCATTTGTAGAGAGAGAGAAAACCAGGGACAGACCAGACGAATCTCTCGTCCACCTAAAAGTGATGCGCTGAGGTTTGCTCCAAATGAGCAAAGGTGATCCACATGATGTGTGAAGGTGAACCACTGAGTTTCCATCCATCCATATATTCATCTATCCATTTTATGCACCGCTTATCCTACACATGGTTGCTGGGGAGTCTGAAGCCTATCCTGGATGGGACGCCAACCCAATTCAGAGCACAATCACACACATATTAATACACCCATTCACACATCATGGACAATTTGGAAATGCCAGTTAGTCTACAATATATGTCTTTGGACCTGGGGAGGAATCATGAGTGAAGGCCCCCAAGGCTAGTGACGTCCGAAGTGGTTTGTAGGCCACGGTGCTTTTTGAGAGATTAAGTCCATGGGATGCTGTGATGTGACAGGTAGAGGCATGTTTCAAAACCCCAACCTCAAATGTGCGGGGCAAATGTGCTAACCACTGAGCCACTACTACAGCAGGGAATGTGATTATCACCATTCTCATTTTTCTGTATTATTAGATGTTTTTCATCTGTGGGGAACCGTCGTGTAGGGAAGCAGAGTTTATCAATCGGCAACAACTGCGATCGTCTCGCAACTGTGGAGCATGAGTTCCTGCATGCACTGGGTTTCTGGCACGAGCAATCCAGAGCTGACCGAGATGATTATGTCAGCATCATGTGGGATCAGATTGAAGCTGGTAACTACAACACTGGTCAATCAATTTAATATGTTAAAAAAAAGAACAGCACAGTGGGTAAATGATAATGGTTTATATTCTATGGATTGTATTACTGTGTGTATGGAGTATGCAGTCCAAGATTCATGGCAGGATTGTAAACATCCCTAATTTAGTTTTATTTCTTTCTAATTGTACTTTCCTATAATCAAGCTCTTTTTTGCATTACGGTTGACTCGTTACACTGCATTATACCTAGGCAAAGAGCACAACTTCAACACCTATGATGACACAGTCTCCAGTGCTCTAGGCTTTCCTTATGACTACACCTCTGTTATGCACTACAGTAAGACTTCCTTTAATAAGGACACCAAACCGACCATTGTCACTAAGATTCCAGAGTTCACTGACGTGATTGGTCAGCGCATGGAGTTCAGTTCCAGTGATGTACGCAAACTTAACAGGCTGTATAACTGCAGTAGGTACAGCCTTTACCCTCATAATTCATTGTTCATGATATCAGTAAAACCCTACCTTCTCTTTAATCTCTGGAAAAAAGTCATTTTATTACACTCTCTGATTATATGTATTATTATTATTAAATATGGCCTATAATAAATGTACTATTAATGTCTCCTCTTTAGGCCCATTCAGCTTTAATATTGGGCCTAAGGAGGGGGATTGTTCTTTCACCTTCCTCTTTTGATTATTGCGTTGTTGTTGTTTTATTTCCAGCCACATCCTCTACCTTCATGGACTCCTGTAGCTTTGAGCAGCCCAATATCTGTGGTATGGTCCAGGGAATGGACACAAAGGCAAAATGGGTTCGTGTGAAGAGTCTGGACGGAGGTCCAAACACCGACTACACTAACATGGGCCAGTGTAATGGTATGGTTTATTACAGCTGAAAACATTTTGTAACATTTATAGCCCTTAAACTGTATTCTATTGATCATGGCCGTTCACTGATAACACTTATCTCTTCTCAGATAAGAGCAAGCAAGGATGGAAACTGATCATGCTGACATTTTTTAAAATTCTTTTTTTATGACGCTACTAAGCCAGTACTTTGTTCTTTACAATCTTTAGATATTTTAATGTCACACAACACCAACATTTCTTATAAGCACAGACAGAGTTTCTGTATTGATTTTTATACCTAACCAATTTGATTATGCAACATTCTTAAATATGTAATGCAAATTAAATATTGAGTATCTATGAACATTTATATTTATTTAATACGAATACTTTACTTTATTATCACAGGTGTAGGCTTCTTCATGCATTTCAGCACAGCCACTGGGAGCCCTGGAGATAATGCTTACTTGGAAAGTCGGCTCTTTTATCCTAATAGAGGTCGTCAATGCCTGCAATTCTACATGTACAACACTGGGGGTGCAGATGACCGGCTAAATATATGGGTTCATGAATACAACAATGAAAACCCTAATGGGGTGCTGAGACTCATTCAGACATTCAGCGGTAATTTATTCAGTGATTAATTAATAATTGATCATTTGATCACAATCTGAGCATGCTAGTATTCGAGTGCTTAAAGTAAATTAGGTTCTTCTTATACAAGGTTACAAGTACAACTTATGCATTATGGATAAAATATTATTGTCTGAGACAGGTGGCCAGAGAAACTCCTGGGAACTTCACCATGTGACTCTAGATGCGTCTCAGAAGTTTCGGGTAATGTTTGAAGGGGTGAAGGGTATGGGAGTGTCCAAAGGAGGTCTCTCTCTGGATGACATCAACCTGTCAGAAACACAATGCCCTCACCATACATGGCACATCCAGGACTTCTCCAGCCTCCTCGCCACAACGCCTGTTGGATCCAAGATCTACAGTCCCACTTTCTTGTCTCCTGATGGCTACTCTTTCCAGATTAGTTTGTATATTAATGGGTTATCAAGCAGTCCTGGCAATATGGCCATGTACTTGCATTTGAATTCTGGTCCCAATGACAGCCAGTTGAAATGGCCATGCCCATGGAGACAAGCTACCATAGCTCTGATGGACCAGCACCCTAATATTCAGCAACGTATGGATAACCAAAGAATGATCACAACTGACCCTAGCAAGACTTCCACTGACTGTAAGAACAAAATGAATTATATAAAAGTTAAAAACAGAAACACAGAGTAGAAATAGATGGACCTCCACCACCAGCTCAAAAATACCATCTTTTCTTAGATGGAATGTTTCTATTCATGTATTAAGATTATCCAAACTTCTAGTCACAGAACTTGCATGTTAATCTAGCCTAACTAGTTTACCCAAGTTAATTTTAGTGCAAGACAAAATCAGAATTATAATGATATATTTTAACACATTAGCATGTTAAATAGACTACTGAGAATTATAACATAATATACCAATACTAAAATTCCATCTTGTGGTGAAGACAAGCTCATTTTCTAACATATAACAGTTACCCAGTTGGAAGACTAGCTCTCTGGGGTGACAGGAAGACATGGTAGGGTTTCCAAATTCACGCTCATGTATATTCAATTAAAAAAATTTTTACTTAATGGTTAAATGTGTTCCTAGATCATTTGTACTAGTTTTTTGTTCTTTAAAACATTGAATGACATATTCTGCATAGATTATTTCAATAGTTATTACAATATTCAGGGGGACTTTAAACATCTTTAAGGAAGTAATATAAATATTATAAAAGGAGAGAAACGAAGGGTGCAGAGATGTAATAAAAAAAATACTGTATTTGTTCAGGTGATTTATCAGTGTAACACCAGATATTTAAGATTCTGATTATAATGTTGAATGACGTCTTTTTTCCCCCCACTGAAGCTCTGGGCAATGTAAAATATTTCTGGGATGACCCACGGAAGGTAGGCAGTCTGGTAAAGAATCCAGATGGTACCTCATACTACAGAGGACCAGGTTCGGGCACCAGCTCTTTCGTCACACACAGCCGTTTACAGAGTCGAAATTTCGTCAAAGGAAACGATGTCATCTTCCTCCTTAGTCTAGAAGGTGAATTTTCAGCTAACGTTTAAGGAAACAATGACAACTTTGAAGTAGTCATTAAAACGAATTACAACCCTGTTAGTTTATACAACACCTTGAAACAAATGACACACAGAGCATAATTGTTTTACTCATTTTTTCTTGCTCAGATTTAACTGGACTTTTGGAGACTCAGCCCATGCCTCAGCCTGCTGCCCATGGTGAGGTGAAAAGCTCTTCAGACAGTGTATCCACGGTAAACTCTACCGCTGCAGTGTTTTTTGCTTTTGTGGGCGTGCTTACACTGTTGATTGCAATTGCAAGCGTAATGTATGGTGTGAAGAGACCCCACAGGGGTGCAGCAACAGACACTGAGGGAGGGATTGTACCAGAGAGAATGAACGGCTGTAAGTGACCAGAGAACATTTAAATAAATAAATAAAAACAAACAAACTTAAATTATGATTAAATTTTTGGTGTTAATTATGGTTATTTCTTTCTTTGCAGAAACAGCAGCAGTTGGCTCACTTGATAGTGGATAATTGTCATGGCATCTAATTGGTTTGCATTTTAAAATTAAACTGAATATATAACCGCTTGCCAAATTTGACATTTAAAATACTACTACTACTACTACTACTAATAATAATAATAAATAAATACATTTTTAAAAATGTGCAAAAGCAATTTGTAACAAGTTGAAATGACATTCACCCCTGCTTTTCATCAGTTAAAAAAAGAAAAGAAAAAAAAACCCTAAACAGTGCTCAAACTATTTATTAACCTCTGACATTTAACACTACAGACAATAATGCATAAGGATATACAACAATGCCACAAATCCATGATCATGTCTAGAGACCATTGCTTTAGTCCTCTTATCAAATTAGGAAGACCACATCCTCAGACACCATGACCTGGTTATCATCCTGCATTCGCTCCAAAAGTAATTTCACCTCTTGCTGGTCAAATTCTTCAGATTGGCCTTTGTTAATGTGGGTGAAAAGCTCTGGAATTGGTACAGACTGAGACCTGGTCACCTTGAATGCTTTCAGGAGGGATGCCTTGAAAACCTTCATTCTGAAACAAAGGTGAATGAATAAAAACAGGTCAGAAAATGAACAGAAGTTCAGAGAGAAGCAGGTCATTACCAAATCATACATAAATATGAGCAAAAATAGTTGTATGATCAGGTACATTAGTACTGTACTTGGAAGATTCTATACAAGTGAACGAGGATGGGGAAACAAAATATTGCAGGAAGTTTATATTTTAAAATAAAGAAATAAAAAAACACACCAAAGGGTTAAAAGGAAAGTTACAAAACCCAACCTATCTTGACTGATGTCAGTCTTCTTCCTTTGGCTACTCTTCTGAGACACTGGTCTGGTTGGCTGACTGGGTTGGGCTATTGTAAAAGAAAGGATAAGCAGCTTTATCAAACAAACTGCTACATATGTAAGGGTAAGAACAATGGAAACAGTTTGTGTGGTCATGTTGGCAAGTGAGAAAAATCTGACTGTTCTCATCCTCTGTAAAGTCATATGGGTCATCAAGGTCTCCAGCCATTGTTGAATCCAGATCATCTTTAGATACACGAGATCGTTTCCTGTGTACAGTACCAATCCATGTGTCAGTTACATCAGATTTAAGGCCAACAACAACCACCACCTCTTCCTCATACCTGACACTTCTCTGGCTTTGGGTCTCCTGGCTCAGAGTTGTATTCATTTCTGCCTCCACTCCATCTTCAGGAAGTTTCCTCTTCTTATTCTTTTCCAGAATCTACACAAAACAATTTTAATAGACTCTTGGTTGTAGTAGATATTTTCAATTAAATATAATAATTAAATAAAAATAAATAAATAAGCTCATCCCACTGTTACCTTTTTGAAATAGGCAAACTGCATGAGCTCCAGAGCAACCTCTGCATCTGCCAATTCAATGGATTTACTCATGCGGGCTTTAGCATGGGCTGTGGCCAACCTGATCATAGTCTCTAGGGCACGTGCTGTGACGGGCATCGTCTGTAGCAATGTGTAAAACCAAAATTATTGAAAAACAAGACAAAGTGTCTCAATTAGTAAAACTTGAGTTGAGGACAGACTACAAATTCCCAGCGAGTTCCTGGATACACACCCTTGCCAAGTCGTTATTGACTTGGTCATGGCTTCTCAATTTGGTGTACTCCTCAGCTATGTAGTCTGAAGCCTCCTGAGTCAGAACTGGTTTCACTAGCTTAGCCACATGGATGTATTTTCTGATAAACTCCATGGTGACAAGCTTTTCTCTGAAATTCCAATTTTGGTCATGGGTTTATGAAAGATATCCTTATCGCACAATCCATCTTGTTTAAAACTTTTACCATTTACAGTTTGCTACTTCATTGGTGTGCACTGATGAAAGACGCTATTTTTATGTGAACTCAATGAAATTTAAACTTACTTTTTCTTCCTGTGGCCATGGAGGACATTGTCCTTTTTCTCATAGATCTGTAGCTCCTGTTCAGTGGCCTCAGTGATGTTTGGGTCCTCAGTGGTAAACATGTCCACTGTGCTTCCCAATGGCATCGCTATTGTGCACGCACACGCACACACGCACACGCGCACACACGCGCACACACGCGCACACACGCGCGCACACGCACACACACGCGCGCACACGCACACACACGCACACACACGCACACAAAAGAAGTTGATCTTAGTACATCGTACACCAAGAGACATATTGCCAACTAGACAGAATTATAACCAATTGACAGATGGAAGAGAAGAACATGTAAAAGCTCTACATGCTGCTCTGAAAATTTGTATAATTTTCTCTAAATTCAGGAATTGCCAATTCCCAACTAACAATTTATTTACTTCTCACATTAGTTACCCAGAAGGGCAAAGACTGAAAAATAGGTTGATTTCACAGACACATTAAACCACTGCTGCTTATGCAATGTACTTGGGAAGTTAAATGCACTTGAAGGAATGTGCCAACTTCCCTGTATATGCAAGCTAACAAATGCCTCTGATTGGCTAACCTCTCTGGGCCAGGGTAGAAGGAACAGTATCCTTCCCCATGAGCAGAGCTGATTACGCCCTTTCAGACTCCTAGCCCCAGAAGCCATGGCCTCAAGATTCAAACTTACAGCAATAGGGTGACATTTACATTGGCATTTCCTGTCCAGCAGATCTTATTTATTTCCACCAAGATATAACAGCCTCACCTGCTCCTTCCTGCTCCCCTGGGGGTCTGTATCTGTGCATGCGCAACACATGCTCCGAAATCTCACGATCACTCTCTGAATCCATCTGATCCAGAACGATGAAGAGCAAATCAAATCGAGACAGTAGGGAATCTTGCAGCCCAATGTTCTCCATAGGGGTTTTATACTGGTCATACTGGTATGGACAAAAGGAATGGGGAAGAGACTAATACATTTAGATAAATCTATTTCTATGCCAGACTCTATTCAATTTATGTAACTGAACAGGGAAATAAGATTAAATAAATAAATAAAAGAGCTGAACACACTGCATAGCAAACAAGATCTTAACAAGAAGTTATCATACTAAAGCAAACAGAATATATCTTACCCTTCCATACACTGGGTTAGCAGCAGCCAACACACTACAGCGAGCATTCAGCCTGGCCTGGATCCCAGCTTTAGCTATGGTGACTCTCCCCTGTTCCATCACTTCATGAATGGCTGTGCGATCCATGTCAGACATCTTGTCAAACTCATCAATACACACAACCCCTCTGTCAGCAAGGACCATGGCACCTGCCTCTAACCGGCGTTCACCTGAGACACAACCAAGCAAAAGTATACAACGCGTTAAAGACAGTCATTTTCCTGGTAAACTAATTTTTTTCTTTTACAAGTACCCATCTCAAATGTTCGCAGTATTAGAACAGCCCTCACTTATACTGTATGTTAGTCACCTGTCTCTTGATCAGTGGTAACCGCAGCAGTTAGACCCACCCCAGACGACCCTCGTCCAGTGGTAGGAATGGCCCTAGGTGCTGTGAACAAGACATACCTCAGCAGCTGAGATTTGGCAACTGATGGGTCTCCTACACAAAAAAAAAAAAAAAAAAAAAAAAAAAAAGGAAAAAAGCATTTGGTTCAAATAGTCTAGGAGATGCACTAGTTTGTGGAGATTACAGTAGATACATCGCCATCCCAATGTTTCATGTACATTTTTAAAGTTAATGAATTACAAATTCATGCAAGTATATCATCCTAAAAAAACCTGATCACCTCATCAAGTCAAAAGACTCGAGAGTCTTTTTAAACTTCTATTCTGCTGAGGTTTCTTTATGCATGAATTCAAAGGTCATAAAAATGATGACTTCATACAAGCCTTACCTATAAGCAGGATGTTGATATCGCCTCTGATTCGAGTGCCGTTTTCCAGGTTGGTCTCATTTCCTCCCAGCAACAGACAGAGAATGGCTTTCTTTATATACTCATGGCCATGGATGCTGGGAGCTAGCGATCGACTTAGGTGCTCAAAGACATCCTGAACACACACGGCAAAATCTACACGTCTGCAATCTCAGAAGGACAAGTAAAATCCACATACATCCACAAAAAATACTTTGCTGCTTACTTTAGAGTGAGTTTTGCAGAATTTTTTAATCTTGGCAACATCATCCGCAGAAAATGTTGGAACAATTTCTTTGCTCATCAGCTTGACATTGTTGGCCAACAGAATAGTTCTGCACAAAACAGACATATAACCAATAAGCAGAGATTAACAGGAAACATTCGCAGCACTTCAGTGAATAAGCCTTCACATACCTGAAGGTTCCAGAGGTAAATCCTCCTTGTTTAGCAGGTAAACACCGGTACACACCAACTATCTGTACACGATCTCCTGGCTTAACTTTGTCCACAAGATCATCATCAGAAATTGTATCAACTGAGCGGGGAAGTTGTCCAGCAGGAGCTTTCTCTGGCATCTCCTGGATGGTCAGAGTCTGGTGATCCTTATAGCAGCACAAACCAAACTCTGTTTCCAATGGATTATTCTCATCATCCTATATGCACACACATGCAGACAACAAGCATACGTTTTTAAATGGCATTGACAGAAAGGAAATTCTCTTCTCATGTATTTTCTTATATTATGAACTGCTATCAAGTACCTATGATGAATGTATTCACTTAATTACCTCTTCAGATAAACTGATCAACTGCCATCCATGTATTTTCTATAGCTTGAAAAGACTTATTCTTGTGACTTATTTTTTTATGTGCTCTGTGCTTTGTTTGAATCTGTCTAGCACCTGTACATCTAGAAACCCACCCACGCTATGCTTTTAGATAGGTCTTTAAATACTCCTGTTCTAGACGAAATAAACGGGATGTCTCTGTGAACAGCATATGTGTCAGTGCGTGTTCATTTAGACTCTCCAGGCCTGAAAACGCTCTGTGGTCAGCCACACATAGCAATGAGCTAAGAGGTAAAAGAAAAAAAGGCTGATTGAGGACTGAAGGACATAATCTGAGATTCCTTATCTCAAACACAGGCTTTGTTTACCACTAGCATAAGACACACACCTTGGTGGGGTAGATGGCACTAGAAGGGAATGCATCCAGTGAAGTCAGATCAGTATATTTCCTTTCCAAGGTTTTCTTAGTGGCAGGACAGTAATGAACACTGCGCATTATCTTTGGCCTGACTAGTGAACCTGTAACAATTGAACAAACCCATTCAGATGCATGAGTGTTACATTATTTACATAAAGCAACCTATGTAAATAGGTTTAAAAAAAAAACCACCACATGGAAATATAAAGTTAGCAAACATTTACTTACACTTGGTAACAATGCCCTCCACACAAACAAGATTTCCCAGAAACCAAGCACTAAGGGTACGAGGGGAGACATGTTTATTCCCAAAGCTTCCCTCAAAACCAACATGGAACTCGTCAAACTGTTTGGCATACGTTGCATCAATGGAGGCAACCAAGTCCTTCAGAGCTCTCTGGAATGCAACCAGCTCACTGAAGGCATTCCTCAGAAGTCTGTTGAAAACACTAAAATCAATACCATTCTGTTGTTTTTAAAATACAAGACAAAATGCTAGCCAACCTAAGAAGAAAACGGGAATTTATCCAAAAACTGTCAAAGACTGACATGTGGATATTAGCTGGAAACATTGGCAGCAATAGTCACATTATATTCTCTATTCTCACAGAACCTAAGCAGGGCTACTGACTCTTTGGCTCGCTTTTCATTCCTTCGCCTCAGGTCATTAATGTTGATGATGAGTCGAGATTGGCCCTCAGACACCATACTTCTGACTTTCTCATGATACACACCCTGGTCTTGCTGTGAAGATATTTAAGCAAAGTCAGATCAATATTGTCTGATAGGACATTGCAAAGTCATTGTTTCAGTGAAGCAACCACCACAAAGAAAGATGTACAGAAGCAATACAACGGTCCATGGTGGGTGTTTATTTAATTGAAAGTGAAGAAAATAAGATCTTTGCTGGAGTGCTTACATCATCATCCAAAAAGTCCAGGTATTCTCTCTGTGCCTCTCGTAGCTCGAGATCCTCAAAACCACCATCCATTTCCCCACAATACTACACCTCCAAAAGATTAAAAACATTTGGATCTGTACCAGTCCTCCATCAAAAGCAGCTTTAAATTGAGATTTAAACATTATTTCCTAAATGTTTCTTGTTGTATTCAAGTCATATGTAGATACAATACAAATACTTACAGAAGTGCAGCTCATACAGCACACTATTTGGCAATTCTCTACTACCAAGAGAAATCATTTTAGACTGAAGGAAATGCTGGAGTATGCAGGTCTGGGAACCAATCATCTGGCTAATTGGGCAATTACTTTGGATTTTTTCCCTTGTGAAATCTGAACGCACATTGGAAGGTCTTGATTGGCTTGTAGTATTGCTGCAATACTGTTGGCAACAGACTTGCTTTGTTCTTTAGTGGCATGTTGTTTGTTGCTTGTTTATGAAAGAATAAAAGTTACAGCCAATAATAAAAAAGAGATTATTATTAAAAAGAGATGTCAGGGTTGATGCAGATTGGCATTCCAGTAATAATAATGTCAATATATCAGTATCTTATAATACGCTGTCATATATAGATAAGCACCCTTATTTCAATAGCCTGAAATGTCTCAGGGAAGTTAATCAATCATTCATTGCATAGCACCATGCGTGCCTTATAAACACACACACACACACACACACACACACAGAGTATTTTCACACTAATTCATACCTAGGGTTGATTTAGAGGTGGACAAAATACTGAGAAATTATATTTAAGTGAAAGTGTAGATAATGTGTCAAAATCCTTACCTTTAAAATGTACCGAAGTGGAAAAAATGTGTTACTTATTAAAGTGCTAAGTATTAAAATGATAAAAGTCAAAGTTTTTAACTGATGAAATTATGTTTTCATGCAAAAAATTAACTATCTAAAACTAGTAGATGATTTTTGTTTTATAGCAACTATACCATTTTGCATGAAAACATCATTCAATCTCTGTGAGTTTGCAGAATTTACCATTAGCTTGAATTTAACTCACTGACTAGTTGGTTATATAGGCTTCTGGAACCAATAATGGCCTAACCTGGCATTAGTAAAGAATACAGGATAGCTTAGTTAAATATAGCAGGTCAGTAATGTTAGCAAATTATTGAATCCTACTTCAGCATGCTTTTTCACATTAGATGGAGTCTGTGACTTCTCACAGTCAAAGGCCACGTCTCATTTTATACGAGTCTTTACTTACTCCACATTATTAAAACATTTACTAAGGTAGGGCCAGGGCTCTCATCCTCAGGTTCAACACTGCAACCAGGTGGCTTATCCATATTTAGATGCACACAGATTGATACAGTGTTAACCCCATTGTGTAGCATGAGAAGGTCAGGGCTTGCATTCAGAAATAACCCAATGCTAAACTAAAGCCCATTCCATTGATTTCACCACTGACATTGCATGCCATTTGACCCTGAATGGAAGGAGCCATCAGAGTGGTAAGCATAATGAGATTTTGAGATTGCTGGAAGTGATCCCAACAAAGACACGCTCGCATTTAAACAAGCTTCTTCCTTCCTTCCTTCCTTCACAGCATTCCTATCACTTCAGCAACTGGTTTTCTTCCCCCAGGTATACTCCTCTCACCAGGGAAAAGCATACAAGACAGCACAAAGGCATCATGTCGACCCTTTACTTCACTGAACAGCCCTGCAAACAATTTAGACAGTGTGTACATTTTCAAACGACTGACTCTTGGATCTGTAGTTCAACATCGCTGTTTAATACCCAAGGCAGTGGTATATAAAAGCCTAAAGTTTATTTAACCCACTGTAGGCTATACCTTTAGCAAACAGATAACGAGCGCGAGCACAGTATAGCTACGCTATCTGAGCCCCGCCCCTTTAACAGGTGTAAATCTCAGCACGTGACCGAGACTCAGAAGCAGTCTGTCGGTGTTTCACGGAAAGGCGGCGGAACGAAATTCCTCTTGATATCCACCAGAGACCCGGAGTTTGTGGATCATAACACGAGACAAATGACCAAATCATCGGCACCACTAGTAAGTTGTACTTTACTTTACTTTCTGCACCTGTTTAACGGCAGTATTGTGCGTATTTCGTGTGAACGGTAGAGTAGAAAAACGGGTGGACGCTCTTTAAACCAAAGCCGAACAAAGGCTCTTGGTTTCCAAATGCTTTCGCAGAATAATTTACTTATAATAAGAAATAATTAGTAAAATAACCCCCCCTCCCCAGGTCATTTAAACGTAGAGAACTTATAATATTAACTTTTGCTCTTTTCGCCTTTTATTCGTGCTGAGTGTTTTCCAGATAAACTGAGTTGTTGTTTTGTCCCAAGACAGACATTGCGTCTAGGACAGACATTGCGTCTAGGACAGAGCGTTAGCTATTTATTTGTTGTAACGGTGTAAAAATTCGGCTTGAATGAAGGCTTATGGTTCCCTGATCTGTGCTTTAGTAATGAGTGAGGCCAGAAGCCACCGGGGACACAGGGAGAGGCAGGGAAGGAGCAACAGAGAGAGTCGTCAACAACAACAACAACAACAACAACAACAACACCGGACGCGACCGTCCTCCAACAACAGGTAAGCACATCCACAACCCCACACTCTTCACCCTAATGTGCCATTTCTAAAGTAATATCCACGTTAACACTTTATTGTGGATTGATTTGGATTAGGTTTGCCAGCTTCTTTATAATCTTGGATGGTTACTGTAGAAAATGAGGAGCAGGAAGTACACAAACTCCTCCCCATTTCCTCTACCTTGATCCTATCAGATGAAGGACTTTTCAATCCTTAGTAGGATTTTACTGGGAACACGAACGCACAAAGAAACAAAGCATGTTTATGATGTTTACTTGCATTGTATGATTTCTCGGTGTCTACGATATCATTTCTGATCAGTTTCTTAAATCATTTCTTTCCCTCCAGACCGTCTACTCGGTCCCAGCAGAGCACCAGAAACCAGTCAACCCATTCCCAGTATGGTAGAAGGGTGACTTCGGAAGAAGTACACGGATCGAAGTGTACACACATGTGCTCGAGGAGGGGTGTGTATCTGGAAAAGAAGTGTAGACTGACAGTCGAGATGGACCGTAATGATGCACTGAGTGTATCGCAATATTTTGTAGAAAAGTTTTATGAAAGAAGATTTTTTTTTACACTGACAACTGGGAAAATGAACTAATCCATACAGAGTTGTATTTTCTTCTTAGTTGCTGCTGGGATTAAAAATAGGCACTGTGTAAAAACAAAACAACAACAACAACAAAAACTCAGTTGCAACATGATGTTACAATATCACGATCTCACATCAGCAGAAAGGTTGTAACCAGCAGTAATGTTTCAAGGTCATGTTACTTCTTATCATTTAATATATCATCCAATAAGCAAAGCTGTGAGTGAGTTGATGTTTGAAACACACATAGTTCTTTCTCCATGCCCTAACCACACCCTATGATACTGCATATGTTTCCTCTTTCTTTTAAACTGGTTTAACTGGTTGTGTGCTCTCGGGTTACAGTAGGCCGCTTTTATCTAAAAGTTTTTCTCTAATCTTGTAAAATTTGTCTCTGTATGTGTAGGCACAATAATGCTATTGACTATTTGTGTGTAGGCATGTTAATTGCTATATATATATATATTTTTTTTATTACGTTGCTCTTTATCTTTTACTATTTACTTTTTGTACACTACTACTAAAACAATTGTGAAGCACTTTGAGCAACAAAGTTGTTTTCAAATGGGCTATACTAATAATTAAATGTTTTAATAATTAAAAGTAATGCCATGCTTCAATACACTCAAACATTCCTTTATTATTATTTGTATTGCTAGATTTATTGGATACAATTCATTTTGTTATTTTGGTTCATCTGAAAGACTGACCTATATATTCTCATTTCTTTGTAACTGTTGTGTTTTTCAGGTATTGTGCTGATGTGCGCATTTCTGAGCAACTTGTTGGTGTTGTTCTGTATCGTGGCTGCTTTCGTGAGTCAGTCAGGCATGTCAGTTGCAAATTTTGGAGGCGGGAATTTTGTCGACGTCGTCATCCCGTTTGAAGGGACAGAGCTTCAGCAGGTGCGTGACCTTGACATGCAGTTTTCCCAAATGAGGGCTCCTGGAATCTATGGCGGCCTTCCTTTCAGCATCACCTTCGGCGTGCTCTTGCTCTTTTTTGTCATTTCCGGCAACAAGCCTGCCCATGTGCTTTCACGGAAGCTCCTGATTGGTCAGTTTGCATTCCAGCTGTTTGGAGCAGTAGCTTATGTCGTTGCAGTGGGCCTGTATCTACATTTTGTGATCATGGTGAACTCAACGGATGTGTGTTTACAGCGTGAACGACTTTACGGACGTAACGGACAGACTTGGATGAACTGTAGTGTGAACGGTGGGGATGCGTCTGTCGCGTTGTTTGGAATCATAACGGCCATTTTGTTTGCCATAGGAGCCTTTTTTACTGCTAGAACAATTCACAGTGTGAACCAGTACAATAAAGATCGTGTTCGCTATGAAGCAGAGAGACCTAAACAACCACACAGTACCCAGGACACACCCCTCCAGTCAGGCATCTATATCTGAGCATCTATATCTGAGCTTCAGACCAAAAAAATTATTATTATTATTATTATTATTTTTTTACATTTTATAACAAGCATATGAGATGAACTTGAGCGCAATGTGGTAATATTTTGTCCTTAAAATCTACTTCTATAAACTGTATTTGACTGGACAGTATAAAATGTGAATCAGTAACTAAGTGTATTAAAAAATGTAAATATGTTAAAGTAAATGCTAATTGTTAGAATTTATGTTTATTAGTTCTCAAATTTTGGCTGTTATTAAGAATTCTGCTGTTGCTTTATACCTTTTAATGTTGTAGCCAGCAGGGGGCAGTATACACTTGTTGTTTACACAGGCTTGAATACTTAAGCGTTTTTAATTTTCTAGCCTTATCTGCCTAATGTCTATCTTAGAGCAGGGGTTCTGAAACTTTTTGCAGCCAGGGAACCTTTTACCTTTTTAAATATATTAATAGTAGAAGTTAAGCACTGTAACTACATGAATAAATACAGTTTTATAAACATAATTCAACTACGCAAATGCTAAATGTGTAGTGTTTCATTTGTGTATTTATTCCTGAACTTTCCACCACATCCAAGTTTACATTTAGTTGGTTGTGGGATATTAGGGCTTGAATTAAGTTTATTCAAATGAAGTGACCAGTCTAATTACTATACAATCTCAATAATAAATATCATACATTTGATTTGAGCCCTGGCTATGCTTAACAGGTGTTTTTTTTTTAAACCCACTGTTCTAGAGGATAGGTCATTACCATGGACAAGAATTTTGACTTGTTTTGAGAAAAGATGGTTGAAAACCTGTTTACTTCAAACTCACATATAATGTGTTGTGGAAGAACTCGAAGGGACTGCACAGAACTGTGAACTCCACTCCACAAAACATCTTTGGAATGAATTGAAGTGCCTGACCTCACTAATGCTCTTGTGGCTGAATGGGTCAAATCCCCACAGCCACACTCCAAAATTGACTGGAAAGCCTTCCCAGAAGAGTGTAAGTTATTATAATAGCAACAAAGGGATCAACTCCCCTGAGATGTTCGGATCACTTATGCAGTAGCTGTGATGATCGGGTGTCCAAATACTTTCCACCACACAGTGTAGTTGGTTATTTGTCCTTTTCTTAAGCTTTGTGATGTCCCTTGGCAATAAGACAGAAGCTGAGGCACTTCAGGTGGAAGGAAACTGAGACAGTATGCTAGAGTTGCTATTATCACCAGTACAGTATTTGGGCCTGTTGATGAAATTCTCAGGCATGTAAGTATACTTGTTCTTTTTACTGATGGATTTGGGGAAGTAGAAAAGTGAGCAGCACACACACAAAGTAGCAGTGTGAACTTTCTTCACTCGGATCTTTACATCCAAAAGAAGAGTGACTAACAATATCTGCTTTATTTCCAGTGTGTGGACACTGAGATTATAAAACTGATAACGTTTGTGATCCAACGCAAGTTTATCACAAGAGATTTAACTTCTGTTTGAGTCAAACCTATATTCAATTTCTATAAAGCTTCCTTTGTGGCAATTTCTACTTTTTAAAGCACTATACAAATCAAATTGAATTAAATTGAGTTTCTGTTGTTAACCACCGGCTTCTGAAAGCTCCAGCCACTTGACTGAATTCTACACGTACTATAGTGGGCTGAAATTATTAATGAACGCATTCCACAAATTACTGTATGTGTTCACATATTTCCATAAGACGTCCATTTTCTTCCACATGTAAGTAATCCTTTAAAGAATTACCTTATCGTGTTTTTCATTCATGGACCATTTTCTCGCTATGAAACATCAATATTTAATAATTATAGTCGTTGTATGACAAAATCAAAGAGAAAATCCAAGATGCAGCCAAATCCACATGCAACACTATGAACATTATAAATATTAAATTTAGCTTACACCAATCAGAAATCATTTGAACATGTTTAGATGAATTTATGATGATGTCTGTCATATTTGGATCCAGAAGAAGATACTGTACATTCTGAATCTCAGGAGATCCACCCGTATGATACAGAGCAGCTGATATCGTTTGTATACTTTTCTGCCCGCTAGATTCATGATATTGAAGATAGGCATCAAATTGGCTCTCAGCACTTTCAGTTTTCAGCAGTAATCCAGACTTTTGGACGCTGCAGCATAATGAGCTTTGGGCTGAGAAATGTTCACAGAATTCTGTTTTTAAAAGTTAATAAAGAGTTTCGTGTGATGCAGTTAGTGGTGAGTGAGCACAATTGTGGTGTTCTGTGAAAGTAAGCTGTTCTGGGGCACATGTTTTGATGAAATGTACCAGCGAAGCTAAACTGTATATCCAAAAGTATGTGAACACCTGACCATGACACACCAATATTTACTTGTTGAACATCCCATCACAAAACCGTGGATGTTAATATGGAGTTAGTTACTTAGTCTACTCTTTGCTGTTATAATCAGTCCCTCCAGGATTTTGTGATCGCAGAAAGTAACGCAAAATCAAGGAAACTTTGCAATATTCCGAGGAGCTTGCAATTTTTCAAAGTCACCGCAAATTTTCCGCAGATTTGGGTTAAGACGTATCGTGTGAGATCATCACAACGCGCATCCACTCAAAGCCCTCTTTGATTCACATGCATCGAACATGAGTAACAGCTAAAAGCTCTCATTTACCATCAAACATCACTGTGAAAGACCGGGCAAAACAATTTCGTGCAATTGCAACTTCACAAAAACAGCACAAAAAAACTCCACAATTTCCATCACAAATTTTGAAAAAGCCACACCAAAATCAATAATTTTTCACCAAAATCCTGTATGGACTGTATAATAACCTCCACTCTTCTGGGAAGGCTTTCCCCTAATCTTTAGAGCGTGGCCATGTGGATATGTCCATTCAGCAACAAAAGCTTTAGTAAGGTCAAGTACTAATGTTTGGTGATGAAGCCTGAGTTCCAGTTAGAGCAAATGTTAATGCTACAGCAACTTTGTGGCAACAGATTGGGGAAGAACCTCATATGAGTCAAATCTCCACATACTTTTGACCACATAGTATAGGTTTGGCTTATAGGGCAGAAGGCATTTTGATTCATTCTGACTGTCCACTACATGCTTCTCCTAAAAAAAAGAACCACAACTATTCGTACCTGGCGCAATGAAATCTGTTGAAATAGGTTTTTTTTAAAGGATGAAAAAAAAAGTCACTGTAGGATACAACAAGAAATATTCCTGCATTGTTCAGTACTGTATTCTGAATCAGCAGTGAAATTTGAAATATTGTCAAATATATAAATATGAACATAAGTTTAGTTAGTTGTACCTCAAAAGATAGGTAATATTTAACTTTATAACCCAGCTACAAGAAGACTTTTTATCTGGCACAGTACCATGTTTTCTACAGGGTGCAATAAAGCTTCTTCTGTTCACAATCACAATCACTCATATCTCCTTCCACAGGTTATACCTCAGGACCACTTGATACTTGACAGATTGTAGGGAATAATTTTTTGTATCTTATGTGCACCTGCTGATAGATGATAATAAATGAATGTATCATTTAATGAATTTATGAACTTGCTAATTTATAATGCGCTATTATCTACTAATTGAAGTGTGTTTTGAATACAGTAAAATAATTAGGACTAGAGCAGTGCGCACTGTATTCCGTTTATTATATGACTCAGAGAAATGTCTGTATTATAGGCAAGGGGTGTGTCCCTTAATCTTGACTTCTTTGCTTTAGTCATACTTACTGAGAAACAAGTGCTGACAGCAGAAGAACGCGCACACATACAGAATACTGGCCAAAGTGCATGTGAGCTCTAGCATGTGGCATACAGTGCGTGTTCCTCTTTCTGTCCTCGTCTCCCCTTCTTGCTTTTCCTGTTCATTTTGTCATCGTTACTGAGTGAATATAACAGATGTTCCTGTAGGACTGCACACCCTATAATCCCATTGTTCAGGTAAGCGCTATGTATTTAGCACGACTTTGAACTTTGTTCTATATGCAATGTTGCTAATATCAAAATAAAGACTCCACTAAAGATAATGTGATAATATATATATATATATATATATATATATATATATATATATATATATATATATATATATACATTAATATATTCATTAAACAGTAACCAGTTTGAACACACTAACGAGAGAGGAGTGCTTATGTATGGCAAATGTAAACATGCCATTTCTTTGAACTTTAACGTGAAACCCATCTTTCATTAATAAGCTGCAGTCCCTTAGTCTGGAACCAAAAATGGCAGTGAGGATTGAAACTTTTTCTTTCCTGTGTTCTCATACGGTGTGTAAAGTCTGTTCAGAGTAGCCAAGGTGAATGACTTTGAGTGATACTTAAGTTGAACTGTGTATTTATTTCACTACGGACACATTATGACTGTGTTGTCATACTTTATGACATACGTTACACAGATCAGCCATAACATTATAACCACTGACAGTAATATGAATAACTTTGATTGATTATCACGTTACAATGGTGCCTGCAAATGGGTGGAATATATTAGGAAGCAAGTGAACAGTCAGTTCTCGAAGTTGATGTGTTGGAAGCAGGAAAAATGGGAAAGCGCAAGAATCTGATTGACTTTGACCAGGTCCAGATTGTGACGGCTAGACAACTGGGTCAGAGCATCTCCAAAACGGCAGGTCTTGTGGGGTGTTCCCCGTATGCAGTGGTTAATACGTACTAAAAGTGGTCCAAGGAAGGACAACCGGTGAACCAGCGACAGGGTCATGGGTGCCCAAGGCTCATTGATGCACGCAGTCGGCAAAGGCTAGTCCGTCTGCTCTGATCCCACAGAAAAGCTACCATAGCACAAACTGCTGAAAAAGTTCATGCTGTCTATGACAGAAAGGTGTCAGAGCACACAGTACATCACAGCTTTCTGTGTTTGGGACTGCATAGACACAGACCAGTCAGAGTGCCCATGCTGACCCCTGTCCACCACCGAAAGCACCTACAATGGTCAAGTGGTTATCAGAACTGGACCATGGAGCAATAGAGGAAGGAGGCCTGGTCTGATGAATCACATTTTCTTTTACATCATGCGTATGGCTGGTGTGTGTGTGTGTGTGTGTGTGTGTGTGTGTTGTTTACCTGGGGAATAGATGGCACCAGGATGCACTATGGGAAGAAGGCAAGCCGGCGGAGGAAGTGTGATGTTCATGGCAATGACCAAGTATGCGCCTTTAATGGCAATGGTATTCCCTAATGGCAGTGGCCTCTTTCAGCAGGATAATGCACTCTGCCACACTGCAAAAATTGTTTAGGAACGGTTTGAGGAACATGACAAAAGAGTTCAAGGTGTTAACTTGAACTTAAGCATCTGTGGTGTGTGCTGGACAAACAAGTCTGATCCATAGAGGCCCCACCTCACAACTTAGTGGATTTAAAGGATCTGCTTCTGACGTCTTGGTGCCAGATATCACACCACACCTTCAGAGTCTTGTCGAGTCCATGCCTTGAGGGGTCAGAGTTATTTTGGACAAGCGGACCTACACAATATTAGGCAGGTGGATTAAATGTTATGGCTGATAGGTGTATATTATACTATAATTCAGAGTGTGTGTAAGGATCTGTTCTCATGTATGTTTTATAGTATATGTCATTGTCTGCTTTTAATGAATGTAAACAACAAGAATGTGTACGAGTAAGAATTTGTGTACTTTTTATGAGGGTATAACGTTCAATAGTTCATTAAATGTATTGCTTTACTGTTTCAGATCTGTTAAACTGTCCTTCCCATGAAATCTGGAACAGATATTTATATAAAGATGTGTGAAAATATTCAACACAGCATCATAATTTGTTCGTTCACTGTATTTATTTTTTTGTTACTTCAAGTTTAGCTTTAGCCATGACCCCAGGAAACACATGATCTGTAAATGGTCAAACTGCAGCTTGCTATATTGTATATGAATAAACCTTGCTGTACGCAGTATTGAGAATGATCCAGCACCTAAATGATGTGTTCTAAACCACCAACATGTCAGTGTGTTTTCACTTTGGTTAATGAGACCTACATTACCCAAAACACATTTTTGACTACCTGCTGATAGTGACATGAATCGGATGAACTTTGCTTCATCTCTACTCAAAGAGACTGATACAGCAGCGCTTTATTCCTTCTGCCTTGCTCTCTTATCTCCTCATCTGTTCACTTTTCTCAGTACCATTATGCTTGTCAAATCGTAGATTGGTATCTAGTGAACTGAGGTTTTCCTGTAACTCAGTTCAACTGTGTCATAGAGCTGCATTGCATTCTGGATCCTTGCATCTAACATCTATTGTCTCCCCTTTTCAACACTGGATTTTTCATTAATGCGACATTAAATGTAACTGAAAAATGGTGAGTGAGAAAAAGAAGCTTGAACTTTTTGGGTTTTTATTTTAATATTTTTAGATTGCTGTAATATTTTCTCCTATTAATTGCCATTGGAGCTATGCTAGCAATGTTACAGTGCAACATCAGAAAATGGAAAAAGACTATGTAATGTTTATCTATCTTCAGCTGTCTGGTTTCAGTGAGCCTGTGCCCAGTGCAGCCTCAGATTCCTTTCTGTGACTATAAGGAGTGGAACCCTATGTGGTCTGCTACTTTTGTAGCACATCCATTTCAAGGATCAATATGTTTGAGATGCTTTTCTGCTTATCACGATTGTAAAGAGGGTTTGTTTGAGTTACTGTAGGAAGCTCTTGTCAGCTGGAAGCAGTCTGGATATTCTCCTCTGAGTTTCATCCTGCAGAACGTCTGCTCAGTGGATGTTTTGTTTCGTTTTATGTTCACACCGTTCTGTGTAAACTGTTATCCATGAAATCCTGGGAGATCATCGGACCATGCCTCATTTGGAAGCATCAGACCGTGTTTCATTTGAAATCACTTTAATCATTAAGACATTTTTTTCCCCCATTGACCTGTATTTATGCATTGTGGTGCTGCCACATGATTGGCTGGCTGGGTAACTGCATAAATGAGCAGGTGTTCAGGTGTTCCTAATAAAGTGGTCAATGAATGTATTTAATGTGTTTCAGGGTGGAGTTTTCCTTTAGCAGTATGCTAACCTTTTTGTTGCCACAACTCCACAGCTCCTGTTATTATTATTATAGAGCAGTACAATGATGGCAGAAGGATGTGAATTTGACCTGAACTACATCACAGAACGCATCATTGCCTTATCCTTCAATCAGACATGTCCAGAGAAGGCCTACCTGTACAACTTGTACAACATCACACAGATGTTGCAGCTCAAACACTCGGACAATTACATGGTGAGGACAATCAGTTTCATACAAAGATGACCTTTTTTAATGAATGCATCTACTTTATCTTTTAGGGTGTATAATAGGCCAAATATTTTCTGGATTCACTAATCACATCAGTGTATGAGTCAACGTTCTAAAAAGAACTTGTGCTTTTCCCAATGACAGGTTATCAACCTCTCGGAGCCCAGGGAAGAGCTTAGGAGGATAAACGTCAGGGTAAAGTCTACAATTCAGAAAGTTTGGTTGCAAGATATATTTATAACCTGGTCACTTCATGGCCACATGTCTCTTTCATTTATATATGTGTGTTCTCTCAGGTACTGGATGTTGGCTGGCCCGAACAGCATGCTCCATCCCTACATTTACTGTGTTCTATGTGTAAAAGCATAGAGAACTGGCTCAAAACACACAGCGAGCATGTCCTCCTGCTACACTGCAGGGTAAACGCTCAGCCCTCAGGCTTTTTGTTCCCTCCACTCTTACAGTCCTTTTGCCTACATCAATCTTCTATCTATTAGACTCCTTCCATCCTTCCTAATGCAGTACAGTCCAAAAGACTGACTCCACAAACAAAAGCACTTTTTATTTCCTTCACCTATGTTATTGTTTACTTAAGGCAGTAACGAGGCTAGTGCAGTGTGAAGGCAACAGTTAGCAATCTATGTTAAGATCCCAGAGGTGATTCCATTTAAATCAAATGGCTTCACAGTTTCCAAAATAACGATAGCACTTGAATAAAAACAGCACATGAACAATCATGCACTAATGATGCGGCTGTGGCTCAGGTGGTAGACGGTTGTCCACTAATCGTAGGGTTGGTGTAACATGTCCTTCAAGACACTGAACCCCAAGTTGTCATCTCGAAGATTAGTTTGGCTATAGCTCTTTGATAAAATTGTGAAAAGAAAAAAAAAAAAAAAAAAAAAAATTAAAAAAAAAAAAGAAAAAATACTAAAATTAGTGTGGAAGGAGGAAAAAAAAAAAAAAAAAAAAAAAAAAAAAAATAAAAAAAAATAACCATGGGGGGGGATATAAGTGCACCATTTACAACTTACCTTTAATACCTTAATTAATCCTTACTTAAATATGAACTAATGATGAGTTAAGGCATGCACTAATCACAAACTAATGCAGATCTAACCTTAACTACGACGTGAGTCTTATGAATTCATGCATGAATAACGACCACCTTAAGTACGTTAGTACATGATTGTTAATTAATTAACACAAAGGCCTGAACTAAATCAAGCCTGCTCAATAAGATAATTAATTATAATTCTTCATCAATTGCTCTTCAGAACCCACTGTAGTTCTAGTACGTAGTCTGGGGATTTGTAGAGAAATGGATGGAGAATGACGCAAACCGGGTTGAGATGAAATTATTGGTGTTTATTATTAGTGCGTCTTTCTACATACGATAAGGAGGATCAGCGTCAATTGGCAAATTATATAAACAATTTGAAATTATGCGTGTCATATTATGAATAATTCATATTCATTCTTATAGGACATGTTTGATTTAGTTCACCCCTACATGTTAATTAATACATTAACCAACCGACATGTACTAACATGTACTTAAGGTGGTCGTTATATATATATATATATATATATATATATATATATATATATATATATATATATATATATATATATATATATATATATATATACACACATCTACCTCAAAACATAATATGATGATGATAATGAATGTAATGTATTCCATATATATGAGAGAGACTTCTATAATACTCTGTTAAGTATGCTAAGTCACATAGTCACACATTCTATCATTGTTTCTTTAATAGGGCACTAAAGACCGGGTAGGAGTAGTCATTTCATCCTACATCAACCTTCCTAGCGTCTCTAGCAGGTAAAACTAACATTACACATTTTCAAGCTGTCATGTAAACTAGCAAGTCTTAAACGGCAAACACATTTTAAGCAATTGAGATGATATAGACCAAGCATTTTGCACACAACTGACCGTGTAATAAATGTGTCGAAATCTTACTCAACTAAAAGAGTAGTCATATAATATATAGGATATAGTAATAATATAGAGTATTAAAATGCATAAAGTATTTAACTGCTTAAATAAATTTGTCATATTTTAATGTGAAATATAACTTCTGTTCCTAAAACTAATGTAAAACTATTTTAAGATGTTTTCTTTGTTATGTTATAAAGCAATTATGCTATTTTACGTGAAAACATCCTTCAGTCACTGGTCATGTGCAAGACTAATGCTATGTAGTTTGCTAATGAATTAATCAGAAATGAAATATCATGTAAATATTTACTACAAATTTGAATTTGACTTGCTGCCTAAACAACTATGAGCTAATGTCTTCTAGGGTACATATTGCAAACAGAGTATTAAATCATTGTTCATATTGAGTAAAGAGAGATTGATCAGGTTTAACTTAATGTTAACAGGCTCTTTGATGAACTTTGAGCCACAGTTTTGTTTTGTTTGTGGGAGGGTTGCCATGTGACCACCAAATGCCTGCTCCTTCCCAGTTTCATAGCTACACGAAAGATCAATAACACACACACACACACACACACACACAACTTTAAACTGATACATATGATACAGTATGATACATACTGTATTACTGCACGAAGTATACAATATCCTGAATGCAATCTTGATGCACATTTACACTTTCTCATTGTATAATAATACGTAATTGATCTCTCTATCTCTGCCTTTCTCTCTACATCTCTCTCACTCTCTATCTCGCAGTGAAGAGAAGACCTTAGACTGGTACACCATGGAAAGGTTCTACAGTGATAAGATGGCTTCCCTTATGACTCCATCCCAGAAAAGGCAAACATTTTTTCTCTAATGATCACACCTACATTTTTAAAAAAGTTATTTGTTTTAATATATAACTCTGGAGCAATACTTTAAGTTTCATTTTAACAATATGAAACAGGAAGTTTAGGCTTCGTATTGCAGCAGATCAGTCACAAGAGCAACGGGTTATGAAGAGGAATGTCTGAAATGTGATTTGAGGTCAAATCATAAGGATGTGACATAGAACATGCGTTACTCATTTTCTTCTTCCTTTTTCTGTGATACACTGATTTACCCTTTAGCTTTCAGTCTAATGCAGATCTAATCTTAACTATGATGTGAGAATGCAACTGCAACTGCAAACTGCAAGTGCAAATGCAACTTCTGCATGCCCTTAAATTCAAATGATTTAAATTCATAAGCTTGCAGTTCCCTTGGTGAACATTTTATAACTATCCAGTAATAAGAGTAAACTCGCACACATATAGCTTTTATAGCTGCCTCTAAACATCCGTTGTGTACTGCACATTTTATTTGTATAACATATAAACTCACCACAGTGCTGTTGAATATTTTTCTATAACAGCACGGCTGAGACAGTAGTCCATCTGCAAGCAAATCACTTTTTTTCTTCTTTTAATTACTGCACTCATTCTAAAACTTCTAATACAAAGTTTTCTGTGATAAGATGCTTAGCATTTTTGGAAGGAGTCTCCAGTGTCAGCACTTTGTATAAAACGGGTGTAAAGTTGTTTCTGTATGTTTTCTGACATGGAAAATAGAGCTTTCTCAGTAACATGATATTTGTGTTGTTTTATTAACATCAAGACGGATAAAAGAGGCTGGTGAGGGAATTACCATTTATAGCTGTTCTAAAGAAGTTGCTATAATTAAATAAATTACAAATTGTTAATGTTGACAAATCACTGTGGTATAAGAGGAATAAAACATCTTGGGATGTACTGTTATAGGAAAATAGTCAACTTTGGGGTGGTAACAGGAAAACTAAACAGTATCTAAAGTGACTTCTACATATATATCTGTAGGAAAGACAGATTATTATCATGATTCGTATGGATTAGTTTGATGTACACTCAATGAACACTCTATTAGGATCACTGTTGTTGCACAGATTCCACAAGATGTTGGAAACCTTCCTTTGAGATTCTGGCCCATGTTGATATGATTGCATCACTCAGTCCTGCAAATTTTTCAACTGCACTTTCATGCTGCAAATCTCTGGTTCTTCCACATCCCAATGGTGTTCTACTGGATTCAGATCCGGTGACTGGGAAGGTTACTGAAGAACACTGAAATCATTGTCATGTTCATGAAACCACTTTTGCTTGGTGCACTATCATGCTGGAAGTAGCCATTAGAAGATGGTAAACGGTGGCCATAAAGGGATGCACACGGTCAGCAAAAATACTCAAATAGGCTGTGGCTTTCAACAACGATTGATTTGTATTAATGGACAGAACAGTTTGCCAAGAAAACATTCCCCACACCATCCCTCCACCTCCACCAGCCTGAAGTGTTAACACAAGGCAGGTTGAGTCCATGAATTCACGCTGTTGGTGTCAAATTCGGATCCTGCTTTCTCTGGCCTCAGCACAAATCAAGATTCATCAGACCAGGCTACATTTTTCCAGTCTTGGAATTACGTACTATCCAGCTTTGGTGAGTCTGTACCCACTGTAGCCTCAGCTTTCTGATCTTTGCTGACAGAAGAAGAACCCGACGTGGATATCAGCAGTCATAGAAATACTCAAACCAGCCCATCTGGCACCAACAATCATGCCATAGTCAACATCACTGAGATCACATTTATTCCCTATTCTGATTGATATGAACAATACCCATTAAGCTGCTGGCCATATCTGTATGATTTTATGCATTGTACTGCTGTCATGATTGGCTGATTAGATAATTGAATGAATGAGTAGGTGTACAGGTGTTTCCTAATAAAGTGCTCAGTGAGTGTATAACAGTAGAACAACAGTAGGTGACTAAGAATGTTAATGAAGGATGTTATCAGACTGCCAGCAAGAACAGACATTCCACAACTACACATAGAGGGATATTAGAGCACTGCAAAATCCAGTGTTGATTTAACACCCACAATGTTGAATTTACACCCTACACTGTTTATATAAGTCCACTGGACATAAATGAACACTCTGGGTGTTAATTCAACAGTAGGGAATTTACCGTGTACAGGCCTGAATCCTATTATACTCTAGGGGGTAGTTTGCCTTCATGGGTTAAAGTTCACTTGTTTATGTACTTAGCATTCCATGTGAGGTCTTCTAAAATCTCTTTGTTAATGATAGTTGGATACAAGCTTACAGACATAAAGATTATATGACTATTGTATGCTTTATGTGATTATTATATGCTTATAATATTGCATTATATTACTCATATGCTCATATTGTTGTATTACTACTGTTTTTTTAATAGTTGACCATTAAACCTAATTAAAAAAGAGTACTGGACTAGCCAACTTTCATTGTTTTTTTTTTGTTTGTTTTTTTTAATAAAAACTGATTAGTTTAGTACACGTCATACAACAAAACAAACAACTTTTCCAGTGTAGCCTTTAATAATGTTCACTGAAATGCTTTATAGCCCCTCTTTTATCTAAAACAATCCTAATTTACATTTAAAGTGTGAGATTAATCAACAGAATAGATAATAGCACAATAGTTTATGGCCATCTAAAAGCTCATAAAAATACTGATGTGGCCTGGGTGAAATTTGCCTTCGAGGAAAGGATCAGTGCAAATCAAAACAAGGTTATTCTACAAGGTTATCAGCTTTGTTCCTTGACGAAACATTTCTATAATGATGGGAGCAGTCACTTACAGATTAACTTCACAGGGCATGAGGGCTCACTGAATGGTTTGAGCGAGGATGAAAATGATATAAAATCATATGCCATGGTCTTCCACAATCACTTGATCTCAACCCACTTGAACACCTGTGGGAGATTTTGGTCTGACATGTTTTCCACCACCATCATCAAAATATGAACCGAGGGAATATGTTTTGGAAGAACATTGTGCCATTCCTCCAGTACTGCTTGAGAGACTGTAGAATCCGTGTCAGATGTTTAACCTTTCTCCTTAAAAAAAAAAAAGTTTTCTTCCAAAAAAAGTATTTTGTGCCATCTTATGCAGAACCCAGTCCCTTGTTTTTCTTAAGAAGCATCAGATACTTCAAAGATTTTAATCTGTGTGTGTTTCTACTGAAAGAATTTCACTGCAATGCTACAGGGAGATTGATGATATTGTGTATGGTTCAGGTATGTGCAGATGTTTGGCAAGCTTCTGGCCCATCAGATAAAGATAAACTCCTCTCCTCTTCTCTTCCATTGCATCTCTCTGAAGCACATGCCAAACTTTCACCAGACAGGTAAGAGCGACACACATACATACACACACACACACACACACACACACACACGACACGCATCAATATAATGTATTAAATGCATTATTTTCTGGATCTTTTGTCCTTTTTTAGTATGTGGACTGTTTGTGAGAGTATACCAAGACATGCAGCTAGTGTGCACAACAGGAATACAGTAAGATGCATATATTTTACACAAATTAAGTGATCATGTGTGGCGATGTGGCAGTATCATTAACTATACATGACTCTCAGTCAGGTCTCTGTGGGGCAGACAGACAAAGTGTATTTTGCACTGGAACCACCACAGCTTCTCAAAGGGGACATTGTGGTGAGTTAATGACATGTTCTAGGTGGCCACTCACTCATACACTGTTAACGTTTTGTAGCCTAAGTGTCAACGTACTGTATTTTTAACCTTTCATTTGGCAAGTGGTAATTCATATTTTCTGCAGATTGTATGCTATTATAAGAACGTTGCCAAGAGGAGCAGAGAGACTGTGTTTCGCATACAGTTTCACACAGGCACTTTTCATGGACACCCTTCCGTCTTCCAGAAAAAGGACCTTGATCTTGCAAACAAAGGTACAAACACTGAGTAGGGGATGTCTGAAATCATGCACTTCAGAGAGGGAAAAGATTTTTGGTGATCCTTCTGGGCATGCCGCCCAAAAAAATGTGTAAAAGGGTGGGGGTGGGGGTTGCGGGTGAGGATTGAAATATTTAAAAGACTGAAGACCTGCCAACTTTTATACATTTTGTGTAGGAGCACCACATTTTAACATCAGCGTACGCTGGGATATATGCCAAAACAGCTTTCTGTTTTTCTTTTTTATAATATAATCATAATAAAAACAGCAGATGAGCCATTCAACATTTGTTATGAACTCCTACGCCCCCTTCCTTTCATATCACAATCATATTTTGGCTAGTGCTTACGGTGCTTCAAAGACACAGGTACACCTTGCTTTTATTTATATATATATATGATCGTTCGAGATGGTCCTTGCTGCAGGAACAAAAGTCCAGGTGCTGGATCTGACCCTAACCTATAACCCTGAACCCTAACACATTATAGGTGATTATAGGCAACATGTTGAACACTCTTATTCAGCCTGGAACACAATGAATAGTTTCTATCCCCTTGACTTTTGGCTCAGGTCTGACACCATCGACTGGATTTATTTTTATTTTATATATATATATATATATATATATATATATATATATATATATATATATATATATAATATTTTTATGGACTTAATACAGTGTCCCTGGTTTCCATCAAGGACAAAGAGAAATGTTTTGTGTTAAACAAAAACAAACAAACAAAAAAAACCTCTCAGATGCTCCTGCGGAAACAAAGTTTTGAATATATCTGTTCTATAGTCTGTTTTTCAAATCACATACTTTGGAACTACTACTGTCTCGTACAATACAAACAAATGCAGAGTAAAAATTTAAATAACACATCAAGACAAATCAAGTATGGACACTTTTGCACCTGTCAAATCATGCACTGTAGGTGTGTAATACATAATGGACTGAACCAATGTGGCTACCCGTGACAATAGAAAGTAGAAAGTTTACCTGTGGTACGTCTGTGCTCATTTAATCTTAATACATTCACAGAGCAAGTGTTGCAATGATAAACACTCTTCATGATAACAGGTTCAGCCAGATATGGCTACTCAATGTTGATGATGTCAAAATGGTATATCTGATATAGTTTATATGCCCATATTTTAAATAAGGGATGTTTAATGCAATGCTACTATTTGTACATGTACTGTATCTGTTTTGTGCTCCAAATATTCATATCTGTATTTGAATTTAAATTTGAAACAGATGTGGTCCAAACCATTAGTGGTAATATGAACCCTACCACAATGCCTCTACATTTACTGGGAAACATTGGGGAGGGGGGAAAAAAACAGAGCTAGAAATGCCAACACTGTCAGCATGTCATAAATAAATGCTGTAAATGCATCATACAAGCCTGCGATGGGTTGGCACCCCGTCCTTCTGTCCCATGTTCTCTGGGATAGGCTCCAGACTCCCTGTGACAGTGTGTAGGATAAGTAGTATGGAAAATGTGGTTTTTGTTTGTCCCATGAGTATAAGGACCCAGAAAAATGATATATATATCAAATAAAAACTAGTCTTCTTAATAAAAACTAGTTTTTGACAAAACATTTTATAGTGGATAGTCTATTTGTGTCTGTATTTATATCCATTGAGAATATATTATGTTCAATACAAAAAGTTTCTTTTTTTTTTCGGGTGACCTTGTTCCAGGTCACCACAGCAGCTCACCTGTCCACATAAGTTTAACGCAACTGACACAACCCTCCCCATTTTCAGGGCTTGGGAACGGCACTGAGAGTGCACTGGCTCATACAACCCTTCAGTATCTGGGGTTGGTTCTCTGATCGGAAATCGAACCCTGGCCACGGCAGTGAGAGTGCCACATATTAGTCGCATTTTAAACCATCTGTCGACATAACTAGAATGCTGTGATGCTGTGAATACATCTGAAATATAGCGCAAACTCCAGCATTAACACCGCACATGGCCTGATGGAAACCATCATTACCACTAAACATAATGGACATGACCTTTGTCTGTTTTCATGTCTGGAGCTTTTTCATGAAGAAATGACTATAATGTATATAACGTATATCATAAATACCTGGTCTGCTTTGCTTATAATCGAATAAAGCATTGCATCTGGCCTGCACTACATAATGCATGAAAGAAACCCTAAAACATTCAGTAAACAGGAAGAGGTTAGGGTATGTCCCAGTGACAAACTTGTTAGAGAGTTGACATAATTCTTCATGTCCAAATTAAACTAAATCACTCTTTTGAGCTATTTTAATTATTTCCACTATTACTACCCTAGATCCCAGATTTCCGGAGGAAGGAGAGGTGGAGGTAGTTTTCTCAGAAAATATGACGAAAATTCCAGGTTTTCCACAAGGTAAGTTCGCTGATCCTGAAATCCTAACCAGTGCTACTGGACCGAATGAATAAGTATAAGACAAGGAATTTAAATTGCTTTGGTCATGCATTAAGACTGATACCCGTATTGTCCAGTAAAGGGAAGTTTAGGGGGAACATAAGAAGGAGATGAAGCAACAGTTCCTTTAGCTATAGTCATGCTCATAATTAACTAATGTTGTTGTATCATGTTGTATCAGGAAGATTGTATCAGGTGTGTATGTGTGTGCATTAGGGTACAAATACAAATTCATATTTCTGTTTAAAGTAGATGTGCATACAATCAGAAAAATAATCAGAAAACTTATGTACTGTACATGTCATGGTCTTGTTCTCTCATGCTGATATTAGTTACTCTGTATAAAGGTAGTGTTGGCTGGAAGAACAGCTCTGCAGTTTCCATTGACTACGACACACTGGATCCTCTAGTTCACTGGGATTCCTATGAAAACATTACGACAGAAGGTACTGTAGCCACACACACACACACACACACACACACACACACACACACACACACACACACATACATGTTCTTATATTTGTTTGTTCTTATATTCGTACAATGGTTGTGCTGTAAAACCAAAAGAATTGATCTGAATCAAGGGTATATGTTATATATTGCAGAGTAGTACACACAGCATGAGGATTAAAAAAAATGTCAGTCAAGTTACTTGATTCTTTTAACTTGTTTGCTGCAAACACTCAAATGTTCGTTTGTTAATTGTTTGTGTGTAGGTTTGCCATTCTCCAGTTATTCTCTCACCACTATTTACTGTACACTGTCAGTGGGCTCAGGATGTTGTTGTTTACAGGAAATTGAAGCTTTTGACACCAGTGTCTTGGGAATATTTACAGCATGTGGAAGTACAGTGGTGTGAAAAAGTGTTTGCCCCCTTCCTCATTTCCTGTTCCTTTGCATGTTTGTCACACTTAAGTGTTTCGGAACATCAAACCAATTTAAACAATAGTCAAGGACAACACAAGTAAACAAAAAATGCAATTTGTAAATGAAGGTGTTTATTATTAAAGGTGAAAAAAAATCCAAACCATCATGGCCCTGTGTGAAAAAGTGATTGCCCCCCTTGTTAAAACATACTATAACTGTGGTTGTCCACACCTGAGTTCAATTTCTCTAGCCACACCCAGGCCTGATTATTGCCACACCTGTTCACAATCAAGGCATCACTTAAATAGGAGCTGCTTGACACAGTAAGGTCCACCAGAAGATCCTTAAAAGCTACACATCATGCCGAGACCCAAAGAAATTCAGGAACAATTGAGAAAGAAAGTAATTGAGATCTATCAGTCTGGAAAGGGTTATAAAGCCATTTCCAAAGCTTTGGGAATCCAGCGAACCACAGTGAGAGCCATTATCCACAAAGTGGCGAAGACATGGAACAGTGGTGAACCTTCCCAGGAGTGGCCGGCCACCAAAATTACCCCAAGAGCGCAGCGACGACTCATCCAAGAGGTCACAAAAGACCCCACAACAACGTCCAAAGAACTGCAGGCCTCACTTGCCTCAGTTAAGATCAGCGTTCATGCATCCACCATCAGGAAAAGACTGGGCAAAAATGGCCTGCATGGCAGAGTTCCAAGGAGAAAACCACTGCTGAGCAAAAAGAACATCAAAGCTCGTCTCAATTTCTCCACAACACATCTTGATGATCCCCAAGACTTTTGGGACAACATTCTGTGGACCGATGATACAAAAGTGGAACTCTTTGGAAGGTGTGTGTCCAAGTATATTTGGCGTAGAAGGAACACTGCATTTCACAAAAAGAACATTATACCAAAAGTAAAATATGGTGGCGCTAGTGTGATGGTCTGGGGCTGTTCTGGGGGCTGCTTCTGCTTCAGGACCTGGAAGACTTGCCGTGATAAAGGGAACTATGAATTCTGCTGTCTACCAAGAGATCCTGAAGGAGAATGTCCGACCATCTGTTCGTGTACTCAAGCTGAAACGAACTTGGGTTCTGCAGCAGGACAATGATCCTAAACACACCAGCAAGTCCACCAACGAATGGCTGAAGAAAAACAAAATGAAGACTTTGGAGTGGCCTAGCCAAAGTCCTGACCTGAATCCTATTGGGTTGATGTTGTGGTATGACCTTAAAAATGCCGTGTCATGCTCGAAAACCCTCTAATGTAACTGAATTAGGACAATTCTGCAAAGATGAGTGGGCCAAAATTCCTCCAGGACGCTGTAAAAGCCTTTTGACGTTATCGCAAACGCTTGGTTGCAGTTGTTGCTGCTAAGGGGGGCCCAACCAGTTATTCGGTTTAGGGGCAATCACTTTTTTCCCACAGGGCCATGATGGTTTGGATTTTTTTCACCTTTAATAATAAACACCTTCATTTACAAATTGCATTTTGTGTTTACTTGTGTTGTCCTTGACTATTGTTTAAATTGGTTTGATGTTCCGAAACACTTAAGTGTGACAAACATGCAAAGGAACAGGAAATGAGGAAGGGGGCAAACACTTTTTCACACCACTGTAGGTTTCACTTACAAGGGAGATGTGGACCACGTACTTTCAATATACAAACACACACACACACAGACACACACAGATATTGACATAATCATTCGCATACATATAAATGAACATTTGGTTTGTCCCTAGTCCTGCAAAACCCTCTGGGGTCTTCTTGAATTGCCCTCCCTTCTTGTGCTATATTGTTGGAATGCTCATTGCTGTGGATTTAAGACATGAAACGGCTTTAAGACACAAACCAAAGTCCTGGAAAGACTCTCTTTTGTCCTTTTTGTTAATGGCTTTAATAAACGAACATCAGTTTAAAGTTACTTTTCTTATTCGTTTTTCAATTCAGTCTGCTACAATAATTTGCTGGGTCCACCAGGTGATGACCCCTGCTCCTTATACATACGTACAGACATACATACTACTACTACTACTACTACTACTACTACTACTACTAATAATAATAATAATAATAATAATTATTATAATAATTATAATAATAATTATTATTATTATTATAATTACTACTACTACTAATAACAACAACAACAACCATTATAATTAGTACTACTACCAATAATAATAATAATAATAATAATAATAATAATAATAATAATTATTATTATTATTATTATTATTATTGGTAGTAGTAGTAATTATTTTATTATTTTTATTATTATTATTAATTACGACTACTACTACTTCTACTACTATACAAGAACAAGGCAAATGCAACTTTAATTGCATGTGACAGTACATCTGTCAGCTTAAAATACTCATGAAGATATCATTTTAAACCCATTAAAATAATCCATGTACAGTGCATTGTTTGATAACCAAGAAAAGAAATAATTAATAGATTGTGGCAGTCAAACCTGTCACAACACACTATAACAGCAAAGACGGTTTTGTTCAGTGTTTATTTACATTAGCTAGCATAATTAAAACCCATTCAGCAGCTAATTGCTCCTGGTACAATGCCATCTAAATAAATGTCCTGAAAGTATGTATTATGGAAGTACTGAAACCCTGAATGTGAATTCTGTGCTAATAAATTACGCCAGAACACTATCTCTATCATTGGAATCAGCCATTCAAGAGAAGTTAACCATTCTAAAAAATCCTGTTTTTGACTATAGGGGTACATTAACATACTCACTGGCGTGTCCACTGTGTCAGCATATTATCCTGACTGAATCACCTGACTGAATCACTTGACTGAATCGAAATGTTCTAAGTACTGTAAACCATCCTTAAGTAAATGAACTGAAGAAAAGAAAAGTTCACACATGCAGCTTCTTGTTACAAAAATATGGAAAAAAAAAGAAACTAACACAAAAACTATTCAGTTTGAGTGATCCTGTGCCTACTGTAGCCGCAGATTCTTGTCCTTGGCTGGCACGAGTGGAATCTGATGTGGTCTTCTGCTGTTGTAGCCCATCCACCTCAAGGTTTGAGGTGCTTTTCTGCTCACTACGGTTGTAAAGAGTGGTTATTTCGGTTACTATAGTCTTCCTGTCAGCTCGTACCAGTCTGACACTTCTCCCCTGAGCTCTCATTCTGTGTAAAAGTTCAAACCAGCACATCTGGCACCAGCAACCTTACAACATTATTCCTCACAGCTTGCATGTAACAAACAGGAATGAATCTTCTATTAATGAAATGTTATATTTTACCACAATGTTTAATCTCCACCAACCTCACAATGTTGCCAGATATTGTTGTATTGTAATATAACCTGCCTCTGACCTTGATACAGCTAAAGAGATAATATTTAATGTTCATATAGATGGTAACGTTGACCTCAGTACACAAAGGTGTGGAAGTTCCCTTGTCATAGAAAGCATTGTAGAAAGCCATAAGGAGAAACTCTGAGACACAGAAAATCTTGCTTTGTGTGCTTCCAGTAATGCAGACTCCACGCCATGTGTACGCGACTGAGAGAGCGTTTGGGAGTGAAACATTTTTGGACCCATTTCGGGCTCCAGACAGAGGAAATAACAGGCCGGATATTTAAAGGCCGTCTGCTTTTCTCTGCCACTTTATGCAAAACAAACCCAAACACAAGTGTGTTTGTTTGTCAGAGGGCGGTGATTTACAGTTGATGCACATCTGGTTGTCAGTTTTGAACCACCTTGTAATTAGAGATGCCCGATGTTGAGAGAAATCCAGTGCCCTGATTTTAGGAGAGGCAAATTCATAGTACTGTATGCACATGTATAATGTTAATGGCTTGCTTTTGTGAGTCACATTTTGTAGTAATGCAGTGGAGTACATTTTGACATATATTTATTCCCTCACTTCTTGTTACTTTCTCTCATCTCCTTCACAATCCATCTTTCTCTCAATCCCTTTTCTCTCTCTTGTCCCCATGTGTCACGACCTTACCTTGCTCTTTGTGTCTTTACTACTTTTCTCTCCACCCACATGTAGCTCCACCTTCCTGTTTACATTCCCCACACCATATTTGGATGGCTCAAGGTCATGTGTGTGTGTGTAAGTGTGTGTGTGTGTGTGTGTGTGTGTGTGTGTGTGTGTGTGTGTGTGTGTGTGTGTGTGTGTGTGGATAAATCTTGTGCTGTAGACTTTTGGCTATTCTCAAAGGAATAACGTTTCCTTAGCTAGGATTCTCCTGTACATCAAGAGAGTCACTACACAGGCTTACCTGGAGAGAGGGAGGGAGAGGGAGAGGGAGAGAGAGAGAGAGAGAGAGGGAGAGGGAGGGATTCATATCACAGCAGAATGGGGCAACAGGGAAACTAATAGAAGGCAGAGAGAAAGACAAAAAGAAAAGTAGAAGAAAGAACAGACAACACAGGGGAGCTGTTATCACCTCATGTTAAAGAATGCAAGCTGCCCGCCCCCGCGTAGCTCTATGGAGAGAGTGAGGAACCAAAGAAAAGCAAGAAGGAGAGAGAGAGAGAGTCCGTGAGAATGGACACAAACCAGCAGGAGTGCACGGTTAGAACTTAATCCTTCTCCTCTTTTTTCCTCTGTCTATAGCTACCTGGTGTTCTTAAGCTTTTATTGGTTACAGTTCTTAATCTACTTAGATGCAGTATGCAGAGATGTTCGTGCAATAAACGACATTTATATGTGTGTAATCATTTATAGAATGAGAGGTGTGCGTTGTAGTATGTTCTCTAAACTCTATGGGAGTTGGTTTTGCAAATAATTGTCCAATGTCTAATGCGTGTGACTTTTTCAGAATTGTAATACCGATATGCAGAATTTTAATGGAATGTCAGTCAAGCAGGAATTAACAACAGCACTTACATACAGTAGTAATGCATTAAGAGTGATGCTTTGGGTATTTTGGTCATTTAAGAAGAAAATTAGTTGGGTCTCTGGAGATAATCATAATCCAACCTATGTAATATTATATATTATTATTATTATTATTATTATTAATATTATTATCTTTTTCTTTTCTTTATTTATATTTGTGTAACTACTCATAAGAAGTGTTATGTTAGCAACATACGAGTATTAGTGCGGTCACTTGGATACTGCTGTATGACAAAAGCCTTTTTGTATGACCATAAGTTCTGTCAAAGATGACCTCATGAAGAGTGGATTGTTGAGATGTGTGTGTGTGTGTGTGTGAGAGGAGAGAGAGAGAGAGAGAGAGAGAGAGAGAAAGACCGAGAGACCAGCCAGCTGTTAGTTATCATGTGTCCCTGGTATTTGGATTTCCATCTGTTGGTACTGTTTTTTGGTGATTTCTAGTTTAGTGATGTGAGTATGCATGTGTTTTGTTGCTGTTAGGTGTGTGTGTGTGTGAGTGTGTTGAACTGCACTAATACATTTTACAATAACTACTGTCTTTGCTCTGCTTTGTGGAGCACATCACCAGTGTTTCATGCTGAAGCATCACAAATTGGCTTTGAAGAGCACACGGACAGATACCAGCCTGCGCGGCTCATACTGACTGAATTAAGAGGCACTAGGGGATCATCCTAACACGGTCCAGAAATCCGAGGACAAAAGAGCAGGAACACTCAGAGAGCACCCTTGTCTTGTCTAATTTTTATGTGATCACAGAACATCATTATGTACGTAAGTTAAAAGCCAATCAATTAGTTTGAAGGCATTTTCCATTCTCGGTGTAGCCATGGCAACGTTGTGACCTTTAAAATTGAGATTGTATCACAGTTAAACTGAAAGAAAAGAACTAATTGATATTACATCACTCCAATGGTTTCTTTTTTTATCCATTCTGATGAAAACTTCTACACATCAACAAATTTCTAAGAAGCAAACTCGCTTGAAGGATATCCTCTGCAATATCATCACCTAAGAAGCAAAAACCGTAATCGGACGTATTGTAGATTGGAATCTCTTAGACTTAGGGTCAAGTATGCTGATTCCTAGTGGTTGAACATATGCCCTGGAATGTGCGGTGTATCCCGACATATGGAAGAGATTGATTAACTGCTGAGTTTGGAATGCCGTGTGTGAGAGAGCAGTGTGTAGGTAGTCTCTCACTGGGGTTAGGAGTGGAGATATTGGGGGTTGCTTTTTAACCCCAGACGTGTGTGATAGGAAAAAGTGATGTGAGTTTGTGATAAAGAATGAAACTCGGTGAGTGCATGTTTGGGTTTGTACAAGCTGCTGGTAGTTTGTGTGTGTGTGTGTGTGTGTGTGTGTGTGTGTGTGTGTGTGTGTGTGTGTGTGTGTGTGTGCTCATGCTTATGATGACCCCTATACATGTTTTGGTGTTGGAGTTGATGTATTCCTGTCTCATTATAAGAAATTGGAACATGAGCCATGTAAACTAACTATGAGCAGTTTCACCTGAAGTTGAGAGATCTTGGAAAAAACCAACAACTACAATTCAGGCCTCTTCTTTCTCTGCTTTTCTCTTCCTTCTTTTGCTTGTTTTTTCCCCTCATTGCTTTGTTGTATCATGTTCATTATTTATCATGTAGGATTACTCCTGTTTCACGCGTCCGTATACATTTGTTTTGCAAATTTGCTTGCGACGTGTGTGTGTGTGTGTGTGTCCTTTTTATTTGTAGAGCGTGGATCATAACTGCGTATGGGAGTTTGTATATGTGTCTATGTAAACGAGAGATAACACGTTATCAGGTCTGTTCGCTGTTCAGCTGCTGCGTGAATGATGTGCTGGAACACAGTATAGCGGTCAAATAAAAACAAAAGAGTGTGTTGTGTTTAACATGTCATGACATGTTAAAAACCCTTTATCAGTGTGTTGAAATTGTGTGTCTAGACTGTCAGATCTGACACACAGCATCAAAATGTGGAAGTCTACTGTAAGTCAGCAGAGGATTCTGTTGTGACCTGTACAATGTATTGTACCTTTAGAATATGAGTGTCAAGAAAATGTGTTTTAATGGTGTATAGTTATAAAAGTAGCGATTATAAATGGAAAGAGAACATGATAAACTGATAATAATAACAGGAGAGTGAAAACAGTAGGAAGATAGTTACATTCAAGCACAAAAAGGCCCATGATTAAATAAGCCTGATTATGCAATTTGACATTTTATACCAGAGAATTTAATTAGAAAATTTCTGGGATATCCATCCTTCTTGCTTATCCTATGCAATGTCGCAGGGAAGCCTGGAGCCTAACCCAGGGAACTCCCTACCTTGGCAGCGGTACCAACCCATCGTAGGACACAATCACACACACTCACTTTAGAGATGCGAATACAGCGCAGGTCTTTGGACTTGGGGAGGAAACCGGGGTACTTGGAGGAAACAACCCCAAGCACAGAGAGAGCATATAAACACCTCACTTACAGGGCGGAGGCGGGAATTAAACCCATAACGCCCAAGGTGTGAGGCAAACGTACTAACCACTAAGCCACCATGTCTCATTTCCAGGATTTGTTCATGTTAATTATTAGCAGTATAAACAATATATATGGAAATAGACACACAAACCCTTGAGCGTGCTTGGGGAGTTTCCTGGTGGCAGGTGCCAAAAAGAGTGACCCTGTCTAAAGTTATTTTTTTCTTTTATAGTTAACGTGCAAATGACTTTAAAACATTCTCTATAGTACTAATATGGTCCTTTAAAAAAATGAGGATTAGAGCATTATTCTGTTGTTGATTGTAATAATGTTGAAATCGGCCAGCCAGCCTTGCATGAGCCTAGCTCTCTCTCTCTCTCTCTCTCTCTCTCTCTCTCTCTCTCTCTCTCTCTCTATATATATATATATATATATATATATATATATATATATATATATATATATATATATATATATATAATGAGAGAGAGAGAGGGAGAGAGAGAGAGAGGCTATATATAAAAATCTATAATATTTATTCTCTGTATTTCACCCCCAGCTCAGCTGACTGAAAGCACACTGTCCTCCGTGAGCAGTGATTCTGGGCTCTCTGCTAACTCACTGTGTACCGGAGCAGCAGGCGCAGGACTCCAGAGCCAAGTCCAGAAAGCCACTTTTAGGGGCAGCATGGCAGAGGAGCAGCTTCGTGTGCATTTCCTAACCTCTGAAATTGCCATCAGGAGTGATGAAGATGAGAGAGCAACAGGGGAAAATTTCCATTATCTATCTTTTCACATGAATGGTAAAAGCACGAGTGCACAGCGAGAAACCAATATCCTAGATGATGAGGATGAACATACATCTGCTGCTACAGTTTCAGACTCTAAAGAAACAAGCCTTAAACTTCCTGGTTTGAGTAGATGTGAGTACTCAAAAGATGATGCTGGAGATGGGGTACACCCAGATAACACACAGACTAACACTTCCACATCGTCTAGCAGTGATCAGACACACATATGGGTGAAGCAGCAACAGCTAGTCTCTGCTGGTTCTTACATGTACACCATACAGTCAGATAGACTGGAACAGAAAGTGGAATCAGGGATTAAAAATGACTCTCTTGAGGCGGAACCAGAGGCAGACAAGGATGACGAATTTGCTTCCCTCGCTTTGGATATCGACCATTCAATTGAGCAGCTGAACCAGTTGATCCTAGACCTGGACCCAGAGTTTGAACCCGTACCCACACTGGCTAGGGGTCACATGACCTGCTCAACCTCTGTGCGCACCAATGGAGTTGGACACTTAGTTGGCCAAGCAAAATCCAGCCAATCAGGTAAGATTTCCCCAGTAACATGGAAGTATTATCAACTAATAAAAAAAAAAAAAAAAAAAAAAAGATGTTTATTTAATGTAAAGAGACACAAGAATATTTATTTTGTAGCACATATTTTTCTAATAGTAACTGCCTGTGCTTCTGAGTGTAACAGTACTGGTGTCAGATAGCAATGTGACTGAATTCTGGCAAACATCCAAAAAAGATGAAACATTGGGTTTTGACTAAACATATGTTTTTAAAAACATACTGTACTTTGACACCTCAACTTTATGAGTATAAACCATAAATGTATTTCACCAAAACAGTAGGAATTCTATTTATTTACTTTTTAATCTTACCTAGGTTATCTTTGTGATGATCGTGTTGTCGCAAAGATCGTGTTGTATTAGGAGCCAACAAAGTTTTACTAATGCTAAGGGAGTTTAACAGTTAGTTGTGTGGGGTTAAAGATGTCTATAACCTTCCTAGCTAAATGTGATTTCCTCACAAATGCCTGGCCACGAATGCCTGGCTTTGATCAAGTTGTTGGATAGCTACACAGACACGAGTCTAATCAGTTCAGTTTGTAAGCAGACACTTGTAAAATGTTATCAATGCTCCTGAACTTGCTTAAGATCACGTCAAGTCAAGTACGTTTAAATTATCATTCCTCTATATAGCTTGTATACATTGGAAACAAATGTTGTTTCTCCAGGTCTATGGTTTTGAGTACTATAGTCTAATTCAGAATCATGAGCATGCAATACAGGCCAGAGGCCTGCTCACACAAAAGGACTGCTCACACATCTTCAGACTGGACCTGCTGTGTTCAGGACATTTTTAAAGCTAAACACGTTTTAATGAGAACCTCTAGTTTACTTTTCAAGAGTGAATATAGACTGTATGACTGTGGGCCTTCAAAAAAAAGTCCTCTAAGATATTTGACTTTGCCCACTGTGTAAGAAAGATTGAAAGAGCATTGACTCACTATGTGCTTTCGTAACTTGGAAAGCTTATGTTGGCTCGAGTGGATTTATGCACGCACACACATATACAATGGACCTCTATGTGGAACCCTGAACAGGTACAGCTAAGGAAAATAAACTCCCTCACACTGGAGTGTATCACCACTGGCAATCCTTAATGTGCACTTGTGTGTGTGTGTGTGTGTGTGTGTGAATAATATGTACGTTTGGGTGTGTAAACATCTAGGATTAGGGTCAGGGCAACTGTGCTGTTTCACTTTGAGTTTCACCAAGTTCTTTCTTTAAACTTGGCACAATGGCAATACAATCAACTCGAATGCAAAATCTGTCCCTTTGTGTTAAACATCCCATGATCTTGATTCTCTAAGTCCTTGGAATTTAGTATGGAACATTTCTATGATGTGTTAAATTGATAAATGTGAAATTATTGGCCTGCGATTATCCCAGTATGTGCATGCAGCTTTTCAAATAGGGTAGATATTACATTTTAAACTTGGAATCGAAAATGAATCCGATTTCAGCAATGTAGCCTGTGTTCCAGGTGTGCGTCTCTCACCTTTGCACTTTGAGCTGTATCACTTTATGCTATGGTTATGAACATGTACTTCTTGAATTCCTTTCTTTGCTCCATTGGTGGCAGATGTTATACTCCCAGAGACGTATCATCTATAAATAATGAGTTTTATCTACAAACATACTCAATTCGCTTTTTAACTTATTGGAACATACAGTATCTATCCAAAACCAGAACTTCCTATTCAGAAAGTTTTAAGTAACCTGACCATTAGGTTCTGTAATTCCTTACTCATATCCTCAGTTTGTGCCCTTGCACATTCCTGAACAAGCTTTCAGGGAAAAGGTGCAATGACCCCAGTTTAGATAGAAATAGAACGGATGTTTATACAGTAACTCGGGAGTACGTCCTGTTGTGTGTGTGTGTCTCTCTCTCTCTCTGTTTGAAGATGCATTGCTTAAGAGCTTCGGAATGCATTTGAAGACTTACTTTCGCCATTGCTTTGTTTTACAGAGGTATGAGATACTGGATGTCATGCTCACTGAAGGAAATATCAATGTATATCTATAGACTGTCAGATAATTGTTATAAATAATATTGTGATTATGGTCCACTTGTTATTCACTGTAATTCTTACTGTTAGTTGTTGTCAGAAGCCATGTCCAGCTTAAGGTTTCCATAATGAAATAAATTTCACATCATTTGTAGAAGAAGAAATTGTCTTTACCGGAATGTGTGGCAAAGTTGCATACAAAAAGGTCAGCGACGGCTGCAGCCCAAAACGGAGAGGGTCGTCTAATGCAGCAGTTACAGTAAAGGTGTTTTATATCAAATATAGCCAAAGGTCGCAAACGATCTGAGTTTATTCTGTTCATAGGGGAGCCTGGACCCGATCTCAGGGAACTCAGGGTACAGTCGTACACACACTCATACAATACGGACAATTTGGAATTGCCAATTAGCCTGTAGTGTATTTCTTTGGTCTAGGGGAGGAAACGAAAGTAACGAAGCACAGGAAGACCATGCAAACTCCATGCACACAGGGTGGCAGTGGGATTCGAACCCCCAACCCCAGAGGTGTGAGGCAAATGTGCCAATCGCTAAACCACCCTGCACCCTTTGGTATGTCTTCCCTCTTGATAAAGTTTCAGGTCTGTCAAAGTCAGTGTGTAAGGGTAATTTTGGGTTGGAGCAAGGTAATGGATTGTACTATATATCAAGAAGTTCAATCGCACAGGATTCTGTGAATAGCCAATGAAAACTGAAAATGCAAGAAAAATACATTCAGGAAGTATATTAAGAACAAATTACGATCCAATTTGAAGCATGTGAAAGGATAGCAAGCTTGCTCAATTTGGTTAGAATATGTCTCTGAGGGTATGACAATTCTGGATATCTTGTTGATTTGCTAACATTTTTTTAGTCAGTTCAAAATTGTGGAGTAAAGAAAGTTGTTAAGAGAGCCAACTCTTTAGGCTGAACAACTGCCGATAGATGTACTTTTCCCAGTTGTTTAGACAAATAACAATCTGCATCCATGACGCTCAGCTTGCACCAACAGTTTCAACTGATCACTATTCAATAATGTGTTTGATCAACAACAGTATAATGTGTAAATGTGTAGGAACATTTTCTCAAGACCAGAACAGTACATTCGTCCATTTCATAGTTTCTTCCATGGTGTTGTGTTGCTTGTGCAAAATTTCAGCAGTTTTAAGCATATGCTTAAAAAGCAGAAAAACGCAGAGCATTTCAGGTATAGTAGTGAAACTTTGCAATAACAAATGGTGTTGTCACAGGTCAGGCCTGTTAGAAACATAATATATTATTTTTTATATATTGTACAAAAAATATACAGTACAATTGTATATATGGGCATGGTGGCTTTGTGTTTAGCACATTTGCCTCACGCTTCTGGGGTTGGGGGTTCGATTCCTGCCTCTGACCTGTGTGCTCAAAGCTTGTATGTTCTCCCCGTGCTTCAGGGTTTCCTCCAGGTACTCCAGTTTCCTCCCCCGGTCCAAAGACATACATTGTAGGCTGATTGGCATTTCTAATATGTCCGTAGTGTGTGACTGTGTGTGTGATTGCGCCCTGTGATGGGTTGGAATCATATCCATGGTGTCCCCCGCCTTGTGCCCCATGTTCCCTGGAATAGGCTCCAGGCTCCCCGCAACCCTGTTTAGGATAAGCGGTCTGGAAAATGGATGGATAGGCCCCACCCCTAAATTAAAACTATTCAAGAGGGACCAAACCCAACACATTATAATGACTGCGGAAGGTGGTGCTCACCTCCAAGGTTCTGACTCTCTGTGGTCATTAAAAATTCCTCACTGGCCATTATCTATCATGGCCCCACAATAATCTCCATCCCTGATTTTGCTACATCACTCTCCTCTCCTTTCCGCCAATAACTGGTGTGTGGTGGGTGTTCTGGCACACTGTGGTCGCCGTCGCATCATCCAGGTGGATGCTACACACTGGTGGTGATTGACGAGATTTCCGCTGCATATATAAAGCGCTATATAAATCTAAGGAATTATAATTATTATAATAACATTGTCACTCTAATCCTTGGAATACTCAGTGACTCTGGAATTCATGGAATTGCTATTAAATGTCTAATTCTCTTTTTTTTTACTTTCTCTTTCTTTCTCAGGCTGGAGGAATAATCCGATTACTAACGCTACTAATGAGCCTGCATCCAGGTGCAGCGACGGTGATATTTTACAGCCGTTATCAAAGACTGCTGTCTACAAATCATCTGAGGTACAAACACACACACACACACACACACACACACACACACACACACACACACACACACACACACACACACACACACATTCATCATCCATGTACTCATACAGTGCCCCCTTTATAACCGGAGTATGTTTGTCATGCATTATGATTAATTCCACCTGCATGTAGAGTAAACATTTGGCCTGCTTTGTGTGTGTGTGTGTCTCAGTGTGGAGGTCTGTATGCTAGTGACACAGTGGACTATGGGGATTTCAGTCCTGAGAAAGACAGTCTGTTATGGGTGGATCTTAACCAGTCTCCCCTGACACCTACATTTCCTGTGACACCACCTACACCTTACGGTAAGTCCTAGCAGACTGGCATCAAGAGACATGATTCATATAAATATATGATTCTTTGAATAAGATTCAAATATGAATGATGAAATTGATGTCGTGATAGTGTATTGTATTAGTACATGAGGTACATTATCACATGTATTATTGATGCTTTACTCTTGGCATCTTAATTCAGAATGAATAAAAGTATCCTATAAGTAATCAAAGTAATATATACAGTGTAGATATTATATTTACTACCATCACCAATGTCCAGTGTTATGGTTACAAAATAAAACTAGATATGCAAACACTTAACTGACTCACTTATGCATAAACCGAACAGCGTGCTCCGAAATGGTTTATTTTGTTTATAGATATGATGTCAGATTTTAGAAACCATGCCTGCTGAGGTCCTGTGGACAAGCCAGAAGGCTTTTGGAAAAATGTTTTATGGACTAATGAGACTAAAATAGAATTTTTAGTTCAAATAAGAAGCACTATGTTAGGAGAAAGGAAAACACTGCATTCCAGCATAAGAACCTTATCCCATTTGTGAAACATTGTGGTGGTAGTATCATGGTTAGAGCCTGTTTTGTAGTAATAGGTAGTAATATATCTACAGTGTAGTTATAGTTCTACACTGTCCTGTTGCTTTGATGTCAATAGTTTAAAATTGTTTAATGCTTTATTTAGATAGCCCACTTGAGACACTATGGAAAGTAGATGCTTTTCTTTCTCTATAGATGCTTTTCTTTAAAAAAATCATATAAAAATATTTATTGACTAGGATGGGGTTGGTTGTCACAGCACTTATATCTGGTACACCAAGGGAGGCTTTTAAACTTTTTTTGGTCAACCCAGTCTATTGTATGCAAACGTTCGCATTCAGCTATTTTCTACAACACCATCTATATTGTATGTTGGATATCAATGTTCTGCCACTAGCTAGCAATATGTTGCTATGCAACATGTCAGAATTCAATCACTTGAATGCTCTGTAAGTCACGTTCTGCACCAAAATCATTTAACCAAGATAACTTCTACCATTACTCTTTTTGAATGAGCTCAATATGTAATAAATCATTTTAACTCTTTTTTTCAAGTGTATTTTTGAGCGTATTCGCCACTTCATGCTTAATGTTCGTGTTTTTCACAAACCAAACGGGCTCGCACGTCGCATGCTAACGCTTTTATTTTCAAAATGTGGATAGTTTCTACCCTGTAAATTCTTTCAGATACTAAGAATACAGAAAATTCTGCATTTTAAAAATACCTATGTTATCGTACCTCATTACTATGTGACCTGCAAGCCTATTTGTGTTTACAGAGAAGAGGTGAAGGTCCAACCACAAACTTTACGCATGAAGTGGACAATGCTCAATATGTATAAAAAAAAATAAAAATGATTTAATACGTATCGTTCTTATTCAAATAGTGTCATGGTTGCTTGATATGTTGCTTGTGCCAGAACGTTGCTGTTCAACATATAGAAGCTGCTGCAAAAATGTTGCATGCAAACATTTGTTTCACGGTTAAAAAAAATTATAATATCAGAGATCTTCAATCTTCTTACCTTCTCACATTCTGCAAGAGGTTTGATGTTTTTTTTTTTCTTTTTTTTTGGACGGATGTTTTTTATGCTTAAAGAAAGAGATATGAACACACCTTGAAATGAGCTAAAATGTGGGCAAAGTGGAGTGTCCTCTGAATTTATTATTTAAAGTAATGCATTTCTTCAATTGTGTTTCCTCTGAATGCGCATGAAATCTTGGGGGGCGTTTCACTCTGACAAATTTGAGCCACAGCCTCACTTCTACTTACAGTTCTGTGTATTTTTTCTGACCTTGACTTGGTCTGTGGCATTTGGTTCCACAAGCAAACCGACATTTGTTAACAGCAAATCATCTGATTGTGTGTGCCAAAAATGAAACCTTATACTGATGTATTTTTATCTTTTAAGACAAGTGGCTTAGACCTGCTAGCCCATTTACTGTACACCAGCTGCCCCTGGCATGAATTGGTTTTCATTTATGTGCAGAAATTTTTCTATTTATGTGCATCCAAGTGTCTATATAAACTGCAGTCAGTATCTACATTGTTCATTGTTACACTGTTGGCAGTATGCCTGTCAAAGAACCCAGCAGAACCAGGCTGAGATTGTACGTGAGCTTTTGCTGTTGTTGTTGTTGTTGTTGTTGTTGTAGACAGACTGGAAGTGTAAAATGCAAATGAGAAAATATCAAAAGAAAGAAGCTTTGCAGCAGGCTGTTTCTTCTAGCTGGCTCATCACCACACAGCCTTGTTTGTGTCCACATCTCTGTCATACACACACTGAAAAACACACACCAGACCCCCCCTTCATTATTATTTTGTTTACTTCTAAGTTTGGCATGAAATGACTCTGACAACCAATCCCACATTCCCTGTATACAAAACCTAATATCTCACCATGCTATTAAAATAATTTCACAATAAGATATAATAACAAAAGATATAATAACCAGATTGAATGGTTTAAGGTCTGGCATTGCTTCATCAATAGCCCTAAGCTTGTTCAAGAGATTCGTTCATTCGTCACCTTATTGGGTGTTATCAGTTTGCAGAAAGTTTTTTTCCCACCTGTTTATATTCTATAAAACAGTCCATCTACTCCACAGAGTCACATTGGAATGAATATAGCAGCTGCAAAAAAAAGATTAGTTTAGACCCCACATGACCAATGTAATATATCCATGTAATCAGGACAAATGTAACGATACAGTATATTCTAGAACATGCATGGAAATACTGTACGGCTTGTATATGCTACTTGTTCTAAACCAAGTGCAACTTGTAAGTGAATTGATGTGTGTATTTTGTTTCTATCTTGTATTTAACCAGTAAAGGGTGTGTATGACTTTTCCCATGTGAGTCTCAGCTCTCAGCCCAGCCCACAGCACCTGGTCTCAAGGACAACACAAGGTAAACTTAGCTCACCTGTCTGCTCTTATACAGGAAACAATTAAAACATTGTAGTATCTGCTCTCATAATGATTAATCAAATCAACTCTGTTTGAAGAACCTCAAAACTGTACCACGTCTACAGCTCAAAATTTCGAATTAACTGTACTTTATGAACAATTTTTGCACAGACTGATTCACTACTGTGCCTCATGCAGCTGGTCTTATTTCCTTTGATACTCCATGCACTATTGCGACCTGTAATATCACTCAGGGTTACTGGCATAGGGCTCATTAGAGCACACAGATAATGACTGCATTGTGTGTGTGTGTGTGTGTGTGTGTGTGTGCGTGTGCGTGCATGCAGGCAGATATACATGCTTGCTTGTCGTGCAAGTATGAGATAACAAGAACAAAGTATTAACCAAATGCTTTCGTGTGCATTTTAGAGAAGTATTCCACAAACTCCCCAAAATCAGCTCCCTCAATAAAATGTGTTTAGCTTCCAAAAGTAGCTCCTTCTGCTACAGGAAGTGGCCTTGTGAGCCAGGAAATGGACATCCTGTACCACAACCAGGATTTTTTTGTTATTGTTTTAAGGATGCACTATACATGTCTCCGCGTCTGTGGACTGAAACCCTTTAGTAGAATTATAAGCCGTCTTATAATTCTGCAAAATAATTAAATTGAGGTCTAGGGAATTTGGAGGCCAAGTCAACACCTTGAATTCTTTGTCATGTTCCTCAAACATTCCTGAACAGTTTTTGCAGTGTGGAAGGGCGATTTGCTGAATGAGGACATGATGTAAAAGAAATTGGGATTGAGCAGACCAGACCACCTTCTTCCATTGCTCCATGGTCCTGTTCTGATGCTCACATGCCCATGGTTAGATGGTTTGCTCTTGGGCTGAATTTGCTTGGATGGCCAGTCCTGGACAAATTGGCATTTCAAATCTGCACCATTTGTAGATGATTTTTCTTACAGGCGGAATGACAGCATCCTCAAGCTTTTTTCTGAAGGCCGTACAGAACTCTTTAGAACTTGACACAATGACACCTCAATAGCAAAGGGAACACCAGACACTAGATATGAGCGCGGTATAAATGAGACAGGTTCCACCTGCACTCCCTAAACAGGTTTTAATCACTGGCACCCAATCCTGAACACCTGACTCTATATTATGTATTTGGAGGTGTGATCATTATAGGGGAGTACTTACTTTTTTCCATGTGATGGATCTGTATTTTGTTCATTTAAATTGTGAAAATTACCACAAAATGTCAGTTTTATGTGTCATTTGATAGAGTATATCACCTTAGGATCAAATGTTTGCTTGTCCAAATATGTTTTTAAATGTTTTAAAATGTTTAAAAATATGTTTTTCACATGACCGTATATAAGAAGCGCTTTGCTTGCACAACTGACGAGACTTTTATCTATAACATGCTGTTTTTCTGGAAACATTGGAAACATGTACTGCGTTTATTTATTTATTTCTTACTACAGCCACTATAGTGTGTATATTGAACTGAGAAATATGAAGTGGATCAATTACATGAAACACAAACAGACAAGAAAAGGGATGAACCTCTGAGGTCCCGAAGTCAAATTATATGTGGTTCCTTAACAACTCTCCATGTTTCATTTTAAAAATAAACACAAGGAAAATAGCAGATTGTGAAAAACCAAGTAGTCACTAACAGAAGAATCTAAATATTTACTGAGTTACTTAGAGAGAGAGAGAGAGAGAGAGAAAGAGAGAGAGAGAGAGAGAGACACTGATTCAGTGAGTGCAGTAGCTCATACCTTTTTTCCATTTCTTCACAAACGTAACAAATCTAAATAAACAGCATTGTTATGCTTGTAGTAACACGTAGGGGTAAACTATATCAAACATGCTCTATAATAAAGAATTTCAATTTGATTAAGATGAAAATTGTTTATATAATTGGATATGCAGCTGTGTACATAAACATCAATGGATGGCGCTGGATTACTTTCATAATGAACACTGATCCTCCTTATCAAACGTACACAGCTGCATATGGCAAATTATATAAACAATTTGAGATGATGCACGTTTTATTCTTTCTTATAGTGCATATTTGATTTAGTTTACCCATACCTGTTTGTTAATACAGTAACTAACCCGCATGTACTAACGTGTACTTAAGGTGCTTGTTATTCACACGAGTTCATAAGACTCACGTCGTAGTTAAGGTTAACTCTTCATTCGTTTGTGATTAGTACATGCCTTAACTCATCATTAGTTCATATTTAAGTAAGGGTTAATTCAGGTATTAGTGCATGATTATTTATGTGCTGTTATTGTAAAGTGTTACTGTTTTTAGTCTTACAGTAGATTATGTGGAGGGTCTGTCATACTATACTCTTACAATAGGAACTATAATGTATTAGAACTAGCTCATTGATAGAAACTTATTGTTTATGTTACTGTCAGAGTGGCTGCTGTAGAGAGTTTATGCACACCTTCTGATTCAAGAATGCTATAAACACAGCTGATTTATGGTAGTTATTATTACCTTTGGCTGTTTAAATAGTGAAATAGCGAAGAGCATTACCTATCATTATAGCTTCTGCCAGGCTGAATATTGAGACTTGTAAGTGATGTATTTTTTTTTCCTGATGAATACTGACAATAGTGTAGCCTGTTTTTTTTTGTTTTTTTTTTGCCTACATGACTTATCAACTATTGAATTTCAAATTATTATTATTATTTTTTTTAATCAACACTAATTAGTAATCCTACAAAGTAATAAGATGGTCAGTTTTGTTCTCAAAAGCAATATGTATTCCAGGAAGGGTTAAGAATTAAATAATGTTTTACAAGTTTAGTTTTAGGCACTGTAGAGAAGTGGACAAGAGCCTGTGTGTGTGTGTGTGTGTGTGTGTGTGTGTGTGTGTGTGTGTGTGTGTGTACACAAAGAGCAGATGTTTTGGAGTGCTTGCACATGCCACTTGAGAGGGGGGGAAAAAAGCGAGCATACGGACATCAGTAAGCGGACATCCTAACCTCTGACCTTTTGCTTGGACAGGACTGATTGTGAAGGTCTGCAGGATGCTTAGTGAAAAGCCTGAGAGTCATCATGAAGTCATGTGTTAATGAGCCTAAAGTGCCCTTTCTCTCTGTCCCTCGGCTTCGCACCAGGCGGGGGCAGTCGTCTACCTTCCTCCTCAGACCTTCCCTTGCTCTCTCTTTCTGTCCGTCCATCCCTCCCTCCCTCCCTCTCTCTCTCTTTCTCCCTCCCTCTGTCCCTCCCTATGTCTCCTCAAAGCAGTCACTCAATGGCACATTACTCTAGAAAGAAAGGATGGAGTAGTTTTCCATCTGGAGGCTCGCAGATCTCCGCCAACTCAATGACTTCATTCAATCTGGGCACGCACGAAAAGAACGTGTGAGAGAGAGAGAGAGAGAGAGAGAGAGAGTGTGTGTGTGTGTGTGTGTGAGAGAGAGAGAGAGAGAGAGAGAGAGAGAACAGACCGTAATTGTGTAACATGCTGTTATTATTTGTGTCAGAAAGAAGAGCATAGCGAGAGAACAAAGACAGTGAACTTTAGGGACAAAGACATACTTTCAGTGATAGTGGGAGAGAGAGAGAGAGAGAGAGAGAGAGAGAGAGAGAGAGAGAGAGAGAGAGAGAGAGAGATCTTCGAGACTTCACATAACAACAGGAGTCAGCTTTTTTGTGTTTAGGAATCTCCCATGAGGATTTCCTCATCATGACTGCTTCTCTAGGTATGTGTGAAAAGTACTTTCTATACATTTACAGTATGCAAAGTTAGTGTTTTTTATATATATATATATGTGTGTATGTGTATGTGTGTGTGTGTGTGCTAATGAATTAGCCATTCGCTGTAGCCGTCTCTGGCAGGCTTGCATTGTCTACTCAGACAGCAGGCAGTGTAAGAGGATCCTCATCCTTCTAGAGTAGTTCTCTGCTCTTGTCTTTTCTTTCTTTGCTCTTCTTCTGCTCTCTCGTTATATCTCATGCGCTGATAATCTGATGTTGCAGATTCCAACACACGGAAATGTGTGTATTTACAAACAGGCTTTGGAATGCCACTGCGTTCATATGCAGATGTCTGATCTGGGCCTCCTCATAACCTCCCTCCACTGATGTTTGACAAGTTCTTGTGTGCAGAAGAAACTTTGAGCACTTTCATTGCTGTAGTAATGTAACTGTGGATTTATAGCATGTATTTTTATCTGCAGTTCTATGGATTTTTTTTTCTTCCTTTTGAAAACTCTTCCTGTTTTGCCCATTCCCCCAGTTTTGGAGAACCTCCAGATAAGTCTGCAGATCTGGACAGATAGGAGTAGCTTGTAAACACAATTAAAGCACATTAAGAGATTTGGCTATTGCTACAAGTCCATGCCTCAACGTTACACTGCAAAAATGTATATCTTAGTGATTAAAAATATCTTGAATATAGACAAATTCGGCTAATATTTCTCTTAGATAGATTGTTTTAAAGGGGCCTTATTATGCAATGTTCACTTTTAAATGGTGTTTGAACATACACAACCACCCTATAATGGTAAAAATCAACCCACACCTTTTATTCCCAGTAAATCATAAACAGTTTGTCAAAATTAGCCATTTACATTTTCTCCCTAAACGTAATGTCATGTTGGAACAAGCCCCACCCACGACTCTGTCCTATTAGCACAGATCCTCCCCTGAGTGAGCTGCACATAGTCTGCCATGTTCTCCGTGCTGGAGCAGCTACATTGATAAGCTACAGTAATAAGAAGAATGTCTCAGCTTCGTAAGCTTTGTAAATGTTCTGTTGTTGATTGTAAGAATGACATAAGAAATGGACATAAGAGTCGTCATGTACTCCCAGGATCAGAACCACTGAAGACAGTGGGGAAATTTTATTTTTCGAGGAAATGTGCCCCAAAAATAGCTTCCAAATACCAAAAAAAAATTAATAATTTTATACCAGACTTCTTTTTGAATGAGCTTATTAGCAGATTCCATAGCTAAAGTAGTATCCGAAGCACGAGCTGTTCTCTTCCAGAAGGGGGGCAGAGGGCAGCAGCTCACTTGCTCATTTAAAGACAGACAGCAGCATGGTATAATAAATGATCTGTGTGGTATTTTCTGCAGTGCACGTGTGTGTGTGTGTGTGTGTGTGTGTGTGTGTGTGTGTGTGTGGGTGGTATAAATATTGCCCATGATTTAAAGGCCTTTGAAAGTCTGCATGTCCCACATCAGCCAGTGCGTTTTTGTGGAAAATAATCCATTTGAATTTTGTGTGGCTCTCTGTGGTACGTAACCTTCACTCAGATTATGAGAAATAGAGAATGAGGTTTTGCTGTGCAGCTACTGTACAGTATGTAAGAACACAAGACACTGAAATCAGACAACAGGTGGACTCCTTAGCATTTTAGGCAGCGAAGTGTATGCTGATCTCCTGTATCTCCTCATCTTGCAGCTGACTATGCTAGAATGTTCACTGTATATCTTTCTTTTACTGCTGGAAAGCATGGGTTTATGTGGATCTGTGTATGAAAAGGAGTGCAGGAGTCCTCAAGTATCTCAGAAGCACTTGGAACACTTGTTGCTTTCAATCACAAGTGATTTACAACTGAAAGACAGTTTCATCATTGACTTTCATGACAATTGGTGGATCCTAAAGCTGCATGTTTAATATCCATTACGTAAAGCTTTCTTCTTTTTATGGCTATGCCTACTAGGCAGTGAGATACAGAAGTGAGGTCAGTGCCTTTGAATTGCAGAGAAAGTGCAAAAACACATGGCCATTACACCATACAGACTCTCAGCCGTTTCTCTTAATATGCTTTCTCTTAATCAAACCAATGAGGCTGCTTTTTAGCCTGCCTACTTTTGGTGAAATAATGCATCGGTTCTAAATGTGCGCCATTTTAAACTGGCATTTGGAAGAGTTCTAGGGAGCAAAGCCTAGAATGAGACACACACGTATATAAAACCCTACAAACCACAGCAGTTACAGCTAAAGATAAAGCATTACGAGTACTATATTCTGTTGAAAGATATGGTTTTGTGGGTTTGTCCATTTTTTTTTCCTAAATTATTTGTAGTTATTTATAGTATATTCAGAACAGTTATTTAGAGTCAGAGAGTGGTTCCTTGATCAAATTGTTTCATTCAGGAACAATATTTACTCAGGAAGGTCTAATTTGATTTACAGGATGGGATCATGGTAAGCACTCTTAGGCATAAGTAAATGTGTCTGCCATTTCCAATTTGCTAGTATTCTTAGTCGTTGGTTTAGATTATACATGAGCAGCGATGTTTTTTTTTGTTTTTTTTTTAGACATAAAGCGGCAAAGGAAGGGCAAGAAAACACAAAGCGATGTCAGAACCTTATTAAGTATAAGACGAGGTGGTATGTGAAGAACATTTATTTGTCTGTGCAAGTTAAAAGATGACATACTGCCATTACTGTACTGATCTTATAGTCACACTATTATGCTTAATGTTCGGGGATATAGCTACTGAGCTATTGGAAGAGAATTTAAATCAACTTCAGCTAGATATAATTCGTTAAGTCCGTTTGAATTGCATAAGGGTAATTATTGCAAGGGGAGCAACTGCCACCCATGTTGCTTTGTACCTATACATGGGTATAAACATGCCAGGTTCCTTTACTGTAGTTTGTGCCTAGATCAATGAATAATCTCTTTCATAAGCAATGGTGAAAGATGAATTTAAGGAATCATGAATGTTTTTATAATTAACAGAGTAGACGATGGCTATCCTTGTTAAATGCAGAGCATTCCGTTAGGTCTGATGACGTTATGGGGAAAAAAAGAGCTTAACCAAGAAAATGATTCATAGCGCTACAAATAATTCATATTAATAATTCATAATAATATTTGACTAGTGTGCCATACTATTGCACTAACCATTATGCAGGTCCAGAAATTTTCTCATCTTGCTTACCCCTCTGTCTCTCCTACCCCCACTCATTTTCCCCGGTGCAGCTTTGATCACAACAGCTGAATAGTTTTCAACTTGGCTGTGTGTGTGTGTGTGTGTGTGTGTGTGTGCGGGCACGCATTCCTCCTGTGAATGGTGAGTTTGTTAAGCCTATAACAAAGTCGTTCTTTGTCTTTCTGGTATGCCAGAGATATAATCCAGAGGGACTCTGTTGTTAGAATAAATAATTGACACTCACACCCTTTTTAATCCTTTGCAGCCTCTCAAAATCCTGCAAGATAAGAATTGATTGAGTTTATAGAACATATTTTTTAATAACATGTGATGTAGTCACTTGCTAAAAATATCTCTGGCTGTCTATGGGCTGGATATATGTAGTCGGGTGTTAGTATTGTATTCTCTAAAGCACAGAGATTCCTTTGTGTGCCCCGTTCTCATACCAAACAGCAGAAGAACCCCTAAAAGAAAAGACCCACAAGAAGCAAACACTTGATTTCTCCTGGTTAGACATAGGTCTGAACTATTGGAAGACTGTTTTAATGCTCTTTATCAATCAAGCCTTAATTTTCAAAATACTTATTGCAATTTTTTATTATTATCCCTATAAACATCAGGAGGCAAGTCTGAGTGGACTTTAATCAGCTTCTTGCTGTAATTTGATTTTTTCCCCCCTGGCTGTTATCTTGTCACCCCATGTTTAGTAGAGCTTATTTGATTTCCTGATGATGAAGGATTGCATGCAATAACGCCATAAAATGAAATGATAAGAGAAACTAACCAATAACCAATAACACAATAACCAATAAACACAATGACAGAAACCCATTACACAAGGTTACATGCTGACAATTCCTGAAGCTAGATATCTTCCAAAGCCATATTTGGTGTCTCCATTTTCAGCTGTGCTGTAATATACCCCTCCTGATCTTAGTGTGTTGGAATGGACCTGTTGTGAGTAATGCTGCATTCCATTTTAACTTGTTACTCTGAATGTCCAACCTCAGACTAGAAAAAAACACATCCTACTTGGAAACTTGGGGAGGTCTGCTCAACCCAGAGTTCAGCAAGTGACATCAAATCCACATGGCTGCTCACAGAATCAACAGTCAGGCATCAAAGTAATGCTTCTTAACTTTAAAGTATTTGTATTAGATCAATAAACATATGATATATTTGATTGTTACATTTATAACACTGACTATACAGATTGCTTTGTTGAAGAGTAACATATTTACAGCAATTTATGCTCTGCAAAGAACCTTCTTCGTGTCAAGAACTATTTTCATAGTATAGGGTTCTTGAGCTGAGCTATATTGTTCTTTGGAGATTGAAGAAATTCTTTATGTTTCATTATAGGTTCTTCAGAGCAGTGTATTGGTTCTTCAAAATATCATCCCTTAACATGTTAAAGTGAACTCTGTAAGGTTCTTTGTGGGACTGGAAAAAGTTCTCCTGGCATCAGTCTTAAGAACCATATTTTCATTCCTTAAAACAGTAGCTAAGGGCTTTTTAGAGAACTAAAATGATGGTTTCTTTGTAGCACTGCTGTAAAGAACCTTTTCTGGGTTCTTTAAAGTGCCAATAAATAGATGATTCTCACTTGAGAGTAATAGGTTCTTTGTGTAATTTAAGAGTTCTCCTAAGTCATCAGGCTGAAAAATCATTTTTGGTTCTAATCGGAACCTTTATTGTTGAGTGTAGTATGGAATCTTCATCTTCCCAAGGACCGGTTCAGTCCCACAGGGTCATTTATCATCATGATACTTGAGTCTGAGATTTTATTAAGAGAATCAATATCAGTATTTTTTTGTTCTTTCAGATTATCAAACTAAATCCTATCCCTTTTCATCCATACTCTGTTAAATGTATCCCTCTTGAGTTCAGTTCCACTGGATGACCCTATAGGGCTCTGTGTAAATAGCACTTGGAATTTCAAAGCTTTTGGGTATACACTTTGAGGTTTGGGTTTGTAGGCTGAGTCAATTTTCTTTAGTATATCCATCTGGGACCTTAATGTCAGTCACCAATTTTCTTTGCTCCCAAATGTCTGTTTGTCTATGTACATATACTGTGACCATGGCAAACTTTGTTATTATACAATGTTGATGGTAATGACTGGGATACGTTGTTCCGTCTTTCCACCTCTGAAACCTGACTGACCTTTAATTGAACCATTAACATTTGAATTTAACAGCCCACTGCACCATATTATATATGTACCAAGTGTTGATGTTTACTGTAAATGATTGTCTATTCTGTAAATTATTGTATATTATGTATATTAAGTATTGCATATTGAATATTGTCTATTGTGTGAATTGTCTTCTCTGTTGATGACTCTATCACCATGACAAATTCCTTGTCATTCATTTGTACATACTGAATAAAAAGTTGATTTCAATTTTAAACAGAACAACTTCTCATTTTTAAAGAATGCAATAAATGAAGAAGGACATGTGGAGGTTTAAGTGAGAATTTGCTTTGCAACTGTTTAATACTGTTGTTTTTAGAGGCGCTTGCAGGAGAGAAATATTGTGGGGAGCCTGATCTGCATAGTGTTATGTGCACTATGTCAGGAATGTGTTTGTGTGTGTGTGTGTGTGTGTGTGTGTGCAGCCCACCAGCCATTATCACTTAGGACACATACTGTACATTTGAATACATGCATTCACTTTATAACTCATACAGTAAGTAATAGGATTCAATGTGTTGATGTGTTATTGAGAAAACAAAGAAAAGACGCATTGTCCTAACTGCATGAGTTTAATTTCTTTTAAACGTGTTGTTATATAGACAGAAGAGAGAATTACATATAAATTACTAAATGGAACGTTATTGGATTCAGTTCACTGCATTAAGAATATTTGTTTTGTTCCCTGCCAGAATCGAGGGGATATATGGATAATATGACACACTCCTCCGTGTCATCAGATGGAGACATGTTTCACTCTGAAGGATCATCTAAGCCCACCCCCTGCCAGAGAGGGTTTGGCTCCATGCACTCAGTGAGCACCTCAAGTCCACTCCCCAACATTAACAGGTACTCTCACTCAAATCTACTGACCTTGCACTGTTCCTTATCAAATCTCGGAAGGTGACAAATAACGCCAGGGGTCATCAATCTTATCCACATAGGGAATGTCTGACTACAGGCTTTCATCCCAACCAAGCAGGAGCCAAACCTGATTCCAGTTGTTTAATCGGTTCATCTTGGTCTCCAATTAACAATCAAGTGTGCCCCCTGCTTGGCTGGTATGCAGCCACAACGTCCCTTTGCAGATAAGATTGAAAACTCAACGCATTATTTAATAGATAATTATCTGCATAATTAAATATTCTAAATGGCCTAGCATCCATCCATTTTCTGTACCACTTATCCTACACAGGGATATCACACATGCATTCACACACTACTATTCTCACACAATTTAGAGATGCTAATCAGCCTACAATGCATGTCTTTGGACTGGGGGAGGAAACTGGAGTAGTCAGAGGAAACCCGTGAAGCACGGGGACAGCAAGGGTGGAGGTGGGACTCGAACCCCCAACCCTGGAGGTGCGAGGCTAACCACTAAGCTACCATAATAGGAGTATTCATACCATAACACTGTTAAATTCTCAAATATGATTCATTCAGAGGGGGCACGGTGGATTAGGAGTTAGCACATTTGCCTCGCACCTTCGAGGTTGGGAATTTGAATCCCACCTCCTCTCTGTTTTGTGCAGAGTTTGCATGTTCTTCCCATGCTTCGATTACTCCGACCCCCCCCCAATCCAAAGACATGCGCTGTATGCTCATTGGCGTGTGTGATGGTTTGGCACCCCCTCAAGGGGGTCCCCTGCCTTGTGCCCTGAGTTCCCTGGCATTGTCTCCAGGCTCCCTTGTGACCCTGTGTAGAATAAGTGATATGGAAAATGGCTGGATGAGTTGAATGATTGGTCAGAACATTTACCATAACAGCATGGCTTGGACTTTAATTCTGGCTGTAATTCAAATCAAAGTGTTATATAAATCTGTTTGTTCTAATACATTAACTTCCTTTTTCATAAACATGTTATTCAAACAACTTGTATGGCAGAGGCTCCACATAAACAGATATAATAATGAACATGATGTACACTGAGCACAAACATCTGTATTACAGTATCTGTGTATTATACTGCTCTGGATTAGACTATAGAAATATACTGATCTATTGTGAATTCTGATATTTTCTATATTATTCTGCCCATCCAGCCCTGTCCCAGCTCATTCGTGGTTAGAGAGTGGTTCTAACACCCCCCTGAGTTACTACACACCCCAGCCTTCGCCTCCACTGTCACTTTCCACCCCTAACGCCCACAGCTCCCTTCGTGCCCTGACATCCAGTCTTGACTTAGGGAACTTGGAACTTAGTCTGCTGGAAGCAATGGAGGGTCTGGAGTCTCTGGACTTTAATGGGACACAGCCTCCAATGTTACCTCAGAAGAGGAGAGGGATGGATGGAGGAGAGCTATCCCTGAACTCACCACTCAGACTAAGTGGAGTTTCCAATAACAATGGGTCAGATACAGCATCTTCTCCAGGTCCAGGTAAAATATGAAACATTATGCGCTTTCTCTAACCAACTTGAAAAAGAGTAGAGATCTGTCCACTGTTCTTCAGAAAAATCCTCCAGGTCCTGCACATTATTTGCTTTTCCAGCATCTTTTGCATATTTGACCCCTTTCCAATAGTGGAAAAGGGGTCAAATATTTGCAAAAATAGTAATATTTTGCTTAAAGATCTTATCTTTTCGCATTTAGTACTGCCCTTCAGAAGCTACGTAAGATATTTACATGTTTCTCAGAAAACAAAATAATAACGATTTACACCAACCGTCCTGTTCAAAAGTTTAACCCCCCCTTCATTATTCACGTATGAGTTCATAAGACTCACATCAGGTTAAAGTTAACTCTTCATTACTTCATGATTAGTACATGCCTTAACTCTTCATTAGTTCATATTTAAGTAAGAATTAATTCTGGTATTAGTGCAATATTATTCCTGTGCTGTTACTGTAAAGTGTTACCAGAAATCCTGTTCAACAGAAATGAAGACCTGTATTATTATTAAATGTATTATTATTATTTTTTTAATGCTAATCATGTTGATTCCACATTGAGCAGATTCATTTTCCAGTAAAGCAGACAAGGTGAAATTTGTTCAAGACACGTCAAAGTTCTGGTATAAGCCAGATATCACCAGAGAGCAGGGTGAGTATCCATCATGATTTTTATAAATATGTCCGCCACATTTTTAACGGTTGTTTGTAACATGAACAATTTTCTGAATTGTCTCTATTGGTGGGCTGCAGCCATTGCAGTGCTGAAAGATAAAGAGCCCGGAGCCTTTATCGTAAGAGACAGTCACTCATTTAGAGGAGCATATGGACTAGCCATGAAGGTGGCCACGCCCCCACCTTCTGTACAGCAGAGCAAGAAAGGTGAGGAGGTGCATCTTATTCATGCCTACTCTGGCTCTCTCTCTCTCTCTCTGGCTCTCTCTCTCTCTCTCTCTCTCTCTCTCTCTCTCTCTCTCTATTATATATATATATATATATATATATATATATATATATATATATATATATATATATATATAATGTAATATAAAATATGAGCGAAGAAAGGTGTGAATAATTGTTGTTATTGACTAAACGGGTGCCAATAATTGTTGAACACCTATATTTAACCAAGTTTTGTGTTTGCAATTGTTTGATATCCTTGAAAGCAGTGTATTTTTGTGAATTTGTTTTACAAAGGTTAAACAATAAAGGCAATTTTTCACAGCGTCCTTTGCTACTATTTACCAAGGGTGCCAATATTAGTGGCGGGCACAGTATGTATGTGTGTGTGTGTATGTATGTGTGTATGTATGTATGTGTGTATATGTGTGGGTTTATATATATATATATATATATATATATATATATATATATATATATATATATATATATATATATATATGACACACACATATATCTTCTGATTTAAAAATCTTTGCTGCTGAATTGAGTCAAATCAAAGAATGAGATGTGACTGAGGTCTGCTTGTGTTTGTTGCCACAAGGTGTTGAATGATGCACAGTAATTCATGTGTGCAACTTCATAAACCATCTGCCTCCTTCAATCAGAGGAAGGAAGCAAACACACACACACACACACACACACACACACATACAAACATTGCATTTAACTGCATTTAACACTTACATCCTACTTCCTCAACTGTTTCTAACGCTGTGGGAAGGAGCACCGGGAGATTTCAACTCCCCACCTCTCTGCACCAACAACTAATCACCCAACTGCTCTACCATGATGTACTTCAGCAAAAAAAACCAAAAAATAACAGGAATATACTAATGTTAACTAGCTTTCTGTTAAGTAGACAAGATGAGGAAAGGTGGAGCAGAGAGGAGAAGATAAAAGAGTTAGGAGAGAAGATAAAGAAGAGAGCTTTTCAACAAAAACTGGAAAAAAGTACTTGAACTTCAATGAAATAAATAGAAAATATGTACATTTAGTGTTTATCCAGAAGGTTTAACAACTCGGTGCACAATGCAGGGGACATCCTGGACATGGTGCCAACCCATCACAGGGCACAATCACACACGTTCACAGACTACAAACAATTTGGAAATCAGCCTACAACACGTATTTTTGGCCTAAACAGCCTAAACAGAGGGAGAGCATGCAAACTTCACGCACACAGGAAGGAGGCAGGATTTGAATTACCAACCCCAGAGGTGTGAGGCAAATGTGCTAGCTTAAAATTGCCAGGATCAATGAATATGCAATTCAGATATGCATCCATGTCCTTCAGGCATCACTGCTAGCACACAAGCTCGGATATGTCACAGGTACCCAAAAATGGGAATTGAATATATCACTTATCATTTATTTGCATATCTATCTCTCACATTTGTTATATTATGTTAAGTAATTTACTTAGTAGCCAAACTTGTCAAAATAAAGCTTAACAATTGTGATTTTATTTGATTAGTTGCTTCGGGTGAACTTTCTAGCCAGTTATAATTTTCTGTAGTCACAGTGTCATCGTTCTCAAATTTATATATCGGACCATGATTGCTTTAAGCTGTTGAGTCTATTTTGTGACTTCTGTGACCGAGCTCTAGTGTGACGCTTACGCACATTATAATGTGAGCGGGATCTGTTTGTATGACAAACAATTTTGTTTGTCATTTGAATTAGCCTCCATGCATGAGCTTGTGGGTTCGGGTGTACTGTTTGTAATTAATGCCAAACCCTGTGTATGTGTGCAGTGGGGGATCTGACCAGTGAGCTCGTGCGTCACTTCCTGATCGAGTGCACACAGAAAGGAGTGAGGCTGAAGGGCTGCCCAAACGAACCTTACTTCGGTATGTATGTATGTGTGTATGTATCTGTCTGTCTGTCTGTCAAGTTTGTGTTGGTGCAGGTGCAAGAGTGTTTTTTAATTCTGGAAAAAAATTTACACCATCACCTCCCTCTAGTGGCCAAATTTTGCACTAGTTTATTTCTATATGTGAATCATCATCATCATCATCATCATCATCATCATCACAGCATGCCTTTCTGTCTCGCCCATCTCGACTTCCAGCCGAGTTATATGTTATTTATTAGAATATGTTCTTAAATTGTTTCCAGGAAGCTTGACAGCTCTCGTGTGCCAACATTCCATCACACCACTGGCTTTGCCCTGCAAACTAATCATCCCAGACAGAGGTACCCTGTGTGTGTGTGTGTGTGTGTGTGTGTGTGTGTGTGTGTGTGTGTGTGTGTGTGTGTGTAACAGATTAAGCATTAACATTATAACCATATGAGTCCCTTTCTCTGCCACTTTCTCATTAACAGACCCACTGGAAGAGTTGAACGAGTCTGAAGGACTGACTTCTACAAACTCAGCCACCGAGTTACTGAAACAAGGAGCAGGTTTGTATGCTCTTGTGAAGCTAAAAAGGTCCACTAAGAATATGTGTGTCTAGATTAGCATGTCTTTGATCACTTTTCTTTACTAATTGAGTAGTCAAAACTCTTTACTCTGCTGAGAACTACAACACCAAGACCCTCTCCCGTTCACACTCACCAGATTACTGATTACACATCTGGACTCAGTCACAGTCACCACCACACACAACCTATAAATACCCTGTGTCTCAATTGGCATACTATCCGTCCTAAATAGTATCTGAGATTAGAGTTAGTGTGGCCCAAATGGTAGTATATTGAATGAGACTTGGATGGTCTACTATTTCCAGTAGATTTTCGAAGTGTGGATACGTGGACATTTGTGTCCTCAACTGATTCCTGATATCCAACCGCTCTAGTCGGTTCTATGCTGAACTGCATTGTGAACTTTCAACATCTTGCTGAAGCAGGTGCTTTCTCGCTCCCTGGGAAAATTCTCTCCCATGCACTGGTTCTCTATTTATTCTCTATGTACTTAAATTAGGCATTGAAAAAAAAAAGAAAGAAATGTAATGTAAAAGAAAATGAGAACAGCACACAGTGACTAATTTATATTTGACCTCAAGGGCTGAATCTATGCTACTGGACTGCAGTATTCCCATAATCCTCAAATCCTTGAAATGATATGTATGGACCTGGTAATCATACAGTGTTGTGTTTCATAAATATATATATGTCCAAGAAGCATTTACAGAAAGATGACATTTGAATGACGAGGCGAACAAAAAAACCACAGACCATTAGCTGGTCAGCAATAGGGTTGGGTGATCTGACAAATATATCATATCATGATACTTTTCATGGACAATTCTTCCATACACGATGCATATCACAATACATAATTTAGCTATAAAACTGTCTACAAAACAGCAGTAAAATAAACAAACAAACAAACAAAAAAAAAACGTTAAACTGAGTTTGATGATACTTTTCTTTAGTGCCTACAAAGACAAAGAAGAGAAAGTTAAAAAACACATTACATCAAATCAATGGCATCCATTCAGTACCATTTAATTTGTAATGATTAAAAGCATGAAAAAAATACATCACCATGCCAACGATATCTCAGAAAATTGCATCGTGTAATCATTTATCACTGTATCGATATTACATTGATATATCGCCCAGCCCTATATGGTGAGCATGGTGAGATTATAATGTTAGCTGCTTGTAGCAAAACTCTATGAAACTTTTAAAGATGGGTTTCTGTAGCTCTTTTTCAATCCAGTGACTTACAGTATATCTTGCTCTGAAAACCTCAGTGTGTCGCAGTGTGTGTGCAGAAGCAGATCCCAACCTTGTGTGTGTTTGTGTGTGTTCAGCGTGTAATGTATGGTTCCTGGGCAGTGTGGAGCTGGAGTCTCTGACAGGTGTACAGGCAGTACAGAAGGCCACCACAGTGAGTCTTAGTCAGGATCCTCCAGCCACTTCCACGATCGTTCACTTCAAAGTGTCTGCTCAGGGCATCACGCTTACAGATAACCAGAGGAAGTAAGTCTCGCACTCACACAAATAAGAAATAAAGATAAGATAAAAACTGTTTTTAAAAAAATCATTATTAAAAAAAACAACACGTCACACTCATGTTACTCATCTGCTGTTTTTCATTGACAGAGTTTTTCATAAGTGTTTAGAAATCGCAGTTTGAGTCCTTTCGATATTTTGTGTTTCTAGATTGTTCTTCAGGAGACATTATCCTGTCAACACAGTCATATTCTGTGCGCTGGATCCTCAGGACAGAAAGTAATTATCACACACTTGCATTTAGAGCATACAGCATGTACCTAACGCATGCTGATGTATTCCAGCAAGGTTCACTTACGTATATTTTATTTACAGATGGACGAGAGATGGCTGCTTGGAATCGAAGTAAGTCTTTCTCCTCTTTTTTTTTAACTCCTCTCCATAGCTCACTCTCTCTATATATAACTAAAGTGAAATAAGCACATTTCCCCTTTGTCTAAGTGTGTATCTGTGTGCACACAGGATCTTCGGCTTTGTAGCGAGGAAGAGTGGGAGCAGCATGGAGAACGTATGTCACCTTTTCGCAGAGCATGACCCCGAGCAGCCGGCCAGCGCTATCGTCAACTTCGTCTCCAAGGTGATGATTGGCTCTCAGAAGGCCAAATAAACTCAAACGTGCCCTTTTCCCAGCCATTTTCCTATTCCACTCTGGATTGACAGGCACGTGGCAACTGCTTCTTTTTTCTTTTTCCCAAAATTGTGGAAATGTTGACTGGTGTCACCAAAACAAATACAAAAATCAACATTTTTGTACTTGCATAGAGGACATTGAAACTACTGCAAACTATTAAAGACTACCAAAAGACTAGTGAGGATTAGAGCATGGCCTTTGCTCAGTTTCACACGTTCTTTAAATGAGCAAAGGGCCACACAATTGAGCTTCATGGCCTTGAGCTCACCACGACTGCTTTGTGCCTTTTACACAGATTATCCAATAGAGGGAGTTCCATCTGCCATCTCAGTTTAAAATAATTTTCAAATTACGGCTGTGTGAGTTGCAAAAAGAAGCACCATGTGATCTACATACCAGAGTTCCAGTCTGTACTGTGCAGAGTCTGCAAGTCTTGTGTGAATGCTTTCAGAACTCTGTTTCCAGTAAGCCTAGATTTGAAAGCCCTTAAAATCCTTAAAACATTTCCAGGCACTATTTTGTTTTCCACCGTTTCCAAACTCCAGTAAACTACACTGCTTCTGGAATTAAATAGAACGGTCAAGTCCAATAACTGATATTGAATCGTTATTTTTGCTCTGCCAAAGGTAATTCACTTTGTTGATGAAACATGTATAAAAGATAACGTTTTGATCTTATATTATCATTGGTTAGACACATTTAGCAGAATTTGGGCTGCTAAATGACTCACTGTTTAATATCCTTTGAAAAAATGTAGTGCTATAAGAGCATGAAGAACCCAGAAGAAAACAAATTTCTTCTTGAAACTGGACTGTAGCCTGAAGCCTCTCTGTTACTGCCGTAAATAACATATTACATGTATTCATTTTCCTATTTAAATTCTGATATGAATAATTAGTGGCACTTGGCATATTGTATTGGTCAAATAGGTATCATATGCATCATAGCTCATATTTTGTGTCTGCTTGTTTTATATTCATAACTGCTTGCTTGTAATTTGCTGGTTGGAATTTGTTCACTAAACCGATCGATCTGTGAGTTGGCCAGCTTTGTCTGTTGAGTGTGGATTGTTAACTATTTTTTATAATCAATTTATCAACCTAGTATGATCCATGATGAATCATATTTAATGTAAGTGCACATATTTATTTTCAGCATTAAGCATTTTCCTACGTTGCATTATGAAGTGTTTGGAAAATCTGTGTATTCATCTCATAAAGCATATCAACTAATCCACCACTCTGAAGGATTTTATTCCATGTCAGTGAAAAATGTATCTTCCGCCGCTAGATAACCAGATAACCAGTACATTCATTATAATTCAGAACTTATAATGCACCTTTCATAGATTTTTCCCCCTCTCAGTGCAGAAACCTAAGTACGTAGTTAGTGAAGAACATTGTCAGTTTTTTTTTTTTTTTTTTTTAGCAACGTTATTGTTTCTTGCAGCCTGGTAATGTCTCCCTCACTACATAATACAGTGATGATGATGATGATGAATTCTAGCTGCTACTTACTGAGTCAGACTTCAGTAAATGCAATTTAATATTTGTATACACAAGAGAAGCATAAACAAATTGTTTCATATAAAAATGACTTTAAACACCACCTCATTAACATATACAGTATATTTATTATTATATGCTTTATGTAGAGTAGATCCGAAACTTAGACCCCCAGGTTTTTACACTCATTTATTTCAGTATGAAGGAATAGTAAATAATTTTAGTAAAATAGTAAAAACATTTTTATTTGACCTCTATCTGTTGAAATTTTTTTTTTCTCTCTCTCTCTCTCTCTCTCTCTCTCTCTCTCTCTCTTACACACACACGCACTCATTAATTCTATTCAGGTGTATTTGTTGTAAATGATGTATAGATATGTGTGCATCCTGTATTCTTATATAATAAAAGCAAGTTGACAATCTAGTGTCATTTGGCAATATATGAAGACTGACATGTTTCAGTCCAAACCAGCAGGTGGCAACAGTTAACACATGTGCACGCGCATGCACGCGCGCGCGCACACACACACACACACACACACACACAAATTTTGACACTCACTATTGAAATAATTAGTATTGCAGCTAATTAATGCTATGCAACACTTAACTCTAATGATACACGTTTACCTCCGTAACCGCAGAGGAACCTTTTAGCTCTTTTATTTATAACTTTGGTGATTAAAAAAAAGAGAAAGAAGCAGTTATCCTTGTGGGAACCATCGAATGTCCCTACTAGTTCGAAACTGTTAGATATTCATATCATTGTGGACACACACACACACACACACACACACACACACACACACACACACACACACACACACACACACACATACACAGACAGACACACACATGATGTTTAAAATATAAAATGCAAATGAGATCTAAAACATACATAATTATAGGCAAAAGCAATTCCTTTCAAATGGAGACAATCATTTACACGTAATCGTACATGGGTGTTTGCAAGAAAAAAACTGATTTCTATATTGGAAACTAACAATGGCTCAAACTATCATAATTACACTGTGTGTGTGTGTGTGTGTGTGTGTGTGTGTGTGTGTGTGTGTGTGTGTTAGCGCTCTCTCTCTCACTCTTTCTCTCTCTCTCTCTCTCTCTCACACACACACACACACACACACATGCACGCACACACGCGCACACACACAAAAACTCCCTTTCTCTAGCTTTGTTTATTCATTGCCTTTATGTCACCTCTTTTCAAGTCACAGCATGCTTGACTAAGGGTGAAAGATTCATAATCTGGGCCTTTTGATGCTTTAGATCTTGTGTGTATTAAGTGTGCCTCTCAAGGACGGAGGTATTTGAGGTGTAAAGAATATATATGGTTTTGTGTGTGTGTGTGTGTGTGTGTGTGTGTGTGTGTGTGTGTGTGTGTGTGTGTTTGGATGGTTTCCCAGCTGGGATTCTTCTTCAAGAAACTCATAGTCAAGAGGAAGCATGAGCTCAGACTAGAACTGACAAATTGCATTTAGTCTGTTTAGTCTGCTTTGAGTATGTGTGTATACATGTTCTTAGGGATTGGGTTAGTGTCTCAGACAGAGAGGTGTTTAGTTTTGTCGCTAAAATGCTGTGGATTTTGGTCAGCATTAACCGACCAGCTGATATGACAGTAGGATGCAAATATTGTGATAATTTTGTGATAGCTTCGCAAATGTATCACGATGAACTGTCAGTAATACTTTTATAACACTAACTGATGCCATATCGGTTTGAAGGAACAAGTCTTCAAGTGCTGCGATACATTCTTATCACAACTAAGTTTTAATAACCAGACATTGAGGAGTTATCTCTCTCTACATGGATCGATAACATCAATCACTGAATATTGTAAATTATAGAAGAATTCTAAACGCTATGCTGGGACATAGTGTGTTTGTATGGAACATGTGTGTTGTGTTTGGGGTATGCATGGTGTATGTGATATATGGGGGTTGGTGACTTGTATGTTTAGCTTGAGAACGTAGAAATTGGTTCTGGTTAGAAATCAGGGGTTGGGGGTTGGTAAATGTATATGTAAATGTATGGCCAGAGGGGGTTCAATGTTAACTTCTGGTGCCTACGTGAGCTATGGGGGTTGGGGCGTATTAGTTGAGCATGCTTTGTCATGTCTAAATGTGTACTTTTTATATAGAATTGTAAAGAAAGCCTTGTCAAGGAAATTAGAGGTCATGTTAAAAAAAAAGGTGCAGTGGATACTGTTACATCGCTCCTAATATTTCCAATCCAGCTTCACTTGTTTCTTTTTTTCTTTCTTTCCACACTTACCAACATGCATTCAACAGTTAAGATCTTGTATTCTTGATTAACTGTTAATCACCCCCTATCCACCCACACACATGTCTTTGTCAGGTCATGGCATATCCCAATCCTGTGGGTGTGTGTGAAACAGAGAAAGTGAAAGAGGGGTTTGGATGCATGACCTCATCAGGAAAGGAAACTTTCCCACAGTCTTCACACAAAGCCTGCTGTCAAAAGGTGAACAGAGAGAGAAAGAAAAGAAATTTAACACACCAGATGAAAAAAACAACAACAAAACACTTCCCTAATCTCAGTACACAGTCACTCTCAAAAAGACATTTTAAAACAAATATTTAACAGTGAAGAAAAATGATGGACACCATGAAAGGAGTGTTGAAAAAAATGCTGAGTTGTCATTTTCTTTCCCTCCCCAACCCCCCCACCCTCCAAGTGAAGTCTGGTCATTTCTTGCATTTATCAATGCTGGGTACAGCAAAATTAAACTCATGACTACTTAGCAAACTCATAAGGCAATTGATATATTGATATTTCTTATATATGAATATACTGACACATTTGGACACATTTATATATTTGTTGTTTATTACTCTTTCATTCATTCATTTATTCATTCATTTAGCTTTGAGAGTGAATTGTGGCTGTGCTTTAAAGGAGAAATCTACCATATCTGTAGTGCATTTCGACCCATTTCATTACTTATTACAGATAAAAACAAACCTGTTTACTCAAGAATCAAAACACAACTGAAGGAGAAGTCAGTAAATACTCTGTAAAACCAGATAGTTCACTTTACTCCAAAAATTTGACGAAACTAATTAGCTAAAATTTTTTTGGTTGATCATTTCTTTAAGTCAAATACACTTAAATATAACAGAAATGTAACTTAAACTTTGTAATTTAAAATACGTTTTTGTTATATTTAACTTTATTTGGATTAAAGAAATTGATTTATCAACTTAAAAATTTTAACGTAATTAGTTTCCTCAAATTTTTGGAGTTAAATGAACTTATCTGGTTTTACAGTGCACATCTCAAAGTAAATAAGCCAAATGAGGTTTTTCGTCCTGTATGCATATGGATACCACAAAACCTGTGACTGTAATTCCATTTTATTTGACTGATCCACTGTGCATGGTATAGTGGCGTAGCACATCGCATTGCCATCTCACAGCTCCAGGGTCCTCGGTTCCTTGGGTTACTGTCTGTGTGGAGTTTCAATGTACTGTATGTTCTCCCTGTGACAGTGTTTGCTCCCCCACCTCACAAAAACATGTCAGTAGGTGGGTTGGCTATGATAAATTGATGTGTGTGAATGTATATCCAGGGTGGATGTACCTGTGATAGGCTCTGGATACACTATTACATCACCCTGATAAGGATATATGATTACTGAAGATAAATGAATGACATTTCATGGTAGGAATGTTTGATAGAACTATATGTCCTTGCTAGGACATTCTTTCTGAAATGAATACAGGGTAATAGATGAAGTTTTCGAGATGCATCTAATAAAACTTAATTGAAGGAATTAAGCAACTACCCCTGGATTTCCATTGCAAGGAGGTTTTGAGTAAAATAAATAAAGTTTTCTGTTCTTTTCTCTGTAAATTAAGTCCTTTCCTATCCAAGGTATTCATACTGTATATACAGTGCCTTGCGAAAGTATTCGGCCCCCTTGAACTTTTCAACTTTTTGCCACATTTCAGGCTTCAAACATAAAGATATAAAATTTTTGTTTTTTGTGAAGAATCACCAACAAGTGGGACACAATTGTGAAGTGGAACGAAATCTATTGGATATTTTAAACTTTTTTAGCAAATAAAAAACTGAAAAGTGGTGCGTGCAAAATTATTCGGCCCCTTTACTTTCAGTGCAGCAAACTCACTCCAGAAGTTCAGCGAGGATCTCTGAATGATCCAATGTTGTCCTAAATGACTGATGGTGATAAATAGAATCCACCTGTGTGTAATCAAGTCTCTGTATAAATGCACCTGCTCTGTGATAGTCTCAGGGTTCTGTTGAAAGCGCAGAGAGCATCATGAAGACCAAGGAACACACCAGGCAGGTCCGTAATACTGTTGTGGAGAAGTTTAAACCCGGATTTGGATACAAAAAGATTTCCCAAGCTTTAAACATCCCAAGGAGCACTGTGCAAGCGATCATTTTGAAATGGAAGGAGTATCAGACCGCTGCAAATCTACCAAGACCTGGCCGTCCCTCTAAACTTTCAGCTCAGACAAGGAGAAGACTGATCAGAGATGCAGCCAAGAGGCCCATTATTACTCTGGATGAACTGCAAAGAACTACAGCTGAGGTGGGAGAGTCTGTCCATAGGACAACAATCAGTCGTACACTGCACAAATCTGGCCTTTATGGAAGAGTGGCAAGAAGAAAGCCATTTCTCAACGTTTGGTGTGACGTTTGTTGTGTCTCCCAGGTGGCTTGTGGCAAACTTTAGACGAGACTTTTTATGGATATCTTTGAGAAATGGATTTCTTCACAATTGTGTCCCACTTGTTGGTGATTCTTCACAAAAAATAAAAATTTTATATCTTTATGTTTGAAGCCTGAAATGTGGCAAAAGGTTGAAAAGTTCAAGGGGGCCGAATACTTTCGCAAGGCACTGTACAATGCACGCTCCTATATCACATCAAGTCTTTTAAGCCAAACTTTACCTCACTTCCTACTTAATACGTAGCGTAATTCACCCTTTTTATGTAATTTGGCATCAGATTTGAGCTTTTCAGGTACAGTTACCTACGGAAGCCTTAAGAGGCCATGCATTATTGTTATTTTCTTTCTTGTTTTCTCATGATCATGATTGAATTTTTTTATGACCTCCACATAATAAAAAGTAGTTTTCTCGTGATCTTGAAGTAAAGAAAAGCCGTTTTCTCACATCATCACTTTATCATGAGAAAATGTTGTGAATGGGATTGGTGTTGCATGCCCATTGGCATCTTTGCCATCGACTTCAATTTAATAACGGCCCACTGTAGAGATGGACTTTATATCCACGTTAAGAGAGAGGAGTGTCCCCTTCTCAAGTTTCAGACACTAATGTGGAAAATGTCAGTGACTGAGCTAAGCTGATTTCGCTAAGCTTTTGCTGCCTCCAGAACAATAAAAACAACATGATGTCATGTTGAGTCCAACATTTTTCATAGTCAGTTTTCTGTGAGCTTTGCTTTTATGGAGTTTTGTTCACGTCACTAAGTGCAAATGAGCTGTGCTGTGAACAAGCTTTCACTAAAATGTTCTAAATGAGGCCCAACGATATAAAAAAATAATTGTGAGCTTTTTTCTTCTCCAAAACTGTGATTTTTCATTCATGGCTAATAGAATACAGAGAAATGTGGAGAGCCAATCAGATTCAAAATCCTGAATCTTTTGGCCAGCAAAGTGTATAAAACATATTAGACACACCATGGCAGAAATGTTATATCCACTGCAAAGTGACAGCAATAGTAAGAGGGTGAGATTCTGTGTATTACATTAAAATATTACTGCTAATTCAGAAAACTCAAACGCAGCTTCTGATGTGAGGACAACCTTCACCTTGTCTCTTTCTAGGAAAAAGGGGGAAGCAGGCATGTTTTAAAGGTTAAAGTGGCATGGAGAGAGCGGGTTCATATTTCTTTTTATTATACTATTCGATTTCTCTGATTTCAGCTAGAGGGTGCAATGATATTACATGATTTACTTTTAACAAGCAGCACATTCGTCACACACTTATCATGTGACAATGAACTCAGCATTTTCCTTACTCAGGGATTTGATGCTTATGCAGACATAGACATAGCAGCACTCTCATGTTCCCTTTCAGACTAGCCTACGTGGTCTAAAGCACATGCTGAGAAGGTCTTGCCTTTTGTTATCTACTCCCAGAGTGCATTGTCTATGCATTCATACACTTAAATACACACACATTCAACAACTTAATGAAGCTGTGTAAGGGTTGGGCAGAGTAATCGCACTTACAAAGGCCTCTTAGCCAAGGAGAGACCAGCAGATTAACTTTCATTACATCAGCATTTTGACAATACCCTTAATGAGGGAATCACTTCGTGTGTGTGTGTGTGTGTGTGTAATAGAAGGTGAACTGGAGAGAGAGGGACTTGTGTTGAGTAGACTAGCTATGTCTGCTCTTCTTTCATTCCATCATTGCCCCAATTCACCCTCACTCAAGGCCAGAGTCGGAATTGCTGAAACAGCACCATGGCTCTCCCAGAACTAGCACAGAATCGACCCAAACTGATTGTGATAAATTAACATTTTTCTTTAATCTTAGAAAATGGTTGTTTTAAAAGCCCTGTTTAAGGTTCTGTTGGAGACCCGGAAACATTGCAGCAATTCCTGAACAAGTTATGATTTCACAGTTTTAAGAACAACACTTCATTTATTACAGCTGCACAGGATTTTAGGTACTTTCTAATAGCAACTGGTGACTGTCTAAAATGCTAAGAGTGCCTAAAGAACTCTCAAAATTTGTTGTAATAGTCCAAGAAGTCCTTCTCCAATGTGTTTTGTTTATAGGAAAAGGTATGTGATAGTCATCTGGCAAATGACACTGACAGCTTATTCACTTTCTGTTCTTGTGGCTACTCTTACTAGAAGCTTTGCTAATTCATTCATTGCCTCAGCTGTATCCCCTCACTAATTACATGATTGGTTTGCTCATTAGCCAATTGTGCTAACAGTGAAAGAACATATCCTTGTAGCATACTAATTGGACAGGCTGTACGCGGATGAAGATGCAGGCCAAATTTGCAATGGAGAGGAAGAAGACAACGTCATCCATTTTCAGTGCCACTTCCACAAAAGACCCCTCTAATGTTTGTCCTCACAGTTCCCTAATAAGGGAATAAGGTTCTATACAAATACACCCTCCTGCTTCAGATTGTAAAGGCTGTGTTACCAGCTCTCTCTTTTCTTACATAAAGACCGTGTAAGCCTCATTTCACCTCAACCTCCAGATCATGGGCTTGTAGTTCCCTTTGAGGCTCACCAGAGGGATAACTGATTAGCATAAGTGAATAGATGACCATGAAATTCCCAGGCTGAAAAGGATTTGTGAATGGAAATTATCTAGCAAATTTTTGGATCAGTAGGCTAGCTAGCTGCATGAAAATTCTAAAAATAAAAATAAAACTAGTGTGATTTTGAGGCAGTTTTGAGGAAGTTACATATATCACTAGATGCATTTGTTGTTGTTGTTGTTGAACTGACTAGTTCATATTTTAATATTAGTGGTTTAATGCAATGTATCTGTTCTTGTTTAGTGCTCCAACGTTTCATATCTAAAAACAAAACCCAACCCTTGAAAAATTTCAATTTCATCCACAAATTATAATATTTATGATTTAAACATCTATAACATTTATAAAGTGAGCCAATTATGGCAAACTTCTTGAGCAAACTGATAACCAAAAAACCCCCCAAAAAAACAACAAGAAGCAGCCTGATTATTGCAAATCTTATTAATGTCATGTTAATAGTGGTCTTTCTTCTACAAGCTTCATATTTGTGTCTGCATCACACATCAGTGAAAACTTCCAATTGCATGACTTTTTTTTGCATCCCATGGCATCCCACTCCCAACGCACACCTCTAGTCTCAATAAAAATGCCCTGTGAACCTTTATAACAAGCTTTCCTTAAACAAAGTGTCCCTTGTATTCAAATCTGTATTTGTATGAATGAATATTTTTAATTTTTATGATTGAACATATTGTATTCAGTGTATTCAAAGTTCGTTATGTCCTTATTTGATATGTCCAATTTTTTTCAGCCCCCTCTATAAGACTACTATAGAATGACCAGTGAACAGATACTACTTGGGTAGTGTGTATGGGATTGGTATGAACATATTAAATGCTTACCTGCTTAATAGACAATAGTAAGATCACCACAAGATATATAGGAGGTCCCAAAATTCTCTGTACATCGGGAAAATTAACACTTTTTAGCAAAATGTCTTCCAAATTTTTTCCCTACATAGTGTGTGTGTGTGTATATATATATATATATATATATATATATATATATATATATATATATATATATATATATATATATATATATATTTTTTTTTAGACCACCTTTAAGAACAACTTTGAAAAATGAAGGACGTATTGAAATCATTCTCATAGCTGTATCAGGAAGCTGTCGCAAGATTGCGATGGACTTTAACAGGAAACATGGCGAGTACATCTCACACAAGACACTGTCACTAAACTTATTAACAAATTCAAAAAGACTGGAAGTGCTGCCGACCAACCAAGACGTAGACATCCACGACCATGCACTGGTACAACCAGCTGGCGTACATAATTCCATATGTATAGAGACTTTTGGGACTCCCTGTAGATAATAGTAAGAAACTTATCATAAAAAATTAGTTGACAGACGATTTAAACATTATCATCTCCCTTACACCCCAAGTACGACCCAAGAGGGCACTTGGGACATTCCTCTTCCTATGTTCCTAATCTGTCTTGAACAGGCAGCTGTTTTAAAATGCATTGCCCTTGCATTGTGTGATAGAGATGTGATTGCTTTCAGGAAGCTTTTAAAGTTATTTTAACTAGATGAAATATTTATAGTTATATTAAAACTGTCATATTTATATTACTAGTCTGTTGCACATGCTTCATTTGGATGCGTTTCCACCCAGAGCCCTCTGTTATCTTGAAGTAGACACTTTGCACATTTGAGCCAGAACCTTGCAGTGATCGGAGTCAAATCACACCCATGTCATGCTGCATATTGTCACACTGGAGCTGGATTCTTTACACTTTTCTTTCAAAACACTTTTCAGCCTTTCATTGCTTTGGGAGTAATGAACAAAATATTTATCTGAAGCGATGGAGTCAATACACTGTCTGTGTGTCAGGGCAGAAATTGGTGTTGGACTACATCACTCATCAACACCAGCACGGCACATGAACCAGTCACATATCTCAATCAGCCTCACCTGTGTCTTGTTTTCACCCTGATTATCCCCGGTATATAAGTTCCTTTGTTTCACCTTTTTGTTAAACTTTTGTTGTTGTTGTGTTCCTGTGTTACTAATTATACCGTAGTCTTGCTCATGGTCTGTGTGTTTATCCCTGTAGCTCCTGTTTGTGGTCCTCATTTTCTCACTATTTTAGTTATTTGTTTGCACTTTGTTAAAATGAAGTCTGTGCTTGCATCCACCGCTTACATATTAACTTTACCAATGTCCGGTAATGACATGACTGTTACATGTCAGATGTTTGGTCTCGCTGTACTCTGATGAAAACAGTCAAGTTCTTTAGCATGGATAAGACTTGTCCTGTTATGTGAGCTGGGCTTGAAATATTATGCGGGCAAAGCACTTGTGCAGGATGTGATAAAGTCTCATAGGAGTGTGGAACATCCCTGCTCTTGGCATTTGCTGCTGGCCTAAATGTTTAGATTGAAAAAGGTCCAGCAAATATGATGCATGCATCTAATCTCCGACAATCTGGACTGCATTTCTCTTTGTCCTGGCAGAAAATCAGTATTTCATACATTGTTACTACGGGCCTTGTCTGTAGAATGAAGTAACCTCAGTGCTATGTAAATGTGGCATAATGACTGTTGGTTGCTATGAAAAAAATGTATTAAGGTTTCCGATGGGTTTTACTTGATTCAGCTTATATTTAACAGATGCATTAAGCATGTAAACTATCAAATGCATGTCGATAATAGTAGACAGGCACGATATCATGATGATGGTACCATCACAAGACTGGTTTAAATAGTTTCTGTTCCATTTATTTTTTTAGCTAGCATTCTATTATGTGCTTCATTGCTAAAATAAGGCATCGGTGATGACCGATATAATTACGTGCACTATTTGCTATTAAGTCAATATACTTGTATATGGTTACTGTTGAATGCAATTCAGAGGAAATACTGTGGTCATATTTGGCCTGCAATCCAGAACAGTTGCTTGTTCTGACCCAGATTCCAATGATTCAAGGTCAAGGAATGAGGGTGGGAGGTGAAAGAACAAATTATACAGATGGACATGGAGAGAAGGAAGGAGAGAGATAGTGACAGAGGTGAGTGGAGAAATGTGTGAATATGTGAGAGAAAGGGATAGATTGAAAGCAGGGTGGAGAATGACAGAGTTCAATCTCTATGTCTAATCTAAGGCTAGGATGCCTGTCATTGCGTCATACATTCCTTCTGCTAGATAAAGGCACCAGGTAGGGCTGCACTGCCTTTACCATTATTGCCATTTTTATTAGATCCCCTTGCTATCTTAATACATCACAAACCAGTGGTTTTCCTCTTGCAAAGCCCTAGTACATCATACTAAGTGAATCAATTAATTTGACTATACAGCTGAACTGGTGGATACTATTGTTATCACTGATACATTTTATGACAAGTGTTTAAATTAGCTTCTTACTAGAGTTAAAAAATGTATTATGGAAATTAATTGTTGTGGATGTGGGTGTGGGGTTGGGGTGGGTGGGGCACTGTGGCTTAGTGGTTAGCACGTTCGCTTCACGTGGTTGGGGGTTTAATTCCACATTGTAAATCCTTATGACTAGCAAGATGTATGAATGGGAAGGTGAACAAAGAGGAAAAGACCCCCCCGCGCCCCCTCCGAACAAGGAGTAGGAAAGCTATCAGGGCCACGATATGTTTAAAATGTCTTCAAGTACAGAGAGCACCAATATAGCTATCACTAGTATGAATAGAATATTGAATGCAAACAGATGTTAATATGTATTAAAGAAGTTTTACTGTGCTTGAAACATCCTTGAAACATCCTAATTACTTACAAATGTCAAATGCATCCTTCTTCTCCTCTGCACATTCCATTAAAAATGATGACCTCACACATTCATTCATTTATCTTCAGTATTAAATTTATCCAGGTCAGACAAAGTTCAGTACATTTTAAATGCAATTCAGTACATATATTTTGACCAGTATCAAGGTTTATGTAATTAGAACTATGTTCATTATGTAAAGGTAATTTTGACTGCTGGGAGCGGTAGGGAAAAGGAGAAAAGAGAAAGAGAGAAGTGTTTGTGTGTGTAATAAAGAGAGCTCTTTTGAGAGAAAGAGGCCTAAAGTCATTTGGTGGTTTTATAAATAGCTTAGGAGTCACTGTTGATGGCATCACTTTCATGGGCATTGTGGAGTATTTATTTGTAAGAGTAACCATCCATTCTGTTCCTCACATGCATCCACATGCACAAACAAACACACAGATGTGCGCTTTTATACCTTAGGCTCTTTTTAGCAGGCACTACAAAGCAACACTCTAATGCCACCACAACTGCGGCACTTTTTATTCATTCATTCATCTTTATCCTGGTCAGGGTCACGGTGGAGCCGGAGTCTATCCTGGGAATGTCGGGTTAGAGCCAGGAACACATACAGTGCTTGCTGCATTTTGCTGTGTGAATCTTTTTTACTATTATTATTTATTATTAGTTAAACTCATCACTGAATATCAGTCCTTCCTGAATTGCTGGCTGAAATTATATCTGATTATTATGATGTTTTTTGGTAATCATGCAGTAAATAATGACTTAGTTTGGCATTGGTTAATCAGCCAAATAAAAAAATTGCATCATACATGTGAGCCATATATATGACAGAGGTTACTGTGCATGACAGAGACAGATAAAGAGAAAGAGAGAGTGAGAGTGAGAGAGATAGAATAGTGTGATATTAAATCTCTACAGAAAGTGAACCACTGACCCTTGGGTCATAGACCATGACCCCAGACAATGCCACTGGAGTTGGCCCTTTAAGTATGGACTCAAATAACCTCTCACCCCTGACCTGCAGACTGGGAACGTTACATCATCCCTTTCCCATCAGTATTTGGAGCATCGGACAATTGTGTGTGTGCGTGTGTGTGTAGCAACCCTGGATGGAAACTGTAATGGAATGATATGAGACAAAGAGCATCAGAAAACAGTGGCAGTACAAGTGACAAAAAGTCTCTGCCATGAAACACAAACCTTTCATTCTCAAGTCTCTTTCCCTCTCTGTCTGTCCATCTCTCTCACACACACACGCACACATACATAGACAGAGGGAGCTCAGGTGTCTCCTCTTGCTCTACAGGAACTAAATGGCTCTCTTGGTTTAGTCCAACAATGTCAGTGACACTCTAGCACTGGCCTATGAGTCCTATTGTTAGCTTACAATCCTCTTGGCATTGTGCGCAATAATGCTCTCTCTGAATGGGCAGCCTAACCTACTTGTATTGTCACTAATTGGTCTCTCCCTGGCGGGAGGAGAGAAATAGAAGGGAAGGATGAGAGGGTCAGGAGCCTGGTTGAATCCACCGTGCAGCACTGTGATGGAGAAACAGTTTGGACAAAGAGGCTTTTGTGGCACCACGGTTCAGAATTCAACAGGAAATGCATCTCACCCCCCTTCTCCATCTGATAAGAGCTTCAACTAACCATTACCTCATCACTCACACACACACACACACACACAAATGACTCCACACAAGTACTTACTTGTGCATACATTTACTTAAGCATAGGTATTGAAGCATTATAAAAGTAAAATCCCCTCTGGCTGTGTAATTGTTTCAAGTTGTCCCTGTTCCCAACACACCTGATCCACCTCACAATGAGCTCGATAATTAGCTGATAAGCTGGATCAGGTGTGTTAGAGCAGGAAAAACATGAAAACTGGGCAGGGCAGCAGCTCCCTAGGCTTGCAACTGAGAAGCCATGTCATATAAGCTAGGCAGGAGTAAATCTGTGAAGACAGCTCAAGCGTGCCAGGAATTTAACTGTACATGTCGGGTCTTTAAAACAGGAATTTCTCTGCCAGTCTATTTCCTTATTAACTTTGATCTGCTCTTGCATGGACCAGTTTTCTGTTCCTCTGAATAAGGAGTGGTTTACAACAACAAAATCTACCTTTTCCCAGAATGCAACATGCAAATCCTGAAGGATTACTCTCTGATGTTTCCTGTACATTAAAGATAACTACAAGGGTCCTCCCAGAAGAAATTACTTGAAAGCAGCTACTTTTCTTTTAAAATATTCAGCTTCCCTGTTTTTCATTTTATGTGGTTATTGTCTAGGATTACTATTAAATCTAATTTTATTTTAGGCTGCCAAGAGAAAAAAAAATGTTATTTGCTGCCTACCAGATAATCCAAAAGGTAGGCTGCTTTTCTGGGCAAAGATTGGTGCAGAACTAGTGCCAACAAAAGCAGACTGATGATTACATCTAATTGCCCTGCATAAAAATGGGCAAATCTTGGAAAATATGGACCTAATTTAGCTGACTGTGCTGGTCTTTACTGGTCCATATATAGCAATTCTCATGCAGTGTTGCCTTTCTGTGAGGATGTGCATTTTAACAGTCCAGAAAGATGCCAAAGCCAACACTTGGTACACACTCACATTCTGCACCTGTTTAAAAGGAAATCGCTCTCCATAACAGGAAGTGACAGTAGTAGTTTTGTTTATTCTGCACTGATTTGCTAGGGCGAATAGCCAAATAGAAAACCTTTTCTTCCTCCTAGGCTCCAATGCTGATTTGCCACTAAGTAGCAGTGGCAAGTGCCAACAATGTAGACCTCAAAAACTACAAACGATTTTCATCCACTGATGGTCAACAACACACCCAGTTAACTGGCTGACAGCTGCTGTTGTGTAGTTGGGCACTAAGAGTTACATGTCAGTGGGGATTCTGGGGATTATAGCTGGGACAGTCCCTGGTGGCCCAAATCTTGTAACCCTGGTGGTGCTTCTAAATATTATGCGCCAGTAGTTTGTGATCATAGATTTTGATAGGGTTACTCTTTTCAGAGTAACTGTGTAACAGGCAGTCAACAGTCTAAAATCGACAACATACAGTCATTCTTCTTACAGTCTAGCCGCTTGTTTTGAGTGGTTTAAGACATACCTTTGTTCAACTGTGATCGATACAGCAGGTATGTTTCCCATCATCAGCAAGGTATACAGAACAACTAATATCATCAACCAGGTTGCCAGGTGTCGGCAAAATTTATACAAACAATACAGATAAACAAAAAACATTTTTTCTCTTTTTCTCAGCCTTTGTGTAAGAAATAAGTTCAATGGGGAACACATATTTCTGATGCACAGAAATTCCATAATTCCCTTTTCCCACTCCCAATCACTGTATTATATCTTAAAATATAATTTATTTATTTTTTTTACATCAGACACAGTGTCTGCACTTACGCTGTGCCTTTATTTGTATTAGATTTAATTTGAATTGCGTACTATAAAACAAGTCCTCTATTTGAAATAAAAACTAAGTCGTTGTTAATAATTGTCTCTTCCTCCACTGAACATTCATAGAGCTATTCCTTACCCAGTGAGCCTTTATTAACGCTTTATGCGATTCCCATTTTTAACCACTAGGTGCAATAATAGTGGGCCTGCTGTCTCACAATAGAAATGCAAGCGGATCAGTGGAGCGTTAGCATATATCTGTCAAATCGCCACATTTTTTTAAAACATTTGCGCCTCAAAAGAGGTAGTTAGCGTTTCAAGTTCGTTAAAATGTATGACGTTGTGAATGAGTACTTTATGAAAATAACGATGATGGGGTTATGCCCTACAGTCGCTGCCCTTTGGACTAGTCACCACTGATATTAAGTGATGGAATGTTAATGTTCCAGAATCAAAGCAGGATTTGCCCTATTATGACAGTACTTTACCTATACCCCTAGCTCTGTTGGTGGAAGAAGAATAAGAAATAAAAAAATAAAGGGGCTGTTAGCAGGTGGTTAATGGTATTTTAATGTACAGAATAGCACAACTTATGGTACTAATCTTTCGACTTTACATACGAAATGCATGTTTTAAGTGTTTGATGGGGGAGGTTTCCCTTTCTTTTTTTTAGATGCTTTTTAAATAATCATTTTGAAATTCTTAATATATATTCACATCAGCAAGAAAATGACAATAAAGTTCATATTTATCCATATTGACATATGGTATACCTACTGATCCTTTTTCACACTGCACTCCATACATTTATTGGAGAAGTCCCATTCTTTGAAAAAGCTAATATTTGGATTGTAGCTCGTATCCTCTGTACACCCTGCAGCTGCTGAGTGTGAACACCGCATGGCTGGCACAGGCATTGTGGGTGGATTTGCATGGCTGGCACTGAAAGTAGAATTACAGCCTGTTGCACCCTGGCCTGTGCTCCAAATTTTTAATGCTGCCGGGGTTTTATTTTTTTATTTTTATTTTTTATAGGCATGTCAGGGTGTTCTAACTTAATCTATCTATACACAACTTTAACATGCATGTGTGTGCATGTTTGCAAATTCACTAAGAAGTGTCAGTTTTCACAGAATTATCAATGCATAGATGACTGTAAATGATATCCCTTCACCAAAAATACAACCCAGAATAGGGCCCGAAGCATACTGCAACTAATAGGTGTATGCAGGCTTCCTTAAATGCAGTCTGAGCAATTCCTACAGTGTAATTCTAAACCTAATGATAAATGAAATAATAAAATGTTACAAGCCTTTTTACAACTTCCTTCTTGACATCAGTGACTGTTGCAGAATGGCCCTCTCACTTGGTGCAGTTGAAACATTACAATAGAGACAGCTTACTGAATTTAAGATTAAAAGCTTTCAACCTGTCAGATTTCCGCAGAAGTATGCATCATGACGACAACAGCCATGTCCCCAGTTCATTGCTGTATACAACACCAAGGAGAACATGGCCTTGTTATTGAAATTAAGAGAGAATCAATTTTTATTATTTAGATATTTGAAGCTGCTCAGTTTGCCTTTAATGGTTAGTACAAAGGTAGAATTAATTATCAGAGAAAGCGTAGACAGGGGAGACATGAGTAACAGGATATAGTAACCAAAAAGGATTATTCACTTCCCTTTCGCAGAGACATGATTGGGTGTGCTTAAGTGTGTGTGTGTGTGTGTGTGAGTGTGTGTGTGTGAGAGAGAGAGAGCGTGAGGAGAGCTAGAGAGCTATACTGGCACTTTTAAATAGACTTCGTGGAACACCAAATCCTTGCTGCTATAGATATCAGCCGATGCCCTATTATTTGCCAAGGTGGACGGAAAAGGCCTGGGGTGGAGTGAGCGTGGGGGGTGTAGAATTGGGTTTGGGAGGGGAGTGCAGGATGTTGCAAGAGTTATGAGTGGAAATGAGAGTGATAAACATCATAACTCCTATTGACAGGTCAAACTAAATCACACTCTTCTTCTCAACAGTGGTCACATGTTAGATAAAGAAAGAGCCTTTTCCATCTATGACTAGGAGGGGAATCGTCTGGTCTAAACATAGAGCTGCGGTGCCTAATAGAGTGCAAAAGGGGGTGAAGGGGTGAAGGATAAATAAATGCAAACGCTTTTAGAAACAAGTAATAACATGGCAGAGAATATGGGGTGTGTTGCTTCCTTTCAGGTTTCCCAGAATGCTGTATATCTTTGAGAGAAATGTATGAAATAGTTTTTCTTGGAACCCCAAATCTAAGTCTGTGGTGTGTGTGTGTGTGTGTGTGTGTGTGTGTGTGTGTGTGTGTGTGTGTGTGTGTGTGTGTGTGCACATTTGAGTGTGTATGTGCAACTGGCAAAGTATTTAGGTTCCTGAGATACTCTGAATTCTTGTCGTCTGTGTCAATTCTTGCTGATTTTAATGTATTTTCATGTGTGTGTGTGTGTATATGTGTTGTGTGTGTGTGTGTGTGTGTTAAATTTAGGTGTTATAGATAAATCATTCCTGATCTATGTCTTAGAAATACCTACACACACACACATACACACACTCACACACACACAGAGATTTCTTGTGCCTTTACTCTTCAATGTGAGAAGCATTCCACATTGCCGACAGTAAATCTTTCACACAGTCTGTGGCTCGTCTTACTGTAGAAGTGCCCTTCCACTTCTGCCCCCCTCTCTCTTCTTCACTTTTTCCTCCCGCTCACTCCATTCACTCTCGGTCTTCTCTTGTTCCCTCCACTTTTCTGTATTCTGCACACACCTGCAGTGTAAGTGCTCCTCTTCATTCTTCTCGTTTGAGATGAATCAGATAATCATCATCATCATTAAGCTTTACCTATTGTTAAACTTCTGGGCTTTATTTCAAGAGCCCACGATTAAAGAATTTAGTTTTCACACTCAAACCAATTATCAGTATAATTCTTACAGGTAAAAGTATGTTAGGGCTTTATGTCATTTACACTTACAGCCTGCATATGGTATTTAACCAGGATATATGCATTCACATTGATTTGTTGAAACTCTAACAAATCAATATATTTGGTGGATGTGACAACCCCGGTTGATGGCGTTAGGAATGAGGACATGGGAGGCAGGGGACAAAGAGAGCGGAGATGTGTTGGGTTTCTCTTAAGTTATCTTCTCTGTGAGAAGTGCACACACATAAAACAAAAGCAAACCAAATAAAATCAATCGCGATATGAATCAAACTCTCTATTCATATCAATTCTGTTCACTGTTCATCTCAGCCCAGCTTTTCAGGGCAGAGAATGTTAGCTTCATTTCTCTCTGCTGTCCAGCAGCCTACAGAGGAGGAGAAATAGCACATAAATAGATTACAATAGTCCACATACTGGTGTAGCCAATCACTCATTACCTGCTTGTTCTCTACTACTCACTCTCCACTTCACACCCAGTGAATGGACACAGCCTCTTCTCCATTCATCAATTAACATCACCGTGGTGCCCCATTTTCTCAATTTGTTGATCATTGCCTTGATGTTGCTCCATGGTGCATCTAGTGTTTTGGAAATTCTCTTGTGACCCTCTGCTTGCTTTGACAGCTATTGTGGACCACGGCTTCAGCAGTCGGATGAAATCAAGATTTAAAGAAAATACTACTGATCTTTATTTGCGGTTCAGAATTAGTATTAGATTGATGACAGATGTATGAGAATTACATTTGAGGCTGGATGTGAATGTTGATTCATTCTAGCACCCACATTTGCCCATATTATAAAAAGAGTTTACACATATGTAACAATGTTATAGTAAATTTTTTATAAACTTTTCTTGATCTTTTTTGTGTTCCTATTTGTTTTTGACTTGAGTTTGGCTGGTATCACATTGAGGGTGGAAGAAGATCTGATGTCTTGGTTTCATTTTTTACATAGAAAAAACCTTAACTTTAACAGGAATGTGGAAACCTTTTCTATCCACTATATGCTATTCCATTGACACAGGGTTTTATCAGTGGCAAACGCTGCTTATTTTCTAAATCACTTCCATTCTGATGTTTGTTCTTCTTCTTAATTTATTTTAGACCTATCCTTCTATTGTAGCTTCAGCCTGCTAATGGTTTACATTTCCCATCTTAAAGATATCAGCATGTCAAGCTCTGTTGATAATTTTTGGGAGTTATATTAGGTATCATCCATTGCTCTGGATTGCATTCACATGAACCTAGTCACTATTTCACGCTGTTAGGTTTTGCCTTAGAGTGCATGGACATACAGTATGTGCTTAAGCAGCTTTGTAAGTTTTGTCACTGGGCACTTATAGCACTTTTTCACCTCTTACAAATCATAATACAGAAATATGGTCACCTGGTTTCCTCTCTCATAATGATACTTGTGAAATATTTTAATAATTAAGCAAGCTCAATGGACAAGATCAATCAAATTTAATCACAAGACACTTTGAAAGTCGGACCACAAATAAATTCCTTTACTGCTTAATTATGTTCATTCATTCTACAGTTAATTATAGAAATGTGCTATATACTGTTATTAAATATGTATTACATTGTTGTTGAAGACACATATAGATTATATCTTTTATCATTTCACCAGTATAAACCTCACCATCAGTTTATCAGACCATCTAGAAAAGATACGAATATAAATATCCTGATAGGCCGACATAAAGTTAATTATCCCTTTTGTCGCAGAGCGGGGGCGGCGAGTTGGGCTTGCTTTTGCTGATGTAGGTTGACTGACAGACTGCATGTTAATTTAAAATCCTTCTCATTGGCCATTACAATCTCCTGATCCTCAGACTCTGCTACACATGTCACCCCATATGACGTGTGAAAGAGCCCTGCTTGCACACATATCAGAGTCAGCATGCTGGGATGATTGACTGAATTCCATTGTCTGATACATATCAGATTAGTTATGAGACATGACAAAAACATCATGTCTTTAAGGTTTACCTTTATATTGAAATTTCAGCATGGCTTTCTAATTCATTGGGATTGTATTCATGTTGGTGGCACATACAGAAATGTATGGCAGAGTAGAGGTTGGTTATCCAATAACTAATGTAATAAGAAGAAGGGGAAAAAAAGAAGAAGAAAAGAAGGAAAAGAAGAAGAATTAGGATGATCCACTATATGCTGTAGGCAATGATATAGTCCTGCTTTTGCTATGTCAGCCACCTCTACCCTGTCCGTCAGTGGAAAAGGACCTCCACAGGACCACCACTGATTAGATATTATTTGGCTGGACCATTATCAATGTGTGTGATGTTGTACAAGTGTGTGAGACACAGAAGCCTATACAGCATTCATTCATCTTCTTCGATCCTCTATAATAATAACCTTTAAAAGCATCCAGTATTCAGGCGGAAGTGTGTCAACTGTCATTTATTTACAAAAATCATATTGTTTTTGAAAATCTGGGGACCAGGGAATAAACTGCAGTGTTTCACTTGGAACAGCAATTTTAGTCAGATTTTTTAAAGCCACATGCAGGGATCAACAGTAAAAGCATTATTTTACTCACAAAGTTCTGAAACATTTATTAATTTGCAAACTAACCAAAGCTGAAATTAATTCTTTGTTGAGATACTGAGCCGTGAGTATTAAATGTCAGTGTTCACATACTTCTCGGTGTATAGCATTAGCTAATGAACTGTTCAGTCAAAAAAGTACAAAGAACCCAGCATTACAATCTCCAGGCATGCTTTGATAAACTGCTAGGATTGTAGTTAGATCGCTAACTTGTTTAGCTTAATAAACATGTTCAAGCTGTCAAATAATTGTAGCCTATGGCCACGCTCTCTTTATAAACGTTGCATGTGCCAAAAGGTCTCATGCAAATTCATCTCTAAAAGTTGACCACAGATTTTATATGAAAATTCCAGGCAGGCTGAGGTCTAGCTAGCCGGCAACAAAGTGCTAGTTCCATATGTGACAATGGTTCTTTGAGCCCCAGATAACCACCTTGATACCTTCTTGTGCACATGGGCATGCATGCCTAAATCTTGCAACACGAATCATGTAGTGATGTATGGCAAAGTATTTGCAATAATACAGCCAGGTTTCAGTTGACAGTGAACACTGAAGACACACATCTGGGGTCATAGTTCCACAGTTATATTTGTAACTATTGTACATTTTCATCTGTCATAATGGCCAGGGGTGGTGTGAAAGACCTGGATAATGTATGACAAAAATTTAATGAGGAACAGCTTCATATTCAAATTTTCCAACCGAGTGCCTTGTTTCAACGTAAGCATCGCTGCACAGTCAGTCAAGTGGATGTCTGAATCAGATAGCATTCTTCAGATGGTCAATTCCAAGGCAATGATGACATAACTGGTGCCACTCATAACCTTCTAAAATTTTCATACATTGAATGTATGAGTACAAGTCTTAAACAAAATGCTACCAACTCAGTATGGTGTGACCTAAGGTGGCAATTTAACCTAAATCCAGAGAAAATAAGCATGTTGTGTGTGGGGGAAACCAGCTATAAATAAATAGCTGTAAATTAGTGAACATTGAGCTAAATTAGCTGGCTCAGCGCTATACAGTGTGTGGTATGTTGAGGGAAAATCACTCAACCTAACTAGCAACAGAGGTAGGAACTCATCTCTCCCTGACTTGGCAGGGAGAGATGAGCAGTAAGTGTGGCTCATTGTGCAGTGAATAAAACTACACAGTACAGTCAGGTCCAAGCTACTAATTGAGAGCAGATTTGGAGCAGCAGTGCCTTTAGTTGTTTCCCCTCATCTCTGGGGTTGGCGGTTCAAATCCAGCCTCCACCTTGTGTCTGTGGATTTTGCCTGTTCTCCCTGTGTTTGGGGGGGTCCCTCCCCCAGTCCAAAAATATGTGTTGTAGGCTATTTGGCATCTTTAATTGTCCAATGAGTGCATGTTTGATTGGGCCCTGTGATTGGTTGGCACTTTGTCCAGGGTGTCCCCTGTCCCAAGTTCCCTGGGATAGGTTCCAGGCTCCCCCGTGATCTTGTGTAGAACAAGCAGGATGGATGGAAGGATGAATACTGTAGCTAAAACAGACATATGTATTTGGGGTCACTTTGTGAGAGTAATTAGTTTAAACTGACAAATAGTTCCTATGTCTTCTCTTATGCTAGAAAGCTTTTTGTTACCGAATGTTACAAACTGTGAAAAGTTCAAAATAAATGTGATCAGAGGGACTGATCTATCCAAAGTACTTTTAATCTTTTAGTTAACTTTTAATAAACTTTAAAATCTTTTCCAAATTCCTTGCTTTTTATAGGGATTAGCCATTTTGTCTCTCTGTGTTTGGGTGTATATGTGTATGGAGGGGTTTGGTGTGTGTGCAGTGTGAAAGGCAGTTTGAGAAGAGATCAAAATGCCTTTTCTCTATTTGTCTGTAAGAGCGTTGGTCAGTTTGCAAAAGTGTGTGTGTGTCTGTGTGTGTGTGTGTGTGTGTGTGTGTGCTGAACTAAAACGTGCACTTTGTGGTCTTAGTCTGTCCTTTTAACTTAATGAAAGTATGTTCCTTATGTCTCACTCGAACACAAATACACATTGTACAGACAGAAGAGCATATCATTACAAATCACTTAAGTACAACCCACACCAGACACACACACACACACACACACACACACACACACACATATTCTATTTTGAATCAACAGAGGTACACTGAAGTACAAACACTGACCAGTGGAAAATCATATTTACACCCAACACATGATTTGAAAATGAAAAATACATGCATACTGTATCATTAGAAACAGCCCCTTAATCTCTGCAGATTTTGGTCAGTCAGTCAAGAGTTTTTCTAAATATGTAACATTGACAAAAACTCATCTCCTGTGCGCTCCAGGCCAAACCCTTAATCACTATACTCAGGCTCTCGCTGGCTGAGATGGGCCATCCCACTCGACATTCTGCAGAGTTTTGTAGCAGTCCTGCAGAAACACACCCACCTCAACTCATTGCTTACATTTATATACAAATCACTTCAAGCTTAAAGTTAAACACAAATGTTAGAGGTGAAGATAAATTCTGCATGAGTGCCATGCTCCTTCACAGGAAATGATTCTTCCTGATGGTGCAGAAGTGTTTATATACTGTATATTCAAATATTCTTCTTATACAATGGATATAAAAAAGTCTCCACATGCCAGTTAGAATAGCAGGTTTTTGTGATGTAAGAAATGAAATCAGCTTTAATGTGATATAGTGACCAACCAAATTCAAGTGTAAAAAAAGTTTTAGGGGGAAAAAAAAGAGAAAGAAATAGCTTGGTTGAGTTTGACTTAAGTTGAAATATATTTTGATTGTAATACAACAATCAATGTTTTGGGTAAGAGTCTACAAACATAGCGCATCTTGATTTGGTCATTTTATTACACTCTTCTTTGCAAATCTGCTCCAGATCTATCCCGACAATGATAATTGTGCTTGCCAGATATTCCTGCAGCTATAGTTATTAAAGGGTGCTTATGCAACCAGGTTATAGAAAGTTTTTTTCTTTTTATTTTGGTCGCTAAAATGTTTCTTTTGTTTTTCACTTGATTTGTGTTGGTTGCTATATCACATTCCAGGGGGGAAAAAATATTGGACATGACTCAGATTTACCAGGGTGTGTTGACTTTTTCTATCCACTGTATAGCAACCCAAGGTTCTTCAGTTTGTCCCTCTTGTGGAACCTTACAGCTTCTATGTAGAGAGCTTCAGAAAGCTAGTGTCATTAGTCTTCCAAATATCCCCTGAGAAATCATAAGGAGTGTATAACATATTATAGAGGTGAATATTCAAGCAAATTTGCTTTATCTAAAATAGGCACAATGGGATTTTATTAATTTCAGAACGGACAGAGATGGGGATTGTTGTGGCCAAAAATGCTTGATTTTTTTTTTATGTGTGATGCAACTTGCAGAGGTTTTTTTTTCCTTTCTTTTATTTACAGGAAACTACTCGAATTGGCAAAATTGCAATTGCACAAAATTGTTTTGCACGGTCATCACTTTCACAGTAATGTCTGCTGGTAAATGAGACCTTTTAGCTGTTACTCATGTTGAATGCACGTGAATTGAAGAGAGCGTTGACTGAGTTGTGATGATGTCACATGATGCGTCTTGGCCCAAATCTTTTGAAAAATTTCAAGCTCCTCCAAATATTGTGTTTGCTTGATTGAAAGTTTGTTTGATTTTGCATTAGATTCTGCGACTGCAATAATGGCAAAATCCTGGTGGGGACTGTTCTTAGTCTCTCTCTCTCTCTCTCTCTCTCTCTCTCTCTGTCTCTCTCTCTGATGAAAGGTCCCTTCATTTCAAGGGGATGTCAGGATTGTCAGATTTTGGATTGCTTGCATGCATACCCATGGCAACTAACCAGAACCAAATTGCAACTCAATTATATGTCAAATTAATGAAATTTTCCATAATGTAAATGTTTGCACCAATTTAGCATTTATTTAGTCAGATTTCTTTAGACGATTTCATAAGTACACTATTATTACTGTTATAAATTAAGTCTAAGCTGTGAAAAGGAATCTATTGATTTTTTTTTCCAATGGAAAATACAATTTCAAATGCCTTAAAGGACATTTGTTTGACAAAAAAAAAGTCCAACGCTAAGCAGTGGGTGTAAAATCATATGAGGTTCTAGCTCATGTATACGTATAACGTACAAAGCTGTCTATTGTTTGATCAAAGAGCTGATCCTTTGTGACTTAACCATCAGAAGCCGCTGAAGTTCCTGACACAATGGAAAACCTCAGACTTCTGTGGAAAAGCAGAACCCAAAGGTTATCTTTCCAGGAAGTCGTTGAGAAGTGGTTGATGGTAGATGTAAACTACATCCATATGCTGGCAGAACCAGACCCTCAGGCCCTGTGTCTCTGCTGTGTTGTTTTGTTCCTATGTCTTGTGCAGCACCCCGAGTGCTAACGGGTAAATTCACATGGCTAAGTCTGGGGCACCTGCATATACATGGACTAATGTAGCTGGTGGAATGTATTCTTTATCCTACACAACCTGTCACACACATTCACACACACACACAGACACACACCTGAAACAGCCTGAAAAGAAGGTCCATTTTTCCTTCCGTAGTGTCACCAGTCAGGTTCGGAGACCTGTACAGCATTTGTTCTACAGTCTATTATAATACCCCTAGTTTAAAACTGCTAGACAATTTTTTTTAACCCCCAACAAAGCACAAAGTAGATTTCAGATGTTGGGCTGGTTTGTTTGCTTGTGTCAGCCTTTCACATCAGTTCTTGCATCCTGACATCAAACAGTTTGCTGAAGTGTTTACTGAAGTACCATCCGGTTGCACGCATCTGCGTGAAAGGCATTAGAAGGCTTGTGCAGCCAATTTATTTTTAGTAATTACACAGGAATGGCAGTGTTACGTTACTGTCAACATCTCTGTCAACAATTCATTCCATTCCCATTGTGTTATGTAACATGGTCTGTATGTTTCTCTTATACCGTATTCTTCTGTTTTCCCGATTCAACTTGAGATTGTGTGCTATACAGAACGTGGAAATATGGCAGCATGCTGAATTTGAAGCTTTTTGATTTGACTCCTGTTACTTGTTGCATGTGAATCACATATCTTTCCCATTAATTTAGGTTAGTGGTTGCCAGTTAATGATTGCGGGAGGTCGATTTGTTCATGCACTTGCGTGTGTTTCGAATGTTAGGACTGTATGTGCCTGCGTGACTCTGTGCACGCACTGGTCCACCCAGGGACCCTGCAGAGAGCCTTTACTCGATCAGAGTGAATTATAGCTGGACATAGAGAGGGCCTCCTGCTGGGATTATTGTCCTTTCCAGGACTTCTGTTGCCATACAGGCCCCACACAAATCACACAAACGTGTAGTCACACAACCTGACTTCAACATTGAACTTTGCAGTCCTGTCGCGTTTTTGTCTTGCTCCTGTTCTCCTCATCACATCATAACCATTTACTAATTTTCCCTTACTCTTCTCTCTCTCTCTCTCTCTCTCTCTCTCTCTCTCTCTCTCTCTTGCTCTCCCACTCTCTCACTCTCTCTGTCTCTGATTAAAAGATTAAAAGATGTGCTTCCTGCTGACTCAAAAAAATTTGGGTGTTTCATGGAATACTGCACCAGATGTTTCCCAGGAATAAAGACACTCAAACACTCTTAACATTGCTCATGGATGAACACATACAATTGATTGATATTGTTCTTGTTTATTATAGAGAAGCTTATAGACAATAAGTAGGCACTGGTTTCTTATTGGCATGACTAACCATTACTGGTTCTATAAAAGAAGCAGCTTTATCTATACTTCAAGGGTGATGCTGTGTTACTTTCACAACTGAATCTGAACTGTAGATCATATTTATACAAAAAAAAACAACAACAAAAAAAAATACACATACATGTACTTATCCCCAGAAAAATGTATTATGTTATGCACAGTGCACAAGACTTATAAAATTACAATCAAACAGCCGAAATCACACACGGTAAATCTATCCATAAATGGGTTAGAGGGGTTACTCTGGGCCATTGATCCAGAAGTCACTATTCCTTAAAGGCTATTTTCTATTTCCAAGAAAATGCTGACAAATAAGATCAAACTCAGATGAGGGGTTAGAAAACAATGTTTCATAGAAATGTATTAAAGAAAAAAAAAAAAAATGATTGGAAAGCCAGAGAAGACGGATGTGGGTGACATGGTTCCCATTTATTTAATCCCTACTCTGTACTCATCAAAGCCAAATTCAAGACACTTGTAGCAGTATGATCAACAAAACATCTTTTAATAACAACGTACTCTTTCATGTATTTATTGGTCTCATTTTGGGTACGTCTTGGGTTTATAAAGAAAACTAATGTTAATGTAAGAAGTTATAACATGCTGACATTAGACAACATTTACCAAACTTTAAATCAGATTGTGTTTTGCCACTGGGACCAGCTGTGGCATTACAGACTTATATGCTAAGACTGAGCTGCCAGAAGACTCATAAATCCCTGCGCCTGCTGCTGAAGTTTTACTTGGTGACATCAGGCTCTCCACTGACCTGGCTCAGCAAATGAGACATTACATACCTTTTGGATAAATATATATTGCCCATGCATTACCCCCTTCACAGCTACAACTCAGCACTCCTTTTGTGCAATCCATGTCCAAGGAACATTTTGACGAAAATAGGAATGTGGCGAATAAATGACAAAAGCTGGCAGTTCTTTTTAGCATGATCACATGTTCTGTAGCACCTCTGGCCAGATGAGTGCCAAAAATCTTGTTCAACTGAGGCCTGAGGTTTACAATGTAGACTGGAAGATGTTGTATCGAATTGCCCTTACTTCCTGTCAGGTGTGGTTGGCACAGAGCCTGTAGGTGGTGGATGCTGTCCATTCTGTCATCGACCCTAAGTGAGTTAGGGACTGCTATGACTTGCTTTCTCCAAACGATCCTGGCAACGGACAAAAGAGTCTTGTGTGGGGGCGTTATTTACTCTTTTCTATAAAACTCCCTGAACAAGGATGTAGCCAAATCACACACACACACACACACACATACACACGAGAACATCCTACTCTGTTATTAGCTCCTAGTGGAGACAGGGAAGTATAAAAGAGATCCATGAAGATCTGAGTGTTTTGGAAGTCTTTGATGGTTACGTGTGCGTTACCATGAAACCATCTGTTTCAGGAACGATGAGGTCTTGCGTTTAGCTCACGCCTACCTGTCACTTTACAACTGTACGCTTAATCTTTCCATTCCCAGTCCTCCTCCTGAGACTGCACAGCAAGTCCAATTTGCCAAACTAATTATACACAGGTTTCAGAAAGTCTTCTAGTTTGGACTTTATCCCAAATTTAATACTTTCCACCCACTTTACAAAGGATGCAATCTCATACAGAATGCTACATTCATCCAAACAGACCATTGTTGAACAGTAAGTGCTGAAATACCACCTGTTGGAGCATTTATGCCTAATATCCACCATTGCCTGCTTCCTTTATCATCCCGGTTAATGGTGGGTGAACATTCCTTTTTCAGTGCTCTGCTCCAGCGCAAACTGCTTTTGTGCCAGAACACTGAAAGATTATGGCATATTGGAATCTGATCCCGCCGCTGGTAGTCACATGCAGCCGCAGTGCTAGAAAGGAACATTGGACCTGGATGAGTAGGGGGTTTAGATTTTGTTCAGGCTTTAACGGTGGGGGGAAAAATGTTCCTCCTGTTTTAATTACACTTCAGTGCCTGGACCATGTCTCTGTGCTGTGTAAACAAGGATGACATTTGGCAGGATTTAGTTGGCTTAAGAAACTGTATATTTGAGTGTGATCTATTCGAGCCGTGTCTTTAAACACGTTACAATTGCAATTTCGGCCATCTGAGAACTTGTTTACATATTTTAAAGCTACACTGCAATTTTTAAACCGATCTTGTTTATATCAGCTCGGTTGTATACACATTCAATCTTGAAGTCAATTTCTGTTACATCTCCCAAGGGGAGGGGGGTTGGGTCGAAGGGGGGCTCTTCCTATTACGAGGATCGGGACCGAGTGCAAATTGATGTATAGGTATAATGTGACAAGCAATCATGTTGTACACAAAGCAATTAGGGGTTACTTTGAACAGTGATTCATCCAGCTATATCAGAGATCATGGCATCTTGAACTAGTCCAGAAGATGTACACAATCTCTCATCTTTATAACAAATCAAGTTTAACACAGCAGAGAGCAAAGGTGCTATCAGTTCAGGCCATCTGCAATGCTGTACTAAATAAAATATTGTGCAGGATCTCCTACTCGTTATCTTCATCTCTTCATCAGTTCTGACATACCTCTTAACAGAACCAGTAGGCAGTCCAGTGTTTATGCCGCCATGTTTCCAATCTACTGTATGATTTACTTTCCACAGAGTAACAGACCCACTAACAGAATTATGACAGGAATGCCAAGGTCAGCTGCAGGGAGAAATTCAGTGAGTTAGAGAAGTGCTGACAGCTAAAGAGGTGAGCGGGTCGAACGTGTAAGACGTTGGAAATATGTAAATTTAAACAGTTTAAAGTTGTGGTTTGCCATTTTAAAAAATGTTTCTAGACATAATAATATGTAATAATAATAATACTATATAATAAGAATTCTAGACATATAGTTCCAGAGAGACTTCAGAAATAAATTGTGCTTTGCGATATCACCATGCATTAGTTCGTTCAAGGTTCTTTATTTGTCACATACATATTACATATATGTGATGTATTGAAATGAAAAGTTTTTTCTTAGTTACTCGTCCCACAGTGCAACAACGAACAGACCAACAACAAACTAAAAATAATAATATAATAATAAGATAATACACACATAATAACAATAGAATATAGTAAAATAATCAAATGCACCAGACATAATAAAATAGAATATACTGTAGAATAAAATATAATAGACTTTAAGAATAAAATATAATAAACTGTAAGAATAAAATAAAATAGACTGTAGGGAATACGGTGTGAATAAAAGGGAATAGAATAGAATATGTAGAAAATATACAGAGTTGTTAAGTATATAGAGACTATATGGGTACTATGGGTAGTTTATTATTGGGACGCTTCTGTTTACATTTTTCTGACCCAGAAATTAATGCTGACCACAATGTGTGGAACGGAGCCCACTTTCTTTAAATGGCAACACAGCTTTAACATAGAAGGTGTTTGCATAGTGCACTATAGGACTGAATGCTGCTTGATGCTCTTTTACTTCCTCTCCCATGCTGGCAGCCCAATCAGACACACACACACACAAACACACATTCCATTCCTCAGGAGGAATTCCTGAAGCAGGTGGAAAAAAAAAGAATGAGGTGGGGAAACAGAGCGAGAAATGTGCCGAGTAATAACAAAAATACTAACCTAGCTGCAAAGGTGGCTGGTGGTGTGCGAAAGGTAATTTTTTGCTTGTTTTCAATGGTCCAGTCTCAACACAGGGTTCCACTGATGGGCCCAGAGCTCTCTACCTTCCAGGAACTGAAGCGCATGCCTCAGCAGCCTGCAAGGGCCTGTTGTTATTGCAGAGCACAACACTGCAAGAAGGGTATGCTGTGCTGACCCAGCAAAATCCAACATCCAAGCCACACTCTAATCATCTTTTACCACCCACCAGGGCAGCCACCAGACACACATACAGAGAGAGAGAGAGAGAGAGAGAGAGAGAGAGAGAGAGGTGGTTAAATGAATGGATGCATTGGTCTATTTAAAGTAAGGCCATGTGCTTACACACATGCACATAGATAGACACACAAACAAAACATTTCTGAGCATGAAAGGGGCAAAAAATAAAAAAAATAAACCCCACCATTCAGACACACTTTGGAATGGTTATACATGTTCCAAATATGCATGTATGTGTGTGTGTGTGTGTGTGTGTGTGTGTGTGTGTGTGTGTGTGTGTGTGTGTGTGTGTGTGTCTGTGTGTATATGTATATATATAAATCATTGTTGTGTGGCTGGCTAAATTTTCCATGACAAAATCGAAGACTTTGAAGCTTGAAGTTCTACTAATATCCTCTGTCATTATTACTGCCGCCACAAAGCCAGGCACAAGCTGACTTCCCCTCTCCTGGAGTGCGTGTGTGCATGTGTGTGTGTGCGTGTTTGTGTGTGTGCGTGTTTGTGCGTGTGCGTGCGTGTGTGTGCGTGTGCGTGCGTGTGTGTGCGTGTGTGTGCGTGTGTGTGTGTGTGTGTGTGTGCGCACGTGTGTGATATGGCTCTCTCCTTGCCATGGTCACCACAAGAAGTTGTGTTATACATAAAGTGTATTTTCTATTGAAAATGCTTTTCATTACAAATAATATTATCAGCAGCAGCTTGAGTGGAAAGTCTTGGAAATATAATCATGCATGAAGTTCAGAATTTCTTAGTATTTGGTATACTCTCCTTTTCTTTAATGGCAGCTGGCACTGATGTCACAAGTTTGTCCACACCCTGATGATCTACATCAGATCAAATGCCTCATTTTTTTTTTTTTTTTTTAACATGTGCTGTCAAAGGACAGACAAAAACATATTTCACAAATTTCACAGAAATTGTACAGAATCCTGAACATTGAATATTAAACATTTATTTTCTTTCTTTTCCATTTTTCTGTAGTCTAACACTTGGGTTATTTCCTGTTTTAAATGAATGTGGTATCAGACTTTTGGACTCCAGTATATAAAGTATTTTATAGAGATGTTTTCTGTCATGGGTTTAACTTTAGATTTAACAATAGAAGTCATTGTCAAGATCTCTATTGATAATATTTCACATTGCCTGCCACCACTGTTGCTCATTTTATGACATTATCACAAATTAGTGATGTTATTCCCATGTCACCTATATTGGTTTGCATCAGAGTCCTAGCTTAAACAGTGGGCTACAGTTAATCTCTACAGGTCGCATTTCAAGCACAAGTAATTATTTGTAATCCCCCCAGCCCCAGTGGGCAGCACAGTGGTTCAGCGGGTAGCATTGCCATCTTTCAACTTCAGGGTCACCATTTTGATCTTGAGCCAGGGTTACTGTCTCTGGTTTCTCTGATTTCCTTGCATTGTCAAAAAACATGAGTTCAAGGCTCTGGATTCATTGTGACTAGTATAAAGTATATGAATTATGATTTCTTTTTATTTTAATTTTGTTAGTGCTCTGCTGTCAAATTTCATCTATTTAAATGATATTTAAATTTGGTGAACATCTGCAGTTTTTTTTTTATTTTGCTTCCTCAAATGATTCAACATGCATGCATCCATCCATCCATCCACCCATTTCCTGTGCTGCTTATCCTACACAGGGTCACGGGCACCCTGGAGCCTATCCCAGGGGACTCAGGGCACAGTGAGGTAGAACCCCCATCGTAGAGTACAATCAATGCCAATCAGCCTACGATGCATGTCTTTGGAATGGGGAGGAAACCAGAGAACCCAGAGGAAACCCCCGAGACACGTGGAGAACATGCTAACTCCACGCACACAATGGACATGCAGCCTAATTGAATATAGTAGCTACATTTTACATGATGATTATTACTATATGTCTCAGTTTTTTAGTCTAAATAAACATCCTTTACAATCTATACTCGAGATAAGGATTTAGATTTATATGATTTTTTAAAAGTAATAACAACAACAACAACAACAATACTACTACTACTACTACTACTACTAATAATAATAATTATTATTATTATTATTATAATTATAATTATAACTCTCAGATGAACTCTCAGGAACTTCCTCTTATTTAGGTTCTGTCTTTTCTATGAGCATTTAAGCAGCCAAGCCGATAATGAACTGCATTTTACACTGTTTTTCTATTACAGACAGGGACGTGTTACCTCATATTCATACCCCTGAGAAACAGGAAGTCGTGGTTGAACAATTTCCTGTTCCTAGTCACCCAGGTGTACTAAAAATATATATATATATATATATATATATATATATATATATATATATATATATATATATCAATGGGAAAATACTTCAAATATATTTTTCTCATATGAATTCATAGGGGTGCCAATAATTGTTGCACCCAATATTTAATAAAGATATTTTTGGAGAAACCCGTGTTGTGTTTGCAATTGTTTGACATCCATGAGAGCAGAGTGTTTTTGTGAAGAAATTTTATTTTTAAATAAAATATCAAAAGGTTAAACGATGATGACCATTTTTCACAGCCTTATTTACTAAAGGTGCCAATATTAATGGAGGGCGCTGTATAGTGCGTCGCTAAAACCAAGCTCTCTGAACGCACTTGCTGATGTCACGTTGTGTTTTGCGCTCCATGCTGAGTGACTGTGAAGGATGTGCGCGGTCCCTTAAGACCGAGAGCGGTCTACATAATTCATACCGAGGGGAGTGACTTGTTGCCCGTGCTTTTTCTCCCCCCTGCCTGTATAAAACCTGAAGTTCACAGCAAATCACACTTACAGATGGAGAGACCTCGCCGCTCAGCCGGGTTCTACGCTCGAGTCAAACCCGACGCGACATCCCGTTCCTCCCCGGTTCTGCCCCGCTACATTTAGCGGTTTGTGTCGACTTTCTGAGGGCACGGCATTTCCCCTCAAAAAGGCGCTCTTATACCGACCACCGTTCCATCGTCGCCCACTCACCCCCGTGCACGTTAACATGAAGCCCTTATTCCGCTCTGTCCGGCTCGGCTCGATGGCGGCTCCGCGTGCGCTCTGGCTGACGGCGCTGTTTGCGGCTCTTGCCCGCACGGTGCATGCTGCGGGGCCCGTGGTGCGCTGTGAGCCGTGTGACACCAATGCGCTCGGCCAGTGCAAGCCGCTGCCACGTGACTGCGCCGAGCGGGTGCGCGAGCCGGGCTGCGGCTGCTGTCTGACGTGTGCGCTGAGTGAGGGCCAGGCGTGCGGCGTGTACACGGGACGCTGCGGCGCCGGACTGCGGTGTCAACACCGGCCCGGTGAGAGCAAACCGCTGCAGGCGCTGCTGGAGGGAAGGGGTGTGTGCACCAGAGCCACGGACAGAAAGCTGAGAGTCGGTAAGCGCCCGAATGGCATCAGTCTTCTGCTTTCTATCTATCTATCTATCTATCTATCTATCTATCTTATCTATCTATCTATCTATCTATCTATCTATCTATCTGTCTGTCTATCTGTCTATCTGTCTGTCTGTCTGTCTGTCTATCTGTCTGTCTGTCTGTATTTCTCTCCAGATGTGTTATTTGCGTGTACTGTCTCTTATGCAACGTTTCCAATTCATGTTTCTTCCCTTGCAAATTTGAACAAATTCGTACTCATCAGTGAGCACTAGTAAAAGTTCCTTGGGTCGCTTTGCCTACGAGTTTAATCGTGAAATTGATCGAAACTTCTACAATGACTCCAAGATCAGGCTGAAACAGGGTCGTGTTCACATGAATGGCACAGGCTGCCAACCCAACCCTGCTGAAATAACACACACACACACACACACACACACACAATAGAAATCATCACAAAAATTCTACGTTTTTTCCACTGCACACATAAACCATCAGATAGTCATTAAAACCATTACCATTACTCGTCCTTAATGCTATCCACTAGACATAACATGCAACCAACAGAAGGCAACAAATGAGCAGTAGAGACCGTTATGTTTTCCATTAAAACGAATAGAATTCCAATTGTAACCATTAAAACCATTGCTAATTCTATGAGGGTTCCTATTGTTTCTTCAGCAGGAAACTGCATTTAAATCACATCTCGGAGTGGTCTATATCTAGTATTAGATCTGTTATTCCTATATTTATGACGTCACATAGCGCTGGTGTTGATTTGAATAATCATCATATAGGATTATTATATGGAATGTTGTAACCAAATCCACTGGGTGCATATCAAAAACATAGAGTAACCATGAACCCATAACAGGAGCCAGTTGTTCATTCATTGTGCACAGAGGAATATATTCTAAAAAAATGTTTTAACAAAAAAAATAAATAATTCAAATACTAAGCACTAGTGGTACCGCCTCTTAGTGTGGTCCCTGCCACCCCATGTTTAAACGTGATTGGTTGTTCATCAGATCAGGACGGTACTGCGTGTTCCTGGTTTACTCTACTGTGATTAACGCAGTTATTTTGCCCCGGGCTAACACAGATCCGCCCTGTGAATGCAGCCCTCGTGGTTGGTGTTAGTGGGAGGCTGCAGACCACCGCGCGTATCCGCGCTTTTCTGACGGCGTGCGCGCAAACAAACAGAGATGATTTATTATGAACGCTAGATTTGCTCTCTATATCACAGTGAAAGCCTTGGCTCAGTGATACCTCGGTGACTTCTGTGCACCACCTGGCCGGCTGCAGTGCTGCCCGCTTATAAACAGCTCGCTGTACCGCGTCACCGCCCCACACTGGCACCGTTGTTCTCTTCCGTCCCGAGCTCGAGCGCTACAGCGAACCCTCTATGCTGATGTGTGCGTGTGTGTGCGCGCGCGCGCGCGAAAGAGAGAGAAGCCGCGCTGTCTGCGTGTACACAGGGTGCGCGCGCTAAAGTTTGGCCGGTCCAACCCGATCGTTACGAATGCCGCGCGCATGTATTTTTAGAGTGGCGCGGAAATCACTGTTTTGTTTGTGTGTGTATATTATTTAATTGTTTTTTCATGAATGACGTGATGCGGTGCCTCCGACTTGGAGGACAACATCCGAAACACACACTCACAACGCCAGAACATTCTGTTCCCTTGGCTTAGTCCAGCATTCAAACCAGAGGTTTGTGTGTGTGTGTGTGTGTGTGTGTGCGTGTGTGCGCGCGCGCGCGCGCCACCCTTGAAATAATGTGAATATTCCATTTTCAGATTGAATTGTTATGATTTATTTATTTATTTATTTATTTATTTATTGATTGATTGATTTATAATTTTTTTTCATAGTAAAAAATATTTGCAGCCATGATCTGGAAATGAGTTAGTGGTGCAAAAAGTTGAACACTCTTGGAGTAAATGGAGTACACACTGGAGTTGAACACTCTTGGAGTAAAACAATGCCATGCATTATAACAATGTGCCTGAGACTACAGACTGCTTGTGAATATGTGAACATAGGCACATATGTAGCATGCATATTACTGAGGCAACATTTTTCACCTTCCATTGACACAATTATTAATGCAACTGATTACTGCTATGGTACACCTAAATCTAACCCTAATCTAATTCTAACCCTAATCCTTAACCCCAGTAACCAAAAGGAAACATTTTGGCTCTTTTAGGTATTTTATTTTAAAAGCTGCATTTTTCCCCATCTATCCATTTTCCATATTGCTTATCCTACACAGGGTTGTGCGGAAGCCTGGAGCTTATTCCTGGAAAGGCAAGTGACACCATGGGAAGGCAAGGGACAGGGCACAGGGCACAATCGCACACAATCACAACTTGGAAATGTCAATGAACTGGGGGAGGAAACTGGTGTACCTCGGGGAAACCCACAAGGCACAGGGAAAACATTCAAACTCCATGCACACAGGGTGGAGGCAGGATTCGTACCCTCAACCTCAGAATTGCAAGACAAATGTGCTAACCACTAAGCAAACGTGTCCCCAGCTGCAAAAAATTTGGTCTCCCCAAGACATAAAAACAAAATCCCATACGAGTGTTGGTGTTTTTAGACGTATCTGACATCAATATCCCCCCGCCCCCCAGTGAGCAAGGTTCCCTATGCAACCATCCTTTGTACCCACAAGTGTTGTGTTGAAGGAATCAACTATCACAATGTGACACACAAAAGCTATTGTTGGGATACAGAATCACTTTTAAAAAGCAGTTTTGGGGTGCCAGCTGTTTTACAGTATTGCCTTACCTCATATTCTCTCCTTCTGGTCTTTAATTTTAGTCTCTCTCGTCCTCCTTTCCCATCATACCACATTTTATGGTAATTACATATCTCCTCCAACCAGTGAGCAGGGCTGTGTCTGCTTGATACTTTATGCTCCACCCCAAATGCTGTTTTTTTTCCTGGTGCATAAATGGACTGGATTTGGATATGTACAAATATGTTCTTATCAGTAACTCATATTATTTATTTGGCCCTGTGTCTGTTGCACACATTTACTTGTGTTATATTGTTTACCTGTTTACAGGGATTGACCAAACAATCCTGGTACATTTTGTAAAAAAAAATGTACAAAAACGTACAAAAGTTTACATTTTGGTTAAATATTGATGTTTTGCAGGATCCAGATATAGATGTTGCTACCCTTCTACCCTGGATATGACATTCTTTTCTATTTCCAGTTAAATTATAGTGGGTCAAGCAGGGAAAGTAGGTTATTACTATGATTTCAGTGCCCTTGTCTCTGATTATACATTGTCACCAAAACCTGCTAGGCATGCATCATGTTGTTTATGTTGGTGTTGATGCTGCTGTTGATCATTTTGTTGTTGTTGTTGTTATTGTCATTGTTAATAAGGACATGGTTTATCTGATGATGCTACAATTCTGGCCTAGCCAGAATCTGGGTTTCTCTTGTTTACATACACTTTGGGATTCAATTAGATTTTGCTCAGTTCTTCCACTACTCCCCCCCATGTCTTCCGCATCTCCCACCACCATGTTCTTCAGTCTGTCCTCTCATTTTACCACTTGTCTTATTGCATTCATGTCTGTTTACAGGCCCAGTGATTTTAGCGTTGGTCTGCATTTAAAATTTTAGTTACTTGTAATGATAACCATACTATCACTTATTCGAGGCAGAGACAAGACACAAAAAGACACTACGTCCTTGTGGCAAAACACTATGGCAAAGACTAAGCATAAACCAAAGACCTAAACACAGCAACAAAGACAACCGCAATTAAAGACAAATGTAAGACAAGGAGTGCAACGCAAACTGTGGCTATATTCAGAGCACTTAACAAGAACGGGATTCAGGTGTAGGTGGTCATGTGACTGTGATGTAGTGAGTTGTAGTGGCTTCTGGGAACTGTAGTTCAGAGTTCCTTCTCCAATACATGACACATACTACCATAGATTTGCTATGGTAATGATGGCCTAGACAAACTCTCCCTAGAAACTTCTTGTCTATACTGAGTGTTTATCAGAAAAGTTCTGAATTAAAATTATAATATTGATACTGTTCAAATTCAACTAGAAAATTATTAGTACACACTAAGTACACACTTCAGCCAGTTGCACCAAAGTTTGGCCGCTCTAGCTCGGCTGCTGGGAACTTGCAGACAGAAGAGCAAGTAATCTTTAATCAGTCTGTACAGGATGTCATGGGAATTTTTTTTTGGTGATTCATTTGGCCAAAATGCTTGATTTTGCTGCAGTTTTTTATTTATTTATTTATTTTCAAAATTTGAGATGCAACTTGCAGAGATTTTTTTTGGGGGGGGGTTTGTGTGTTAAACTACTTGCAATTGTACGAAATTGTTTTGCATGGTCTTTTGCAGTAATGTTTATTCGTAAATCACATTTTTTAGCTGTACTCATGTTCGACGCACATGAATTGAAGAGGGCTTTGGTTTAATTTGCTTTGTGATGACATCATATGACAGATCTTGGCCCAAATCTGCGGAAAATCTGCTGTAATTTTGAGAAATTGCAAGCTCTGAATATTGTGGGGTTAACTTATGCAATCGTAAAATTGCTAAATCCTGGAGGGACTGCTTAATGGTTCCAACCATGAGTGCTATTAAAACCCTGTTTCTACAAACCATTCTTTTATTCTCTTTTTGTTTCTCCTCACTCAAACATTTTAAGTGGCTTCTTATTAAGTCAGTTATTAAGTATTGGCTTTATGCTGTAGTAACTATCTTTTAAAAGTTTGGTGAAGCTTTCTGTGTATGTTGTCTAACTCTGACCTTTATACCTCTCCCATGCTTCAGAGGAACCTGTAGAGGAACATCTGCCTACCACTACCATTGCAACAGTCAGCAAGGGCACTGAGGTGGTGCATGATACAGCAACAGGTTCGGGGGTTGAAGAGGGTATGCAGAGAACAGAGCTGGACACTAAAAATTCTCTGCTACACACTAAGCTTAGCATGATCCAGATGGCAAAGTTTAAGCAAGGACAGATCTACAAAGTGGAGCCAGTGGCCAAGGGAGTCCACCCTGATATCCACAATTTCAGCCTGGAATCCAAAAGAGAGACCGAGTATGTAAGTGCTTCTTTACCTCTGTCAGCGGGTTAACGATGGTCAAGAATAAAGCAGGAAAGTGTGCGTGTGTGTGTGTGTGTGTGTGTGTGAGAGAGAGAGAGATCGAGAGAGAGAGCGCAATTGGAGCATAAGTACAGTTCTGCAGTTACAGCATTTGCCCACTTGCCAACATTTTAACCACTGAGCTACCACTGCCTGCATTAGCCCATAAGCCCATAAGCTCAGGTTCATCACCGAACACAAACTCTGATCAAGGAAAGTCCATATGTGACATATTTACCATATTTCACATTTTAAACCGATCAGCAGTGAATGGTATTTCAGGATATATTAGGAGCCAGGAAAGAGAAGGATTCTTCCGGCTTATAGATTGCTTTAAGATTGCAGTCCCAGCTGTGCCACATGCCATTCATTGCCTGAGGTCACTTAGAGTGCAGCCATCCCTTTTCTCTTTTACAGCAGGGCAGTATTTGGTGACAAGGGAAAGGCCCATGGAACTGGAACGTGCTATGAATATATCGAGAAAATTGTAAAAAATTTAAGTGTATATATATATATATATATATATATATATATATATATATATATATATATATATATATATATATATATATATATATATATATATAAAATTCACAAAGAAGTGCTACACAAAACCATTTTAACAATATATTTGAAACCAGAGGATAGCTGTGTATGTACTGCTCAGTGTCAGGATGCATGGGCTGTGTCTGCCATGGAAGGGAGATAGAGAGAGCGAGAGAGAGAGAGAGAGCTAGTTTGTATCATTTCTAAGGTCCCATGCTTGATATAGTAAACTTTGGACTGATTTTATAAGTTGGACTGATTTTTCATTTATTTTGGTGTGTGTTTGTTTGTTTGAAGGGCCCGTGTCGCATAGAGATGGAAAGCGTTTTGAAGAGTCTTAGGATATCCAGCGTGATAAACTTTCGAGTTTTTCGCATTCCAAACTGTGACAGGAAGGGCTTCTACAAGAAGAAACAGGTGAGTGCTGCCATGGCCACCAGCTAAAACATTATCCCAAATATTGAGCTGCATCTGTGCCAGGCTGCATCTGGGCTTCTGAGAAGGAAGAGGATGTTGATGGGAGAAATCAGGGGCTTTTGGAGATGTGTGAGTCATCTGGTGACTACCCCCCTCCGTCCCTCTCCTGTAAAAAGAATGAGTCAGAGTTTAGGTCTGAGCATGTTTAATTGGGATGTTTGGGTTAGGTGAATTTGGGCAAACAGGATTATTCGGTAGCTTACAGAACAGGAAGCCTGTAGCAGTACGGATAAAGACACTTGTACTGAACTCGCTGAACTGAGGATTAGACACTGGTAGAGCATGCTTGATTACTGACATTCTGCTGTATTAAATGGACCCTACAGCGTTTCCTCTTTCACTCATGGGTATACGAGAATAAAAGACAGTCAGTTTCATGTACAGAGTTGGCATGAGGCAACAAACACACTCGATGACATGATCGCTCTTGCTGTCTGTACAACTCGAGCAGCTTTGTAAATTAACGCAAAGCTGCTTGTACATGCTCTCACTCGTGTTCACATTCAAATGTACGTGAGAGTGCATGCAAGAGCTCTGTGCTAGAAAAACACACTATAAAAGTACCGCTGTGCACAAAAATGTGATTTCTAAGTGATTAATACCTCTTGAGTGGCTTATTCTGATAAGACTGGAGACTTTCTAAGTACTTCAGTACAAAAGGGGTAAAGGCAGCTAAAAGGAGCTCAGTTAGCAATGCCAAAAAAAATAAACTCTACAGCTTAGACCATGTCGTGGTACTCACTGTGGTACGAAACGTTTTGCTGCAGAACCTGTGTACTGATCGATCTAGGCCAATAGTAATGATGCCAGTAGTAATGATGTTCAAAATAGTTCTGACTGTTATGCCAAGTTGTACTATTCTTAAATGAATCACTTATGCTGCATTCAACTGGAGGTTGTAACTCATAGTAATAATTCCCAAACTCCGACTAGGAAAAAACAGAGAAAACACCCCCTCAACTCGAATTCGTACTCGGGGTCTTTGAGTAGTCTTCTCAACTCCGAGTTCAAAAAGTGTAGTCACATCAATATGGCTGTGCATAGCATCAGCAGCAAAATAAATAAATAAATGAGTTACACTGCTTTAGATCAGCTGACATGTTTGCTTGTTGAATCAGAATCGCTGACTGTACAGTTTGCTGTTTTGAGATGGTAAATATACACCACTCATCATAGTTAGCTGGCTAGTTTGCAAGCAAATTACAAACAATGTTCATGTTTTTAACCACTTTGCAACTCATGTGCACGGAGGTCAAAAATGAAATAATTCCAAGCTTTGACGTCCCACTTCCGAGGTAATTCGAATGCAGCATTAGCGTAGGATTGTATACATCGAAACTCAGATAACACGGAAATCTACCTGTGACAAATGTGAACTAGCTGGCTAGTTCTTTTAGAAGACGGATAGAGGCATAAACACTGGCTGCCTCATATAAACACAAATAAGCACAATCCTGGGTGCTTGGGGCTCCTCCTCCACCCCAGAATAAGACTGGCAATAACTGTGTGTGTGTGTGTGTGTGTGTGTTGGAGGCCTTTCCCTTGGAGGGCACAGTCGAGTCCAGGGTAATTTTAGCTCTGATTATATGAATTGGCTTAGTGTGCAAGTAGAGGCGAAGCATGCTGGCCCCCATCCTCCACCCTCCACCCTCCACCCTCCACCCCCTGAACCCCCCAAGGCCATGCTCATCTTTGCCCCAGGCAGCGAGTATTCTTGCTGGGCTGGAGACAAACACTACCCCCCTGACCCGCTGGCTCACCCAAGGCCGTCTCCACTGCTGCTTTCACACTGAATGAGATCTCAGTGATGCAGTGGGAAAGATGAGAAGAGAGGGAGGTGTGAACTGCAAGACACGCTGGGAATGGGCTGTACACAAATACACACTCGCGCACAGACACACTCCAGATAGTGTGCAGAGCGCCTCTGTGTACGTCTCTAGCGCTATGGGATCTTGCTTTCTCACAGTCTCCTTTTACTGCACAAATGCACATGTACCCTGCCTGCCTGGTTTATTAGCCATATTACTACATGCCTGGTTGCTATATGCCGTCAATATGCGTTTAATGAATGTGGACAGTAGTTACACGAAACTCTACTCTGTTCAAGAAGAACTGATGCACAAATTGCCAGATGGACACCTACTTATGCAGTCCAGGTCAAGGGTCTGGAGGGAAAACAACCACTGTTCATATTCACATGCAGATGTTAACCTGCATATTGTGCGTGTGTATGGTGTGTGTTTACGCTGTCCTCCTGGCCTTCCTGCTGCCCATGAGTGCAATGTTACGGACCTGCCATGGTTGAGGCTTGCTTTGTGACATATAAAACACCCATTTGTGCTCTCACACATGTGCACACACTCAGTACACACAAGGCTGTGTTATATGCTCTAGACGTTGCCTCACTGACAGGATTATACTCAACCACCTTTCAGTTTCTTCATTTCACAACAGCCGCATGCACTCTCCATCCACTGCTCACATATGCAGACACACCTGCATATGTGGAATCTGCATAAACACACACACACACACACACACACACACACACGCACACACACGCACTTATCACAACTAATGTGTGTTTTGGGTTTTCCCTCTGAAATGTCAGTATAGTAGAGTTTACAGTAAAGTCTGTATTAGCAGCGATCTCAGAATAGCACTTTTTGAAGCATATGTGTTGATAGAAATCTCACAGAAACAGATTCTGGCACACAGAAGTCAAAGTCATTCCAGTCCTCATTCAGACTGAAGCAGTTGTACATCAGTTCGAGACACAGAAAGCTCTGTGTAACATTCTGCATTACCAGATTTTACTTGCAGAAGTGCTCTTGTTCTCTCCCAGCAATCGTTCTTTGTCCCTCTAACTTTTCCTTCTCATGCTCTTTGCTCTGTGCAATTTAATAAAAAAAAAAAAGAAGTTTATTTATTGCAAAAGATCAGCCATGATAAAAAAAAAAGAAAGGGAAAAGGTGAGGAATGTGTGATGTGATGAGGAAGGAGAGAAGGAAACATGCAGAGAAGATGCAGAAAGAAAGGCATGATTAAAGGAGGAGGCATGAAGAGGACAGAATAAATGCTCAGTTTTATTTCCTAAACTGCTCTTGTTCTGCTTGAGGTATTTTAATTTGGTCCTCACTCAGTAAAAGTCCCTTTGATCTCTCTCTCTCTCTCTCTCTCTCTCTCTCTCTCTCTCTCTCTCTTGCATTTCTTTCTCTCCCAAATTAAGCTCCAGATGACTTTTAATCGGTACCAGTTTCCTAAAATAGTCAGACAGCTCTTTAACTGTGTAGGGCAAATGTTTTAGCAGAGCCAAATATCCCCTTACGCTTTTTCATTAACATCATAAAGACACTACTCAAGCCAGCGTATGCTGTATATTCAGCCCTCTTATGTGCACACAGTTGTGTGTGTAAGGGTATGTGCACAATTTGTTAAAATTACCAGCCTGAGTTGAAGAGTAGCTGGCTCATGAGACCACATAAACGTAGCCTTGGTCTAGATCTGGGTCTCATTAGTCGATCTCGGTTGGAGTCTGGGTCTCGGCTTATGGACTCCAACGAGACCGCAGCGTCTTTCCATGCTGTAGGTGATAATCACCTACTTCCATCACTAGTCTGTGCTGTAGCCTCACCACCATGGAGAATTCAGGTCTTCTTGGATATGTGCATGATTATCACACAGCAGCGTCACTATCGGCAGTTAATTACATTAATTATTGTCGAATTACTATTTTTTCCAAATCTGTAATGTTTATCAATAATGATCAATGAGGTCTGTGTGATGGATCAAGTAAACAGTGAATTAATAAACTAAGATTTCAGCAAGCTAAGATGGAAACAATCTTATTAAAAAATTAAATTTAAAGAACCTGTAGAGGAACAACCTGTTTTATATGATGTTTCCTTATTTATTCTTAAAACTTGTTTGATTCATGCATGTAGCACTATTACACCACCATACTGCTAATTTACTCAGATGTAAGCCTTTCTGCTCTATTTCATCGGTCAGTCTAGGGCTGGTTACTCTGTAGACAAATCGCTCATTCATTATAATTGCAGATATAGAAACATTTTTGTATTTCATACCCATAAAGTCTTGTATGAACTGTATATCCTTGTTTGCGTTCCTGGAAGCAGTGATTTTGAATGAACACATCTAAATGCCGTCTATGTTTTATTATATTATAACACAGATAAGACAAATAATAAATGAATTAAACGCATGCTGTTATTTAACAAAGGAAAACATCTAATCGTTGGTATGCTGAAGCTTTCTGTAAGGAGATAATAGTCTCAGGTGTCAGCACTTTGTAACTGTTTTTCACCACTGGAAAATTTTCAGATCTTAGCACTTTCTGATTTCTCATTACAACAGGTTTTGGGGTTCAAATCCCCCAATTTTTTCTCATTTGTAAGTCGCTTTGGATAAAAGTGTCTGCTTAGTGAATAAATGTAAATGTAAATCCCATATCTGGCCTGTGCTGGGTACTCCAGCTTCCTCCCCCAGTCCAAAGACATGTGCTGTAGGCTTATTGACATTTCCAAATTCCATATTTTGTGTGAATGTGTGTGTGTGTGATTTTGCCTTGTGATGGGTTGGCACCCTGTCCAGGGTTGGTAAAACACTTTGCGATGTGCTGTTATTGTGCTTCGGATGGTAGCACCATGCCCCATTGTGTTTTATTCCTTAGTTAACACATATGTTGTCATGCATCATCTTCTCAAAGCACATTCCTGATATAAGTGTCATAGGTTGCAGTAAAAGGATATTTACTTAAATGATCATGCTTTTAAGAAAGTAAATTGTTTGTCGCAGGTGTAAGATGACGAGTTTGCAATAATCATTGCTATAATCATCATAATTAAGCTATATCATTCAGCATTCCTTATGAAATAGTTTTTAATGGGTAAATTAATAGTTAAATATCTCCAATATTGCTATCTCCAATAGCATTGCTGCAGTTTCTGATGAGGTCATGGTGGCTTGGTGTAGCTTGACCAACTGTCTTATTTCCATATGACCTAAGAATCAATTCAACAAATGCAAATACACATATGTAGCTGAGCCAAACATACACACCTATACACACATATGCACACAGAACCAATGGTAGCAAAGCATTCTTCCCTCAGACGTGATATTTGATTTGCCCCATTTTTGTCTCACAGCCAAAATGACAGTGAAAAAAGGAGAAATAATAAAAAATCTAATTTTCTCAGTGTTTCCATACTGTTTCAAAATGATAAAGAAAGGAAAATGTATTTAAAATTTTCATATACCAATTTGACCACCGTTATTTGAATTGCATTATTACTCTTTCCCTGTCTTGCTTTCTGTCTTAGTCTTACTGACTCTCTCACTCTAGTTTCTAGTGTTGGTGTTACTCTCTGTCACCTGGGTGAGATATGCTGGGAGAAATGTGTTGTTGTTGTTTTTTTGCCCATGTCTATTCCTTCCTCCATTTGGAGGCTGTTTTCTTTACATATACATGTCTCTAACATAATACTCCCCTCCATTTCTCCCCTCCCTTACTGTCTCCCTACAGTGTCGTCCATCCAAAGGCCATAAACGTGGTCAATGTTGGTGTGTGGACAAGTATGGACAGCCTCTGCCAGGATACGAGGGCAAAGAACAAAGCCAAGTCCACTGTTATAACCAGGAAAATAAATGAGAAACACAGGAGAGACTGAAAGAAAATGGTAGAGGGCAGACGATCCCCTCTGAATGGTATGAATCCACAATGAAAGGGGGAAAGGGAGATTTTTAAAGGCGGTGCCCTATTTCTGAGCACCCTACCTATGCACAGGAGCAGGGACTCATCAGGTCACTTTCACACATCAGGGGAGTAGAGAGAGGGGGCAGGGAGGTAGGGAGGGAGGGGAAGATCTGTGCTAATCTATTTTTATTATAGCCCAATGAAAGCACCATTTGGATTACACTAACAAAAGAAATGTCTAAATTACCCTTTGGGCTTCATTACCTTTTGGTTATGTGTGACAGCTTCTTAAGTATATGGGTTTGACTGAAAATATGTAGTGGCCCTTTCTCTTTTCTGGTGAAATGAAGCGCCTTGAGTAAATCACTGCCATGACTATCACTGTCTCTCTCGTAGCGTCGCGTCCTGTCTCTGCCCTTCTGGTGTAGGACTGTTCGAAATGGGCATGCTCAGTAGTGTTGGCCTGCTCTTGCCATTGGCTCCATCTGAAGCACAAGCACTTGATGCACTTTGGTCCCTCACTGAACAACTACCCCAGTCTATTATATTGGCCATTTCTTGCAACACGCATTATGAAAGTGTTTAAATTTATTATATTCTAGGACCTATTACTCACACTGAATGATTTTTTAAAAATTCATTTCAGTGTGTGTTTTTTTTTTGTTTTGTTTTGTTTTGTTTTTTCATTGTAGTTATTTTTCTTTTATTCACTGTATATGCTTGTGTGATCACTTGCTGATTTATGCCCAGGTTAACCATGTAGGAGAATAACTACATGGCTTTCTGATACCTGTTTTCCTACCAGCTTTTTTGTTCAGCTGTCAGGAAGAGAGAGTAACTGATCTATCAAAGCTACAGCATGCAGCATGCTTCCAAGTGGATTCCAAATGTATATAATACACAACATATATTTAATGCACTAAAATACACCACAGAGCACTTGACCTGATATTGCTCGCAGTGCTGAAAATGTCAATCGGTATCTTTGACATTTTGTGCATTTCATGATATAATTGCACAAATTGCACGATAATTGTCCTTCTGTGAGTTTTCAGTGACTATGTAAAAAAATGCAACACCATCTAGCATTACTACTGCATATCTTTTGTATGCACTCCAAAGTTTGATAATGATCACTGGCAGTTACTTTCCTACTTCAAATCACTGCCTTAACCATGTCAGGGCTGAAATTTGATAAATAATGATTAGTGCTTTGTGCTCTGTCTCTGAATGCTGTCCAGTTACTTCACCCAAACGAAAAGCTTACAGATTAGCTCAGTAACCCTATTGGATAGCTTGTCTTTATATAATTTAGTACGGATGTTGGGATATTTTTTTTCCTTTGTCTGACCTCCTGAGAAATGACTTGAATATGGAGGGTGCCGGAGAGGTATCCCCACTCCCAGTAGCCCAGTAGCACAGAATCAGCCAAAAGCTTGACCCCTCAACACCCTCCCAAAAACTACACACGAAAAAACATACAAAATGTGCAAAATATATGTTTTAATTACTTAAAGACTTAAGACATGTTGGTGCTACACCTTTTTTTAATTAAACTAGATTTTGGGTGAAGAGTATAACAAAGTACAAAAATTGTTGTCCCTGCTTAAACCTTGTGTCATTTCTATATACTGTAGATAAGTATGTGTGTGTGTGTGTGTGTGTGTGTGTGTGTGTGTGTGTGTGTGTGTTGTGTGTGTGTTTGTGTTGTGTGTGTGTGTGTGTGTGTGTGTGTGTGTGTGTGTGTGTGTGTGTGTGTGTGTGTGTGTGTGTGTGTGTGTGTGTTTTCTGGCCAGCTTTGTGTCTGAAAAGGCATGTGAACCTTAAAATATTGAAGTTATTTATCTAAGAAAGGCGTATAAGCTCATCCTTTTCTCTCTTTTTTTGAGGATTAAGTGACTCACTTATTGCACAACAGGTAATAGATAGAACTCAACATGTTTTGGGAATATAATCACTAATAAGTTTTTAAATATTATATCAACAGTGCATTGTACAAAATGAAAAGAGATGGTTCTGTCCTCAGTCTAATACGAGACGTCTTCGGGTTTCTTGGGAAACCTAGCTTTCTCTTAAGATAAATGGCTAGATAAGCTAAATTTTGAAGATAGCCATTTGTTTTAGTAAGGTTTAAGCTATGTATTTACTTATTTGCTTAAAATGAAGCTAAAACAACATGAATGTTAAAGTTAAGCTCAGTACCACTCTTAACCTTTCTGGGGCCCCAAGCAGAACTCTGCTTACTCATTATATAATAAAAGTTATTTTTACACCATTGCCACACCTCTTCTTTATTTGAATCTTCTGTGATGTAGCTTTTTGTAAATCGACTTGACTATGATTATTACCTTATCTAGCTCCTGTATCTATAATCTGGTTTTCTAGCTAGGAAACAGCAATTCATATGAATGATAAAAAACCTAATGAATATGGATAATGGTAGAAATAAAACAACATTATAATTCATTAGACATATACGAACACTACGCTAAACAATAATGAACGTTTTTGTTATTAGCATGGCAGGCCCCTAGGGGTGGTGAGGGGGGTACAGCATGACTTGAAAAGTAGGCATGTAGGAAGGACCAGCACTGGTTATGGTAATGCTAAGCTAACTTTTAAAAGCTCCATCTTGGCGTATATTAAAGCTAATGAATAATGTTGAGTTAAGAAAAAAAAAAGAACTTGCCGTTCCTCATTCTGTTGTGCAATGTTAGGGCCACTTATAGCCGCAAGTCACTTTTAAGGATCTCTCCGTTCACGGGTAATTGTACTTTTTTTTTATTATTATCATTTGAAAGAATTTTGATTCATTAAAAAGCTTTTCATGTTACTAAAATAAATATTACACAGCTATGCCTTTCTTTAAGAAAGGAAAATGGTTTTGTTCATATATGATTTGTATTTAATGTATTTTTAAAAAATTTTAAATAAACACTATTTTAATTTATATATGACTTCAGGTCTCTGTTTGAATGGATGCAATCAGGCCAGCAACATTACTGTTTATTTAAAATGTTCTTTCATTGTCATTGCTCAATAAAATTCACACTCATAAATAGATGGGCTATGTGTAGACCCTCTGAAAGTATTGGAACAGTATGAGGCCAATTTAATTTGTTTTCGCTGTATATTGGGTTTGAGATCGAAAGATGAATGTGAGATCATAGATCAGAATTTCAGCTTTCATTTCCTCATATTTACATCTAGATGTGTTAAACAACATAGAACATGATGGCACCTTTGTTTGAACCCAACCCATTTTTTCAAGTGATCAAAAATACTGCACTGATAGGTGATACTTTCAGCTCAGGTGTGTGCTGTTAAATTGATTGTTTAAATAATTAACAGCTCTGAATGTCTACTCTTGGTTTAATTACATGAATTATGGTCTAATAACTATTTTGGTTTCACCTGTGGAGACTGCATTTGTTGTTAAAAAGGATAAACCTTCATGCTGAAATAAATACACCGAAAAAAAAAAAAGATACACATGTGGAAGCCCAAAAAGAATGTGACTATTTAATTTACTTTTGTTATTGTTGCTTGTTTGGTTCATTATACAGTTCTTTATGATCTAAGCCAACAACAACATGTGCGAAATAGTGATTTCTCACAGCATTCAGAACATTTTTCTCCAAAACATATTTTTGTGTTTGTAGGCTATATTAGGGAAGTGTGTTCAGACAGCAAGCTTTTTGGGCACCTGACAAACATGTTGACTATTTTCTTGTTTATAGCTTTAAGTCATATTTTAAACGGAGAACTTTTGAGGAATGAGATCGCATTCACCTATAAAAGAGTTATTATTCTTCATCCAATGAAAAGGCAACTCTGTCCGGACACCATGACAGTGCATTTTATCTAGAGGCCGCAATTCACATTGCACAACCCCAATCGTATAAATCAATAGATTTGGGTAGACCTGCATTTCAAGTGTTACTTATAAAATATTTACTTGTTTGCTGTAAGATCTTGTGTTTAATTGTGTAAGCGTGCAAAGGATGGTGGGGATGGGGGTGGGGGTGAATGGTGCCAGAGAGGCTGCTTGCTTGGGCAGTAGGAGGGGGGCATTCCTGTGCTCGACCAGCACAAACAGAGAGCAGGTCAAAGGCACTGCAGAAAGCAGAGCCTGGTTCCCCCAAATACCGAGCTAAAATTAGTGCACAGCTCCGCTGGCGATTACCACGATAAGGACGCACAAGCTCACGAATAGAGTTCTGCCCACAGGCGAATTTTTATAAAAAGGCACACAGGAGCATAATCATGAGTTGGCAAGGTATATTTTGGGAGAAAGAAAGAGAATGTATGGTTTAAGGTTATTTCAGGTATCACATACAGTAATTTCATTTATTGACACCATGTTTGGCAAATTAGGTTTAATGCTTTGTTTTATACTTGTTTCACCACAGCAGATTTGAGCTATATTTCACACAATATGACACCAGATGATTTATTAAAAGACAATTTATTAAAAAGGCACACACATAAACATATATATCAATATAACAATGTACATCCACCAAATACAAGCATTCAAACTTAAGTGGTCTGAAGTCTATGGATAAATAGCCACACTGGCAAAAGCAAGGTCTCTCAGAAATAAAACAGACAATAAATCTTCGAAAACAGAGGTAGGAGCAGGCAAATACCCGTTTCAGAAGATATGAAGACCAATACCCATCACGCACTGCAGAACAAAATAGAATTGTAAAAGCTTTAGTCTTCTTCACTTAGTTGTGCAATAGTGTAAAAGAAATAAGACCAAAAAATGTAATTAGTGTAACAACAGGGAAAAAATGCATGGAAAGCAATATGCAGTGACAATGTGGTATGGTCATGCAGTGCTTTTTTCCATTTAGATTCCAACCAACAGTCTGTTGGAAAGATAAGAAAACTGACACTGATAAAAAAAAAACACAGTGAACATATAAAATTTATACAGCATACAAAAATAATAACAATAATAAGGCATAAGGTATAAATATTCTCACCTGAACAATTGAATGAATAAAATGAATACATTCAGTTTAAATAAATATGCATGAAGTATTAAGTAAATATAAACATATTAATACAGAATCCTTTCAGAAGCAAGAAAAAAAATGAATTTCTTTTTTTTTTTGGTGGGTTTAGTGAACTATTATTCACTCATTTAAAAGTGTACCTGTATATATATATATAAAAAAAATACATCTAGGCTACAATAAATAAATAGAAAATAGAAAAGAAATTAGTGGCATAATGTTCTGTAGGTATATGTTTGTGTGTGGAAATAGTCCATGAGAGGAAGAGTTCCTTAGGGCCTGAATGTGTGTGTGGTTGTGTGATCAGTGATTGAACTCCTGAGGGCACTCAGCATCTGTGGGTAGTTCACTCGATCCCACAATCTTTTTTCCATTCCACGACGTCACACACCAGCACTTCCCCCTCTGGCCATCCAGAGACGATTCACACTGCAGGAAGACAAGAAACTGTGTTTGTACAGATTCTGACTCTGACACTGTAGAGTGTGGATCTACAGTTAGTATGGGAGTTGGATAATGTTGTGTAACATCACAAAGCAAACACATTAAACAATGTTCAAACTTAATTTGGTACAATTAACTTTACAAACACACAGTTACACAACGGTCCTGGAGAAACAACATTTCGTTCTGATGTATACTATCTATACGGAGGAATGACAATAAAAACCCCTTGACTGGACTTATTTGTGCATTCTAGTTCTTTAATTGTTAAAGGTTTAAATATGTTACTGTTAACCCGAGACTAATCTTTTTCAGCCACTAAGCTTTTCGCTTACCTGTTTGGATTTGTACAGGCCTTGTTTATCACAGTTAGGCAGGTAGAACTTAGTCAGCTTCTCTTCCAGCTTCTGTTGGGATCGAGCAATCTTCTCGAGAGCTCTCTGTAGCTCCACATGGCAGGGGCCCTGAGACAAAAGGGGGGAGAAAAAAAGAACATGAATTTTATTATCACTGTTTTTATTTGTTTTCAGCCTTGTTAAACATTGTCTCGCATTTGTAACTATTCACCCCGTTTAATTCATATGAAAAGTTACAACGGTCAAGATTAAAGTTAGATACGAGGTAAGCACTCATATATGTACATTTTCGAATGAACGCAACAAAATCCAATGTAATTGTAAATTATTTTGATGAGCTATAAGGTTCACTTATCCTATTGTAGCCTACTTCAGTATGGATTCTAACTTTCAGTAGCATCATATGCTATATTTGGCGTTCTTCTATAACCAGAAGTGTTCTAGATCTTACACAATATTATTCAGCAAGGTCACTGAATGCCCATCCTAACCACTTTACAAACTTGTGCTTCAACTCGGTTTTGAAATAAAGAGTTATCCTGCCCTCTAGTGGATAGAAATGTTACCAACATGTAACTATGTGCGCCCGGATAATTTTTTATACTCGGCTACTGTTTTGAAATAACCAAATTCAAGCGTTTTTTAAAAAGCTTCTGTGTGGTGTACCCACCTGCTCAACAAGTTTCCTTCGGTAGGTGTTCACTTTGGACTTCATGCTCTCCTGAGCGCCGCTGAGGAGCCACGGGTCGTAGGGCTTGATGTGGCCCGACACGACGATCGTTGAGGCGGCTTCCGGACCCGCAGAAGCCTCGCTTCGACCATCACCCTCCAACTCGGGCTGATCTGGAGGAGAAAAGTGTCGAAAAGAGTTGGGGATCAAACTAAAATACTCCTGTCACTAATCGGTGTCTTGAACACGTGCAAGCACACAAGCATCTTGTCTGCCTTCTTATCCGTTCTTAGTCTACCGACAGCTAAAGCTCGTGAAAAGGATTTTGTAGGACAGGCTGCCTACCTGGCGCCGGCTGCGTGCGAATCTGCACGTCCTCCCCGATCTCAGTGCACACAGCTTGCCCCCGTGTGAGCGCATGCAGCGGCCGCAGTTCTCCAGGTGTGGGCAAGCAGCGCAGCCCCGAGCCGCACGGCGCCGTGTAGATGCCGCACGAATCCCCGCGCTTAAGCGCGCACGCCAGACAGCAGCCACATCCCGGCTCGCGCAGCACCTCTGGGCAGCCAGCATCCACTGGCGGACACTCAGCCACGCGCTCTGCGGTGCACTGCGCGCACCGGATCGGCTCCAGGAGCGGGGAAGCGCGGAGCTGTGGCGCCAAGACGACCGCGCCAAGTACCACCGCGTGGAACAACTTCAGAAGGACTGCGCTCATTCCAAAGCGATCAGATGCAAACAGCTCTATGATAAATAAATTAATCCTAAACGCGTAAATAGCCTACTAGCGACTACTTGGCTCTGTTTCTCCGGTGGACTGACTATAGTGTCGGTCTCCTTGCGCCGGGTGAAATGACCAAGCTCTGCCCTCAACGCGCCAAGTATTTATACGCTCAAGGAGCCGCTGGCACGTTAATGTTTGACGCGTCCGGAGATATTAATGATTTCTGAAAAGAAGGAGTCGAAATCCCGAGCCGCTCTGATTGGACCGCTGGAACTGGTTCGAGTCGTTTATTGTCATACAACACGCAAAATGCGTCAATAGACCTATTTATTTTGATGACACGTGGTGCAGGAGTAGGGAGCAAAACACGAACTAGTGATGCAATCCCTTTTTAGACTTGCGTGACTCCAATTAGGCTACTTCATACAGCAGGATGGGTTAAACTAGTGTGATGCGCAATGGTATAGAATATTTTCATACGCGAAGTGTAAACGCTTTTCCTTTAGTGAAGGCTGTGTACCCTGGATCAGTAAAGGGTTTGTTGCGCAGTCATACAGAATATATAACTTGATGCCAGAACTAACAAACAAAGAACAACAACAACAAACATCATAATTTCCATGATATCAGTGTTGAGAACTACGTGAGCTTAGGGTTTGTTTCATAGCAAAGATCCCCAAATTCTAAATAAGCTACAAGTAGTGAGTAGTGTAGGATTTAACTTAAAAAAAAAAAAGTCCAATAAAATAAATATAAAATTAAAACAACTAAATAAAAACTGAAAGCGGTCATAAGCTTATGTTAATAATGATAATTCATTGCTTAACATAGTTTAATTAGTACTATATATTTAGTCACATTTTAATGTTAAATTGGCGCGCGCAGAACAATCAATGATCAGTATATTGGCGTTAGATTGGAACAATTGCCTCCATTCAGGTTTCCCTCTTTAGAATCACCCCCCAAAAAACTAATTTATGACGCCGGATGACGATGTCTCGGGTGCTCTCCTCACACCCTTGTCAATCAGACTGACTCCCATCCCAAAGCACGTTTTTGTTCCCGCGCGTTTTAGTAAACCCGGCGCTCGTGCAGTTAAAGCGCGCGGCTGCCCGGCAACTGGCATACGTGACCTTGCGCGCGGAATGGATGGACGCCCGTTCCGGAAGTGGAGGAGTGCTATTGTACCGGCCCGTTTCCCGGCCAGTGAGTGAAGCTACTGACCCTTTGCCGACCAAGCGACAAGAACCCTGGCACGTCTACCATGCCCCGTTCTGAATCAGCATGCTTCAATACAACGCAATTTCCCAAATGTGCCAACACTTTTACATGCTCTCTATGATTCATTAGCTCGTTAAACCTGCTATACTAAACAGCAGGATGTGTTGAAAGAGTACAGGCTATTTCCTGATTAGTAGTATTGTAGTATATCATTTAAAGCTGATTCATTGGAAAAGCTTGACTTCATGGGATATTACATGGATGTAGGCATCACTGGACCTGGAACATTATAACTTCTCATTTTAAAGCCTATCCAATAATTGTAGGTATCCTGCACTGATGTCTAATATTGTGCACACACTCATCAGTACACTCAAACCCAATTCACACATGCATTGAGGGTCAGGATTATATCCCTATAAGGATTATCCACTTAAAAATGTAGATGTAAATGTACTCGAGACACAAGCCAAATTAAAATTAAATTGGATTTAAATTCAAAGAACTTCAGGATCTCTGGACCGACTTTAACTAGAGCTCAAACGCATCGGTCTCTTCACAGTTAAATACTAATTCTCTCCCCTAGTATGTTATGTCAAAGCACACATGGCTGCCAAAGATAGCTGCTTGAAGAAAATCAAAAATGCCATGATTTAAAAAAAAAGAAAGAAAGAAAAGAAAAGTGAAACAACACAAATTAGTTGTCAAGTGTAACTAGCTCATTTGCATATTACTTTCCATACCACGTGGGGTTCCAGGTTTCATTCTGGCTCACTGTAAGTGCTTTTAAATGCAGTTATAAAGGCATCAGGATACAAATAAGGACACAATCTTGATTTAAGACAGAAAAGGTGTGAACCTAGCCTGAAGCAAGTGTAATCTTATAAGAGACACTAAATATATATTAACTCTAGCTACCTGTTGCAGATGATGGAGCTAGTTACACATTGAAAATAACAATTTCTAAACCAGGGGACATGGTGGCTTACTGGCTAGCACGTTTGCCTCACACCTCCAGGGCTGGGGCTTAAATCCCACCTTTGCCCTGTGTGCACGGAGCTTGCATGCTCTCCCTGTGCTTCGGGGCTTTCCTCCTCCTCCGAAGACATGTGTTTTAGTCTGACTGGCATTTCTAAATTGTCTGTAGTGTGTGAGTGTGTATGCAGTTGTGCCTGTGTCCAGAATGTCCCCTGCCTTGTGCCTCGAGTCCCCTGTGTAGGATATGAGGTACATGGATGGATGGATTTCTAAACCAACACACAAGGATTTCTCTGTGTTAAAATTATATGCTTGCTATACATTATGGGAGTACACAGAGAGACTACACTGAAATAACATTTTAAAATAATTTAATAAAATACTATCAAGACATCTTGTAAGAATGTTTTCTGTTTTCTAGAGATAAGGATGTTTATCACTAAAAATGGCTTACTTTCAAGAGAGAACTAGACAATAGAAAAGACACGACAGAACTATTAGTGGTTATTTACAGTTTAGTTCTACATTAGCTCCGGCTACTTCACTTCCTTATATGTAGTTGTTCCCGTATTCTTCTTGCATGTATCAGTTTATTTCACCCGAGTATGTAGAGTTCCTTCACTCATAGCTAAAGGTTAAGTTGTGTTATCAGGCTACTGTAATATGTAATATGTAAATATATTGACTCATAGTGTTTGGCATAAAATCACTATTTACTGTTAAATTAATAGCCCATTTTGGCTCTACTAGCAGTGACCTACAAACCTGCAAAGGTTCGTGATGCACTTCTGGGATGTGATGATTTGAGTCAGCACAATGTATCATCCTTCGATGAGGTGTACAGGTGATATACAGCATAAGATTAGGACTGCTTATGTTCTTCTGCTTAAGGTCTTGCTACGAGACAGAATGACGGAACAACATTTGGAAAACATCGTGTTTGTATTAGAATTTTGATCAGCAATTTCATTCTGCACAGACATTCTGTATGCTAGTGTATGAAAAGTAATTTTCCATAATTTCTTTTTTTTTCGAAAAATTTAACATGATACAGAGGGAGCTTTTGTAATTCTGAGTGCTGGTTGTTTCTTTGTTTTACATTGTTTATGCTCTCACACTGAAGTGTTTGTAGTAGATTGCCGCATCTGACTCAGGGGGTCTGCTTACGGAGACAATACGATGAGTTACTTTAACTCTGAAGTACTAAACTATGTTATCATCTGATAGTACAAAAACACTGCACTTTGAGATAACATTTATCCTATCATTAGTCATTGCTGCTGGTTGTTGTACAGGAAATCCATGTATGGGCTTGTATCTTTAACCAGGCAGTTTCAGAATGTCAAGAGAGCTTGTTTATATATTGGATTTGATCGAACCTCAATTATCAATCTGTATGTCCTTGCATTATAATGTCCCTAAGAGGTCAGAACCCATTAAACTGCTGTACATAATCTACATATCTACTGCATGTGCAATAGTGTACATTAGGAAAGTAATGCAATGCAACTGTCTTCTCTATCTGTGTTTTTGTGCTTGAAATATGTGTATCTGTATTTGGATTTGAACCAGAAGGCTTTGTTGTAATTATTAAATGTGAACCCTACCATTATGCCCCCAGAAGCACCAGTAACCAGTAATCTGTCTTTCAGATGAGATGTTAAACGGAGGTCCTGACTCGCTGTGGTCATTAAAAATCCTAGGCGAAATTCCTCCATTGGCCCTTATCTATCATGGCCTACTAATAATTTCCATCCCTGATTTGACTGTCACTCCATCACTCCTCTCCACAAAAATAGCTGGTGTGTGGAAGGCATTCCGGTGCACTATAGCTGCCGTCGCATCATCCCGGTGAATGCTACACACTAGTTGTGGTTGATGACATTCCCCCCATACAGTGTTACGTGCTTTGAGTGCCTAGAAAATGCTATATAAATCGAACGAATTATTATTATTATTATTATTATGATATTATTATTATTATTATTATTATTATTATTATTGGTAGTAGTAGTAGTAGTAACGCTGACAATACCCAAGGCTGCTAAAAAAAAAAAAAGAAGTATTTTTTAGTTCATAAAAATATAACAACAAATAGCAAAAAGCAGACAATAACTTTACTTAACTCCTGCACTTTTACATCTAATGTCAGTGAGTAAACTATGGCTCTACCTTTTAAAACAACAATGTCTTTCATGCACTATCAGAACCTAATACAAAGCTGATGCTGATGCTAGTCAAAATGGGGTTCTTTAAGCAGCATATGACTATAATGCTTGTATGATTTTCTGAATATTTCTTTAAATTAATAATGATCAAGAAACCCTCATAAAAGAAAGTCCAACAACATCAAATGAAACTAAATTAAGTTAAAAAAAATATATATATATATATATATATATATAATATATATATATATATTTCTAAATGTGAATGAAATGAAATTGTAATTTTTAAAAACCCCAACAGAGATAAGTTGACTTGTGCACAGCGTGTGCTATGTGTGGGATATTTGGAGTGGCGGCTATATGAATTAAAGCAGATTTCTTTCCATTTCGGTCAGTCTGTATACAAAAAAAGATGGCCACTGGAGCGAGCCACTATTAAACAGGAAACCAAAAAAAATAATAAAAAGAACAGAAGCACCTATAATTCACACCTGTATTTCTATCTGTTTATAACACATTATCTGTTCAGTCTGAATAACGCATTGGTTACATCCCTAGGAAACGATTCTAATAATAAATTGATTCAATATTCAAACACTTGTATTGTTATTATTAAAAACTTATACTCCAGTCAAATTTGATGAATAGCCCATGGCTCCATTAACTGGGTGGCTGCTGCCACAGAGGGATGCAACTATTTCTTTTGTCAAGGGAGCTTAATTATTTGAAGAATTATTTGGGGAATATTAATTTAGAAAAAAAATGCTATAAACTAGTAAAGTAGAAATGGAAATGGAGACAAGGGAAACAAATTTGAATGTCAACACATTTACCCAAACTTTCTGTAAAGCCGCACTTTACTTGCTGTTGTGGTTATAATGTGACTGATGACAATGTCCACGTCTATTATTTATTATTTTCCAAAATGTGCACATTCACACCACTTGTCTTCTGTAAGTCATTAATGGACAGCGTCCCATGGTATAGTTGACTTAAAGCAGTGTGCACAGATAGGCTTATGATCATGCTACTGTCTTTCTCCAGCTGTAGACACAGACACGCCCCGATCCTATACCTCAGATAACCTTGTTTTTCTACTAAAGTGTTACAGACAGTAGGTTATTAAGCTTTGTGGGAATTTGTGCAGCTCTCTGTTCACATGAGCAAACTGAACATCTACAAACCCCTGGGCACTATGTGCCTTGACACTCTTTAACATGCTTAGCACAGTAAAGTGCTGGTTAGGGAAGCTTCTTTAAGGAAAGAATGCATGAGGAGAGGAGACGGGAGGATTGGACTGGTGAGAATGATAGGCATTTTTGCTTCCACAAGTTTATTAGACCAAGTCTGGGAGTTGATCCAGTCAAAGAAACCAAATTAATCAAAGCTGAGTCATATGGGGTCAAGGCCAGATTCCCAACAAGAGGCAAGCACTGACACACATATACACACACATGCACTGGGCAGAAGCTTGCAGCCCAAAAAACAGAGCAGTGATACTAACAAATCATACACTACCCCCATCCCTCTGTCTGAGGACACAAGGTTGCTGCCGTATAAGGCAATGTAAACTGCAAAAGACATTGTTGTGTTTAACTGGAGAAGGCATCTGAGGACTGGAACACACACACACACACACACACACACACACACACAAAAGCTATAGAAAAGCATCTCAGAACGCACACCATTGCAAACATTGAGGTGGATGGGATACAACTTCAGAAGACCATGTCGGGTTTTACTCCTGTCTGACAGGAACAGGAATCTGACGTTACAGTGGGCAAAGACTCACCCAAACGGGACAGTTGAAGATTTAAAAAAATATATATTGCCTGAGTTATTGTAGCCTTCCTGTCAGCTTGAACCAGTCTGGCTATGCTCCTCTGACCTCTCTCATCAGCAAGGTGTTTCCACCTGCAGAACTGATGCTGTCTGGGTGTTTTTTTGTTTAAGACACGAATAGTTTACAGGTGGTAGGCAATTAAGGTCACAGCTACTATAGCTTAGGACACTAAAGAGACCTTGGATTCCTGCTCACCTGCGTGAACATGCCATAGGCCTGCTGCAGGGAGGCATGTGGACTGCAGATGTGGCCAGAGCAATAAACTGCAACGTCTGTAATGTAAGATGCCTAAGACGTACAAAATTACATGTAACCGTGTGTTCTCACAGACGTGATCGAGAACTTACAAATGCCTTGGTGGAAGAGTGGAGTAACATCTCACAGCAAGAACTGACAAATCTGGTGCAGTCCACGAGGATGAGATGCTCTGTTCTGTAGCATCAGGCATGGCTGAGGAAGGTAAAGTGATTAGTTCATTCTAAGTGACCCTGCTGCACACACACACACACACACACACATACTAACTATGTACTCACTCTAACACATCTCCTCATGTAATGAGCTTAGTTTGTTGAGCCAAAAACAACATACTGTACACACATACACATGCATGTTAAGGAAGCAACTGTACTTTGTGCCTAATTTCACATCACAGCATGCATTTCCCTCTATTCTTATATGCCTCTTTAATCCAGATATACAGCCTTACTGTACTGCTATACAGGTTTACAGAACATATACATACAGTAACTGTTCAACAACCAAATAGAGCCCTGTTGTTACATGTAACAAGCGCCTGCTGAACTCAGACTGTCATTCTATGTGCATTATCATGTCATTATTAGACATGCTGTCAATCAGCAATTAGATTCCATACAGAAATCCTGGTATTTTATTAGTATTTCGTGTGTGCGCATGTGTGGGAAACCCTTCTCACACACACTCCCATGCACAGGCATCCATTGTGTATGGTTTCCTCTGGCTCCTCTCTCCGGCTAGCTTGGAAGTGGCCAAATGAGAAGTGTTTATTTGAGTAATGTTAAAATCCAGGCATGGCCAATGCTCATTCATATACATAAACACACACACACACACACACACACACACACACACACACGAACACACAAACACTTTCTACACAATGGTGTGCAACAGTCATTCATGTGCTCTCCGCTAACAAATGTTGGCACCAAACTTGTAAACACCATTTCCCTGAATGTGATTGTTTCTTAGCCGATAGTGAAAAGAGGTGATTGGCATATGTGAATTGTTCACAGCACGCCACTGCATTGGCACTATCGCAATTCCTTAACTTCCTTAACGTCATCAAGGACATGTTTCTACCACATGAATTGTAAGACCTGTAACCTTTGTATATTAATGTCCATTCCAAGCAATGTAACCATATAAGAAAAACAAAAGAAATCCTGGCTTATTACACTGGAGCACCAACACATCAGTCAGTTTGAAAATTTATGTTGTAACTGTCAGAAGCCCCATCTTTCCTCCCACGCTGCTGTCTTTGTTTTTGTGTATATACTGACGCTGCTGTACGTCACTCCCTAACAGTTACGGTTGAGCAACACTAACTGAACATTCCTATCGGCTTAGAGGGCCCTGTTTCCCTCCACACTTGTTCCTGATGTTCCTGCTGTACTGTTGTGCTGCTAATGTATATTATTAATATACTGTTAATATATATTATTAATATAATGTTAATGTATATTAACAGTCCAATATAAAAACGGGATATGTTATACTGTATATGGGATACAGTTGGGGGGAAATAAGTACTGGACTGTTAACATTGTTTTCAGTAAATATATTTCCAATGAGGCTATTCACATGAAATTTTCACCAGACATCAGTATTAATTCAAGAAATCTTGAAATATAAAGAATTCACAACATTAAAGTCCATAAATAAAGTTATTTGTAAAAAAGTGGAATGACAAAGAAAAAAGTATTGAATGTGTTAAGACAAAGCAGTTCTCCAAGTCAAGATAAGGCAAGGAACCAGCTGAAATCCATAAGTAATTATACCTCCTATCTGCGCAAATTAATATCAACTGGGTTAGTAAATTCATGGCTTATAAAAAGGCTTTTCATTACCAAGGTGTCACACAAGAAACGGCTCATGATGGGTAAAGGCAAAGAGATCTCCCAACAGCTTCATCACCTTATTGTTGCAAAACATATTGCTGAAATGGGATACAGAAATATTTCAAAACTTCTGAATCCTCCAGTAAGCAATATTGGTGCCATTATCTGCAAGTGGAAGCAACATCACTCCGTCATCAACGCACAGGGGTTCCTCGCAATATTTCTGACCAGGGAGAATATTCAGAGGAGTAGGACCACAAAGAAAAGAGCTCTAGAAACACTTGGAGGCAGCAGGTGCCGTCATCACAGAGAAAACAATAGGCAATGCACTCCACTGCTCACATTAACCCACAAGTCTCCATTACTAAAGAAAAGGCGTGTTGAAGCTCATTTAAAATTTGCTACAACTCATTTGGACAAGCCTATGAAATACTGGGAGAGTGTAGTCTGGTCAGACAAGAGCAAAATTGAACTTTCTGTCTGTCATACTACACAACATGTTTGGACAAGAACTGACACTGCACATCACCCTAAAAAACACTATAACAGTGAAGTTTGGAGGTGGACCCATCATAGTGCAGGACTCTTAAATCATCACAGTTACTGGCTGACTTCATATAATTGAAGGAACGATGAATGGAGCCCTTTACCAGGAGATTCTTGAGAAGAATCTGCTGCCATCCACCAGGATGATGAAGATGAGACATGGGTGGACCTTTCCAGCAACTACCCAAATTATATACTAAAGGAAACCTGGTTTCAGAGAGAAAAAAAATCAAGGTCCCAATCAATCCCCTGGCTTGAATCCAAATAAACAAGATTAAAAAAGACAGTATGTTTAGAAGAATGTGCCAAAATCACACCTGAATACTGCGGCCCATTAATTTATTCATACAGGAAGTATCTTGAAGCTGTCATTACAAACAAAGGCTTCTCCACTAAGTATTAAATACATTTCAGTTACCATGTTCAATACTTTTTTCCGGTGTCATTCCTCTTTATTACACATAACTTCCATTATGGACTTTAATGTTTGGATTTCTTTATATGTGTGGATTTCTTGAGTTAATATCAAATTCTGGTGAAAATGTCATGTGAATAACCTCATTGGAAATATATTTCCTGAAAAAAATGTTGATGCATTAAATACATTCAATACTTATTTCCCCCACTGTATGTGACCAGGTATTTATGAGTGATTAATTGGATTTTGTATGAGTGAAATCGTAAGAAAAGCAACAGATGCCATCATCACTTTTATTGTCAGTTGACAAAGGTGTATTTTGCAAATTTACAATTTTTAATGGATACTAATATCAACAATAAAAACTTCAGAAATTGAGGAAACAGAGATATGCCCAAACAAGTGAAATAAAATAACAAGTAAATTAAAGAGTCAGGTGAACTAAAAGTCCACTTTCAGAAATAATGTTATGACATACTTCTTCATCTTGATCATTTGTGTTACTTGTTATAAAGTTGGATCATTTGTAACAAACAAACAAACAAACAAACAAACAAATAAATAAATTACACACTAATCATACTAAATTATATTCATTATTTTAAAGTAAGGGTGTAAAAACTATTGCACTTAATTGTAATTATATAGTGATATAAGGTTTATGTCTTGTTTATTTGTGCATGTGTTATGGATGTACAGTGTGTAACATCCTTCAGAGTGGTAGGTGGAATGCATGCACAAAATCACACACATGCACGCACACACAAACACACACACACACACACACACACACACACACACACACACACACACACACACACATTTATATTTATATCAGTATAAGAGGTCATTCAACTCCATCTGGTTTGCACAACATCAAAATATGGAGTACAGTTTGTGTTCAGATGTCAAAATAAAAAGTTTGTGTTCCGTGTCTTTAATAGATCTAGAACAGTCACAAATTGCACACCTGGCAATCACAAACAACTTCATCCACTCATGGGCAACAGTGATCCTGCTCTGATCCTTGGCTTCATAGCGAAGTGGCTAACAAAATATTTGTGCTTTGTAAATGTAAGTCATCTTTGTAGGTAAGTGGAAATCATTAGCCATGTCCTGACCTGAGGCCTGAGACAACACTCCTAAACACTCCTACGCTCTACTCATCTCCATGTACACCACACATATACAAACACACACAGACACACTCACGTGGGATGAACAGGAAGTCCTTTACAGCTTTCAGTAAAAAGGGTTCTGAAGTAAAAGATAATTGGAGTTCAATTGCGCCCTATGGCAGATTTACTGCTTACAGTTACAGTTGCATGATGATGGCATGGCTAATCCATGCCTTGGGATTAGCCATACAGGCCCAGACCTGTGACTCTTACATAGCTCAAAGAAAATTTTATTTCAGCAGACCCTAGTTTACTGCCTTTTTTTATGTAATGCATGACTTGTTATTTTTTTAAGCACTGGTATAATGGATGAAGGTAAACACTAAAAGAAGGGTATGATACCAGGGCAAGGTAACATCTAACCATGTAAACCTGTCCATAGAAGCTGTTAGTGTCATACTAGCATGACCGGGAGACTTGTCACTGTGTGTGTGTGTGTGTGATTGCATGTGTGCTTTTGGTCTTTTTTTCCCGTTCTTATTTCTCACAACATCCAGTACAGAATCGGATATTTTGTGACCATTTCTTTCCTGTGGAAGAATGCAGTGTGCTTACACCAGCCTGATAAGAATCTGTATTCCAGGCTCATGCGGTGTTCCGGCCGGAAAGCTGCATGAACGTACAGGAAAAAAAGAAAGGGTACACTATTCCGGATCTGCAGCCTTCCAATGACCTTCCATGTACTCAAATGCCACAAACTTGGACAGGCAAAATTATAGACTCGTGCAACTCAAGTACAGTTCATATTTTTCCATTGACCATTAACATATGTATTCTCACTTTCCAACAGTGGATGTCCAGGAAGTACCTCAAGTACTTATTAAGATTACACAGTTTTTCCTGTACCACTAATTCTTCACATAATTATTAATATGCGCTGTATTACATTTATAAAAGAGTGTAAATATTTGTATTCCCTTTGTTTTCTGGATAAATATTATTCAATATTTATTGAATGGGTTGTAAAGCTGTTGTAAAACCGGGTGTTGCGGCAAGGCTTGGCAAATCACCCACAATCATTTGACATTTTATCACTATTTCCACTGCCATGCCAGCCACACCATGCTTAAGTACACAGAATTTGGTTATCCTTCTTGCCCAGGTAGTGTGAGAGCTGAGCCAAGACAAATAGAGCTAAAAATAGTGCAGACCATTGATTAATCAAACAAAGTCGCATAGATGACCTGATTAATGTTTCTGGCAGTACTAATAACTGTTTGCCAAAGTTTCTTAATAATATCTTTGATTCATTATTTTTATGAAGCAACATAATTTCAAGGAGATATGTAATAAATAAGTAGGTAGAGGGGGCTCACTTAATAGTTAGCACCTCCGGGGTTGGAGGTTTGAATCCCACCTCCACACTGTGTATGCGGAGTGTACATGCATGCTCACCCTGTGTTTAGGGGTTTCCTCTGGGTATTTTGGTTTCCTCCCCTGGTCCAAAGACATGCGCTGTAGGCTGATTGGCATTTCCAAATTGTCAGTGAAAATGTTTGATTGTGCCCTGCGATGGGTTGGCACCCCATACAGGGTGTCCCCTGGCCAAGTGCTTGAGTTCCCTGGAATAGGCTCCAGGTTCGCTGGCAACGCTATGTAGGATAAGTGGTACCGATAATGCATGGATGGATGGACATGGATCACAGGGACAAAATGTAAACTCAAGTTTAACAGCAGTAAGAAACGAGACATTGTGTGAGCTTTATGCTGTGGGAACAAGAATACCCACTCCATCATACTGAGGGCATGGCCTGTTCAAAAGGTCCGAGCCTGAGGGTTACTGTAAGACACTCGAGTCTGGTTTTGAACATATATCCAGGCTGTAATATTGAATGAATATGTGCAGCACAGACTACCTTGCCGCAGCACATACATCCTGTAAGAGTACCCCTTTGGACAAAGCCTTCAAGGAGGCGACCCCCCCTAGTGGAATGAGCAACTATGCCCAGACGCATAGCTAGACCACACGCCTCATAAGCGATAGAGATCCCGTCCACTATTCAATTAGAGATGCACTGCTTTGGCACAGCATTACCCCTACTGTTGCCGCCAAAGCAGACCAGCAGCTGCTCTGACTTATACGCCACTGGCTGAAGTAGTGAACGTAAGTGCAGAGAGCCCATACTGGACACAGTAGGTGCAATTTACCTTGTGTGAGGAAAGGAGGAAGACAGAAAGCTTGCAACACTACTGGCTGGGCAGCAGACACAGGCTAATCCAGCCTAGGATATAGGAAGGCCTTGGCTAATCCAGGGACAAAGTCAAGTCAGGAAGGGGCAACAGAGAGTGCTTGTAGATCTCCTCGCTTGAGAGCAGCAGAAGAGCTACCTTTAGAGTCAGGAGCTTCTCAGAGGCTGACACTAAGGGCTCAAATGGGGCACCTGACAGACCTTCCAGGACCACAGAAAGGTCCCAGGAAGGTATGTGTGGTCTGCCTAACACCACACATAAACCGCGAAGTTAGCAAATATTGCCCCACAGAATCTAGGGGTGTGGATGGCCAAAATGGTGGCCACATAGAAGGTACATAGAAGATTGTAGAAGGAGCCAACCCTGCTGAGAAACACCCTCACAGTTCACTGGGCCTAGATGACGTTCCTCACACCACGAGACAAAAAGACGCCACTTGAGTGCATGCAATTTCCTCATGGATGGAAATTGCAACCAATCATCCAGGTAGTTTAGTTCACAGATGCCCTGGAGGCGCAATTTAGCCAGAATAACATCAAACTCTGAACTGGACCCGCTAACCCTTTTCTACATTAGACAGAACCCATGGAGACACATTTGGCAGTAGTTTCCACACTGCCCAAAGGTCTATTAGTGATATTGACTTTTCCACATTCTATTGAAGAGAAAGCATCAGCTTTTCGTTGCCCCATGACAGCTCGCTGACCAGAGAACACTGAAAACTTGGGATAGCCTTGGCTAGGGGAGGCCCTACAGTAGTACTGTGGGCTAACTGCCCTAACAACCTCATGTCTTCTGATACGTCCCTCCAAGGCCCCAAGATAGAGAGGAAATGAAGAACCTTTTGCAAGCATTACACAAACAACCAACATGCAGACGATAATAAGGCTGAATGCATTGTTCACAGGTGCCGTTTATATAATCACGCAACGCACTTAATTGCCACATCACCTGATCACGGCAGGCCTATAAATTGCCATGATGTTACACAAGCTTCAGATACTAGTCAAGCGTGAGGATGCTTCATACAGCATGAAGCTCATGCAACATTGAGTTCTCCATGCTTGCTCTATGAACATTTCCAGTGGAGGAGGAGGAGTGGGAAGTTAATGACAGAACTGTTTTGTTTAAAATGATGTTTTATAACAAATAATTTGAATTAAATATACCAAATATTGGGGAGATAAAGGGGGATTATGGAGTAGATAATGTCCATAGATCAAACATGTGTGTGGACCATGTTGATCTTGTTTTCCATGCAAAGATGGTGGGGGGAAAAACATGGAAAACGTGTCTCTGTTTTTTTCAATGCTGATTTTGGGCTTATTTCAGGTCATTTGGGTGGTATTGGAGAAGTAAATTTAATGACAATTATGCTGAAACCTGGCAACCATAGTTAATGATATTAGCTCTGCTGTGTTTATCTTAGAAGAACACTGGAAACACACCTACTGTCTTAAATAGAGTTGAATCAAGGTACATGTAATACCACTCAAAACAAGCTTCTAGACTGTATGCTAGTATGTTGTTGATTCTCAACTGCTTATTATGGGGATATTCCAAAAATGAACTAAATAGTCGTTTATAGCATAAGTCAAGTGTGATATACTCTTGATTTTTGTTTGAAGCTATGTTGTTTTTAATGTCAGCCTAATCCACCAAAATCTGTGGTCATGAGCTGCTGCTTTAAACGTGTTTAAATTGTTAAGTTCCAAGAGGCATAAATTCTCACACAGTTACTGTTAGTTGTTAAGTAAGTGGGGAGTGAATGCTAGCTCACCTGGTCTGATCCAACAGAAAAGTTACTGTAGCACAAATTGCTGAAAATGTTTACGCTGGCTATGATAGAATGGTATCAGAACACACAGTGCGTCACAGTGCTTGCTGTGTATGGGGCTGTGTATCTGCAGATTGGTCTGACCCCAGGCTGGCCCAGGCTGAACCCTGTCCATCACCGAAAGCAACTGCAATGGGCATGTGAGCATTAGAACTGGACCATGGAGTGATGGAAGAAGGTGGTGATGAATCACATTTTCTTTTACAGTGTGTGTGTGTGTGTGTGTGTGTGTGTGTGTGTGTGTATGTGTGTGTGTGTGTGTGTGTGCGTGCGTGCGTGTGTGTGTGTGGCTTACTTGGTAAAGAGATGGCACCGGGATGCACTATGAGAAGATGGCAAGACGGCAGAGGCAGTGTGATGCTCAATGGGCAATGTTCCACTGAGAAACCTTGTATTAGCTCAGTGGATTTCAAGTGCTATACAAATTACAATTTACACTGGGCATGTGGCAGCAATTCAATTTCAATAGCTTCACTTTATGCAGCATATTTAGTTTTTTGTAAAGGTGCAAAGATGCTGAGGTATGAGATCAGATCTCAACGTACAACTATAAATATTTTTATGGTTTTTTTTGCTGGATGCAGTGATAGAATCAGGGATAGTAAATGACACTTGTTTTGCTCAACTTGTTTTTCCTGAGGTCCAATGGTCACCTTTACAATCACATACAAGTGACTCAAGGACACAGCTATTACCACACAAACAGGGTGCAATGACCCAGTGACACATGACATACAGAAACACCCAAACACTATGTCAGTTGCAGCTCTGTCTCTCATTGTCATTTTATTCCAGAACAGTGCAAACACAGGTATAAAAGATCTCAATATGAAATTTACATTCACATATATCAATATTGCAATCAATACATTGCAACCCCAAAAATAGCACATATATTTAAGGTTATAAGTAAAATACTTTCAATTTACTCTGCAGTAGATTTCATACATGTATTATTTTAAACCCGTATCATATATGAAAATATCTAATTAACATGAAAATCTAGTGTATTTACTGTGAACATTTTATGCATTATTAAAGTTGTAATATTTAGAATGGCGATGTATTAGGCCACTGTATTTTGTATATAGAAAATAGATAATTTTTCATGTGGCTACATTTGTTTAATCATAAACTCTGATCTAGGCATAATTCAGAGATAAAATGAAGAGTTTGGCTTTTCTATAATGGTTTTAATACATTTATTGTATAGAAAGATGAAATTTCCCATTCCCATAATATAACCTTCACTGTTTGGGGTGAACAGATTTTTCATAATCATAAATTTGTGTCCAATTTCAAGCTTAGAGAGCTTTATTTTATGTCACTAAATAGCTAAGAATGCATTACCCAGGACTAATGGATATTCAAGAAAATATACTTCTCCAAAACCAAGGAGAAGACACCCAACATTGAAACATCCAACCCCAAAGTTTTACAGGAAGCCAAAACTGTACCCTTGATGGATCCAGTGCATATAAAACTCTAGATTATTTTAAAAAGTAGAATCAAACACAATATCACAAAATTGTGCTACAATAGAACACTGGAATTGATATGTTGGTAACAAAATGTGTTGGCACAAAGGAATACACCCAAACCAACAACCCCTGGATAGAAGGCAGTCACCTCAAGAGCAATGCTACAAAACTCCCAAGCTTTCTCCAACACTTCACAGCACCATGCATGGAGAAAAAAGCAAACAAGCTGTCGATAAAGGTTTGAGACCAAAAACACTGTAAAAATGAACAAAAGGCCACTGTTCTACATTCATGCAGTGCAACTAAACGTCTTTTCTAAATATTACCCATTACACGTTTCACCCTTTTTGTCCAGGTTTTTTTTTTTTTTTTTTTGCATTAGTCATGCATTAGAGTCACATTGCACTTAGCAAAAAGAACAAGACTAGGTAGAACTGTGGCATGCGAAGAGGGACATGCAGAACGGCAAGCTTGAAGCCAACTTCATTCCCTAGGCATATTCGGAGAAATATCAGTTACAGTAGTATTTCACCAAGAAATTAAAAACTATCAAATAAATACGAGAGACTAACTGATCAGATCAAATACGCTTTGTAACCACAAAGCCAAGACGTCCGAGGCCTTTTTTTTTTTACTCAATGCATGAAGATCCATTTTGAGCATATCTGACAGCAGCCATCTGCTGACTGTGCCATTTAAATCGGATACAGGTTTTATCCTGTGCTAGCATTGCTACTTGTGCAAGCACAAGGCAAAATCCCCTTGCCACAAGCACTAGAAAATCCAGCTGAGTGTTAGCCTACTTAGACACTCTGAACAAAGCAAATATCACAACTATTTCCACAAATAAGAACAAACCATGTGAGCTATTTTCAAACTTCTACAAAGCTGCTCATTATCCCAATTGGACACTTCAGTTTCCTGCAGCTGATATAGTACATTTCACTCTTCATGAACAGCTAAGCCACTGCTTTACATGTTGATTTCACACGTACTGTTTGTGAATTCTGGGAACACACGTTCACCTTTAGTGTGTGTGAATTGTATAATCAAGACAAAAGCTTTTTCTGTATTTGTGTTTGTGCCAGACACGGCATCTCCATCATAGTAAAAGGTCAAAGAGCAGCAGGAAGTGTGCACTGACGTCAAGAATGTTCCTACTCAAAGCACAAGTGTGTAAGCGTTAGCAGCTTTACTTTACCGGTGTTTGGAACTCTCGGCTTATCCCATTGTTAATGATAACAGGACTATATATATTTACAAGATTTTAGCATCTGGATATACTTTATCGTCAGTCCACTCAGTCAATTCACTCAAAAAGGCAACAAGAAGAAATACTTTGAAGGATACGAACCAGAGATTCAATTTTCTGTACATCAATACAGGCTGTGAATTGCCCCATGTTTTCATAAACTTCCCACTGACTAAACAGAACACCAATGGGATTTTTGTTATCTCGTCCTGCCATGGGCATTGACTGGTTTCATAATGGTACTAAATTCTCATAAATACTCTTCCTGTGAAGTTCTTCACACATGAACTCAAACACACACAAATGTAAAATACAGCGCTGTTTAAATGATCAATGTTTGGTCCCCACTGCATACACATGCTTATTTTCATAGGCAAATAAACACACACACACACACACACACACACACACACACACACACACAGAGGAGTGTGTGCGGCTCCTTTGTTGGTGTGAAGCTGCCATTACTGTAAAACACATGCTCCTCTTTAGGAGCCCCTGATATCTAGCTGGACTGAGGAAGACTCATTAAAACGAACACCCACACACGTGCACATGCACACACACAAACATACACACACAAATAGACAAACCTGCTCATTATGTTTGCATGTGTGTGGGGAGGAGAGTTATTCTCTGCATGAAAGATCTAAATGTCTCATCTCTCATAAACATCACGGTCACCCTGTGGACTTTTTTAATCTCAGTCATGCGTCTCTCCCTTTGCTTTCTCGATGCGAGTGTGTTCTTCTGTGTCCTCCATCATCCCCTCAGTCCGTCACGTCTCACTCCCCCTCGATTTACTAACAGGTTGTTTGCCATAGAAAGTGCCTCCTCATGAGTCACACCTCCATCTCCATGTCGACAGAGATGGAGGGCAGGTAGAGGATGCTGTTGTTGGAGGAGGTGGGACCAGGGCCAGCATTCTGTGTTTTGACCCCATAACTGGTCGCAGTGGGGGCGTGGCTCAACTTTGTCTGGATGCATGGGCTTCCTCTGCGCTCCAAGCTCTGGGAGCAGGATTGGAGAGGGTTTTCATGAGACCAACTCTCTAGGAAGTAGGTGAGCATTTGACCTTTGCCTTTCACACTGACCTGACCACGGCATAGGAAGCGGTAACGGCCAGAGAGCAGCCGGAAGACGTCTTCAGTCACCTGCCAAAAAGCATCAAGTCATGGTTATATGCTTATCTTTAGTATTCACACATATTTGTGATGTGGGGCAGCTGTGACTCAGGTGGGAGAGTGGGTTCTCCACTAATCGTAGGGTTGGTGGTTTGATTCCCGGTCCGCATGACTCCACATGCCGAAGTGTCCTTGGGCAAGACACTGAACCCCGAGTTGCTCCCGATGGCAAGTTAGCGCCTTGCATGGCAGCTCTGCTACCACTGGTGTGTGAGTGTGTCAGTAAATGAGATGCAGTGTAAAGCGCTTTGGATAAAAGCGCTATAAAAGAGCACCATTTACCAATTATTTGAGTGTGTTTGTGTTTTACCTGGATTTTGCCTTGTACTCCAGTGCTGTCCATCCTGCTAGCCACATTCACTGTGTTCCCCCAGATATCATACTGAGGCCTACGAGCGCCAATAACTCCTGCAACCACTGGACCTACATTAATACCTGATCAAACACAATCACAATGAACTAATTAAGCAATCAAGCTAATGCATTTTATTGGTCATTAATTAGCTGAGCTGCAATAAATTTTATGTCAACTGAAGAGATTAATAAGGATAGTAAGACACATGTGTGTGTGTGATTTTGAAGAGTCATAAATGTTCATGGATATTTCTGAGAAGATTTGTAAGATTTGAGCAGAGGAAAAACGTCAGAGAATGAATGTGTGTATTGTTGTGTGTATCCTGCTGATGTACTTAGGATGTCCTGTGCATGGCCAGTTTAGTCCTCGAGCTATATATATATATATATATATATATATATATATATATATATATATATATATATTCCACACCTCCACACCTATATATATATATATGCGTGTGTCAGACCTATGTACAGTCCTGTGCCTAAGTCTTAGGCACATGCAAAGAAATGCTGTACAGCAAAGATGTCTTCAAAAATAATGAAATTAAATGTTTTTAAATTAAAAAAAAATACTACAAAGAGCAGTAAACAGAAATAAACAAAACAAAGTCGATATATACGACCTGAAAACAAATTGTTGGTAGAATTAGTGCAGGAAATGGGAAATGAGCTGTAAGTTTTATTGAGCATCTTGCAGAACCAGACACAGTTCTTCTGGAGACTTTTATTGTCGCACTTGCGTCTTATTTCTTCAGCAAAATCCAGCCGCTTCATCGTGTTTTTTTCTCTGGAAAGTGTCTCTTACCACTTAATATGCAGCTTTCTTTACTGACATACAAACATTTTTTTTCTGTGGTGGAAAACTAATGTTTGGAAATCTAACAAGTTTTTGTACTGACTCAATAATGTAAAAGTCATAAAATAAAAAAAATCTATAACAAAGTTTGTACGAAAAAATAGGGTGCCTAAGACTTTTGCACCCTACCGTATATCAGCTATCAGACACATGAAAACCAGGACAGTTGAAGACTGGAAAAAGACCAGGTGACTGTCCACTTTAGGTGACATGATCGCCTCATGTGCCCATGATCGCCTCAGATTCTTGTTCTTGGCTGACAGGAGTGGAACCTGATGTGGTCTTCTGCTGTTGCAGCACATCCACAGCTAAATGTAAAGAGTGAATATTTTAATTACTGCATCCTTCCTGGCAGCCCAAACCAATCTGGCCATTTCCTCTGACCTCAGCAAGACGTTTCCACCCACAGAACTGTCGCTCACTCTATGTTTTTTTTGTTTTTCGCACCACTCTAGAGAACTCTAGAGAATGATGAGTGTGAAAATCCCAGAAGATCTCAAATCTGGGATCCCTGAAAATCCCTTCTGGTATCAACATCCATGTCACAATTAAAGTCACAGAAATCACACTTTTTTCCCATTCAGATAAACATTACCCTAAAGTTTGTTGTTGTTGTTGTTTTTGCAAAGCACTTCTGCCACATGAACATGATTGGCTGATTAGATAACTGCATAAATGTGCAGGTGTAGAGGTGTTGTTAATAAAGTCAATGGTGAATGTATATGTTTATCACTTCTCTCTCTCTCTCTCTCTCTCACTCACTCTCTCACACACACACACACACAGTGTTGGTTTACTCACCCACTCGAAGCACAAAGTCATTGTATGACTGGTAGTTTATCGCATCGAGAACTCTGAACATCTGTATAGCGAAGTCTGCCACTGTACATAAATGTTCAGAAATGGACTTCTTGGCCTTTCAGGAAGAGAACAACAGAGTTTAGGCAATACAGACTTAAAGTTACATTAGATACACTTTGATACACTCAAATGTATCATATACTTGTACAGTGTCATTATATCTTAAAATCATTTAAAGTCATAATACATAGTCTTATAATGCTTTGGTTTCCGAAGGAAGAAAAAATTTAAACAGCAAAAATGTTTGTACTATGGGCTATAATACTGTCCCTTTATCGGGATTGCTCTTTATCTGAAAGTGCATTAACTATCAGTATCGTCTATTCAGCATTTACAATGGTACTAACAGGAAAGTTATGTAGGTACAAGAGTGAGGAATGTAAGTCTGGACCAGTGGGTACTGAATGTGTGATTTTTAAACCATTAAAAATCTATAACACGTTTAACATGATTTAATGACTAAGAAACTTAACAAAATGGCCTAAGAACATACAGTAAATATACACAATGACTAACAAATTTGGAAACACCGCAATGTCCCCATATCATCCCTGATACACACAGATAATTAATACTAGTAAACTAGCTTGCATTTGTCACAGGCAAATGGGGTTTAAGTATCTGTATCTTCATTTGTATTATTCTGTGATTTATTATATGTTCTTAATGGTTTAATGATTAACAACCAAACCTCTGAAGGATGTATTAATCACTAACAAGATAAAAATCTAGCTAAAGGTTCCTGACATCATCCTCTAATACTTTGCATTTTCGATGTGATTGGTCCAAAGCTGTGGAGCCAATTTCATGAGGTCATAAACTGAGCTCATACGTATGTGATGCTCCCTGAAACGTTTTGTATGGAAGTACTATTTAAAATTCATGTTTTGACTAAAGAGTTTCCCCTAAGCACTATTTCTCAATTATTTGCTCACACATTCTTCGTGTACCTTAGATCCAGTGGTCGGAACAAGGCCCACTGCTGCCATGTAAGTGCTGCCTATAGTTTTAATCTTCTCAATGTCCTTATAGCACTCCTTATCCAGCAGCTGCAGAGAGAGAGAGAGAGAGATAGAGAGAGAGAGAGAAGCAACTGCAGAAATGACCAAATTATATTAAAGACTCATTTTGTAAACATACACATTCTGCCAGTTCAGTAAGCCAGCTCTACACGCAAACAAATACAGATGCGTTTTCGGCTTCCAGTCCTCACTAAAACTGTGTTCTTGACCGCAGAAAATGCACCTTTGTGTGTAAGTTTAAGTCTGAGATATTACAAAACTCTGTCTATAGTCTGGTGCTAGGTCCCTGATTTTCATGTGATCCATCTCCAAACAATCCAAAGCAGTCAGTGAGTTTATAAACTGCCATTAACTGCTCTTTTACAACTGAAAAGAGCTGTGTACAATATTAACACACTTTAAATTCACTGCTTATTTTCATATCCACTTTCTTTACCCAGTGTACTTCATATCAAACCACAGACCCAGAGTAAACTGTGTGAACTGAATAAACGGAGTAAACCACATGGTTCTGGTATTGTGTGCAATCTGTGTATGCACCAGATAGGCCTTTGCCTATTGTCTCTGACCTTTTAAAAATGATAATAAAGGGCCAATGTGGACATGTATCTGTATCTGCAACTGTACAAGAGAGCTCAAGAGAGAACGAGGGAGACTTACTGCATCAAAGTCTGCGATGATCTCATTGAGGAGCCGCAAACATTCTACACCCATATTGTTTCCATCCAGCTCAATGTAGAAGTCATTGAAGTTTGGGATGGAGGCGAACAGGACGCCCACCTGAGAGTAGGACTGATAGTACAGGTCCTGCGACAGAGGGGGAACAAGAAGAATGTCCATCAGAACCTAGTGCTGGCTTGTGTACAATAACAGTAGTCAATGTGTGCTCCAGTATATTTCAGGAGCTTTAATGAAGCCTGAGGACAACCTATGGGCAATTACACATAATAAGAATTTAAAAAAAAAATTAAAGTTCACAATAAATTAGTAGTACTATCACCTGAAAACAACATTACAGTCTTGGTCAAGATCAGTTTGGGTCTGTTAAAGGAATAAACTGTCCAACATTTGTGTGTGTGTGTGTTTGTGTGTATCTAAGGGAAGGGTGCACATGAGACGTGTTTTGTGTGTTTGTGAGAGAGTGGTCAAAACATTCCAGGATGTTTGTTGACATCATTTCTTGGGAAAAGACTTATAGGAATAGGAATATAGGAAATAGGAATAGGAAAATAGGAATAGAAACTGGTAACACTAATATTAACCCTTCAGTTACACCAAAGAGCATATTGATTACTACAGAAAAAGGACACCAATACAGTACACCTGTAATATTCAGACTTTGGAATGGCACTTTAACTCAGAGACTGTAAAACAACTTTCAAAGCTCAGTTGCATAGCAAGAACAATAATCCCAAACTTGATTCATTTACACAACCATAATACAGCATCATCAATGATTCTGCATTAACCTTTCACTTAACAACGCCTACAACACTGCAACACCACAACATAGTGGAGAGAGGTGGAACTGCAGCAAACATTCATTGTTGTTGTTGTTGTTGTTTTTTTAAATCAAATTAAATTTCTTAGGAAAAACTGCACATCATAGTCATATAATTATTTATTTGTAATGTGTCATATGATTTGGCTGGTATGGTGTAACACATACAGGAGAAGCAAAAGTGAGAGAGAAAATGGGAGGATTTTATAGGAGAAAGAAATCAGGTCATGTAAGGTACCTCAACAGAAAGCTGCTTTAATGAGGCCAGCTGACACAGCTCCAACCACTAGACCAGATCTGATTCTCCTTTTGAGTGAGATCTGTGGCTAGTGTGGAATGAGGCCCCAGGAACTTTTTCCTCTTTTGATAATCAGACAGAAGTATTAATAATTTGTGTACACACATCCCCATTAACCATGTGGAGGCCCACATCAGGACTGTCCTAATGTTACATATGCCACTGACAGTTATTACTATAGATGATTATGTCATCTAAATAGGCAGCAGTAAATGCAGTGTGGTTGTAGAACGCAGTCCATTAGTCAGTGAAACAGCCAGAAGCAACCAGTGACAAAATGGTATAAATTAGATGGTGGGGATGAAGACGTTTTTCTTTGGACTTTGGAGACAAAAATGTGTCAAGGAAAAATGAGGCACATCCAGACAATCCAGATGCTCTTCAATACAAGGCACTGTATATCCATCAAAATTAACAAAAGTGTTTTCCTTGCAGAAGTCCAATGGACCGACCCATTTGACTTGGGTATTGTGTGATGTCTCTATTACTCCCATCTGTAGAATTTTCTCCAGTGGACTTCCTCGATACGAACTTCCCTATCCCATTGAAGGGCACTCGCTACTTGGTGGGTTATTTTGAGCTAGAGATGGGGAATAATACAAACATTTTCCGGTCCATGTTCTCTCTACCTACACAGCCACTGTTCCTTTCTTTGGGCTGATGCAAATTCTCCCTCGATAAGTGACTGGAGTTTTGCTTGCAAGTTGAAGATGTACTGAACCTCATTTTTTACTGGGAGTTGGACTGCACTCTCTGTAATCTCTCTTTAATCTCTGCATCTCTCTTTAATCACATCCAACACACCCCTGTATCAAACGGGGGGGACGCCATGTGGAGAAGTGGAGCACTTCCTGGAACGCAAATAGGGCAAACATTTATTGCAATTCCAGATATCATATTGTATGAAGTTATTAATTAATGTTTAGGCATTCATTAAACTGGGACCAACAATTCAAAAAGAATCCATTTCTCTTGTTTGAATGTCCCAACTCACTGCGTACAGCTTATCATTAATACTAACTGGGAAAGGTTAGTATGGTCCAACATGTTCTTCAAAGTATCGCGGTGCTACTGTTTCAAAGGGAATTCTGGGGGGCGTGAGCAGAGAGGCCGGGAATGCAACCACCAAAGGCATATGTCCTGCTGCTAGCTTCCCCCTGCCAAGGCTACGCAAACGGTATGTAACTTTGTTGTCAGAACACACCCAGTCCTATATAAGCTGAGGAAACCCTGACCAATCAGTTAACAAGATTACTGGGTGGGAAAAGTGGGGACCAAACACCACGTTTGTTTCATGCATTTGGCCCTCATATTCAATTTTGAGGAGCTCCAGAGGATGTGTGCAGATCCCCATCTAAAAACCTCACCTTCATCTCCCAACAGATCTTGAATCAGGCTTTGGAGGATCATAGTCTGTAGTCTGTGCGCAGCCCCAGTTGACTAACCTGATGTATACATGACATTAAATCTGACTGCAGGCCCATGCCAAACCCGTTTCTCACTTGCTACATATGATTGGTTAAGAGTGATTTTAAGATTTTAATACTTTTAAGTCAGAGACTCAACATACTGTAAATTAACATAGGCAGTGATTTAACTCAAGTTTTCATAAAGTTCCCAATGACTGAAAAAGACAACCAATAGGATTCTTTTTGTGCGTGTGTCAAGCCAAGTGCATTGACAGATCTCATAGTGGTACTGAGTTCTTGTGAATTCTATCCATGCCACAGATGTTTCCTTTATTTTCACCTACATTCAACCACATCCTGTCTCTTCTCTTCAAAAAGCAGAAGAACACGACCCTTTCTGACCATTGAATCAGTTTACTTATGTGATCCCTCGACTACGGCAACTCTCTTCTTACTGGTCTCAGTGTATATGCCTTTTCTCCTCTACAGAGCATTCAGAATGGTGCTGCTTGCCTGGTTTGTAACAAATTAAAAACTCGTTTCTTTATATTCCACACAATAAAGGGCACTGCACCATATTGTCTATGTACTTTGGTTCAGAACTACATACCTGCATGCCAACTCAGGATGTTTGGTATGTCCTTTTCTAAGGTCAAATCATACTCAAAATGCAATAACTTGCTGCTTCATTGATCTGGCTACTCAATGGTGGAATGATATATATATATATACCACATAATCCACCCTAACATTAAAAAGCATTTGTTTCTTGTCTTTCATGCTGTTAATCTTTCTAAATTTGCTAGATGCTTTGTATTGCTTCAACTGTTAAGTGTCGGCTAAATGACTAAATACAAATGTAAACAACTACACAGATATAAACACAACCAAACACACACAAATGTAAATTTCAGCACTGTTGTGACTCTAAATGTCAGTCCATATTGTATACAAAAGCTCTAAGTGGTTCATCAGTGTATATTTGCAATTAAAAGGCTCAAACAACAAAGTTCCCAGGCCTGCTGAGTCATAGGACAGTCATAGTGTTTACCCTGTTCTGATTAAAGTGGCCAGATGACCGTTTCCTGCCCTGTGTGGAAGCAGGGATATTTGAACAGAGAACTACACTAATGTAGAGTATTAAATAAGATCTGAGTCATAAATGGTAGTTATCTCCAAACAATTTTGAGGAAGTCGTAGTCATCACAGATCTACTATTTACTTTTAGACAAAAAGTATGTGTTAAGAGGCAATTTTCTGTAGTATCACAAGTATCGGAAACTCTTAATTGCAATGTAGTTACATTGAAATACTGAAAAATGTTGACATATATCAGCTGGGTAAAACAATATGAAATATATATATATATATATATATATATATATATATATATATATATATATATTATATATATATAGGGATTGGCGTAAATTGCTCCAAACTAAGTTGAGACAGCAGGAGTGTGACAAGTGTGAAACTGTTTCTGCAGAGAGTGTATTCAGACCATGTTGCGTGGGTTGGACAGGAGAAAGTGCTGGGCCACATGGGCAGGGAGCAAGTTAAACAGAATCCTCTTATTGTCCAGTTTGACTTTCTCCATGTCATCTCTATCCTCTTCAGCCTGGAAATAACACACCACACACACACACACACACACACACACACACACACACATAATGTAATAACGTATGTGTAAAAAATAAATATGAATAAATAAAATATGAATGATCTACCATTCATGTTGCTTACCATTAAAATCTTTTAACAGAATTATATAGAAATGTTCAGGCCTACATGCATCTTTCACTAGCTGACAGTCATCCAAAAAGAAACACTTAAATCATGGAGAGTTTTGAGGTAAAAACGAGGTTTATATTTTGGAAATATAAATATTAATATCAACATTTTGTTGAGCACAGTGGTGCAGGGCTGCCACCTCACAGCTTCAGGGCCCTGGTTCAATCCTGAACTCTGGTTTATTTCTGTGTGGAGTTTTGCATGTTCTCCACATGTTCCAGTTTCAGCACTGTCCACGGATGTGCAGGATAGGTGATGCTAAACTGCCAGTAGATGTGAGCGAGTGTGTGAAGCTGTGTGTGCATGGTGTTAGAAAGTGAGCAAGCATTTCAGACTGTAAAATATCTTGGAATAGTCCATAAGGGGGCACTGTTCAACTGTGAACTTCATGAATCATCAGCAAGTCAAGTCTCACTATGTTTATTAATCAAGATACTTAAACTTGTATGTTTAGCTGAGAAGTTGGCTCAGGTCTGCTTGTGTGCTGAGTAATAATAGTAGTAACCAAGTAATCTGGTTTACATAATATGATTCAATTAGTACTTGTTATCAGTAGTGTGTGTATATATATATATATATATATATTGGAGATGATGACTAATCATACTATACTTATTTTTTCTGATTACTTGATTATGTTTTAGGTCAAAATATCGTAGTATATTAATGAGAAATTTACTGAAGATACAGTCTATGCAATGTATCTTCCTGATGTTAATGTTACACTGGGTTGCCTAACTTGTTTTGGTCTCATTCTTTTGTTCCTTTTAAACTTTATGTCCCGTTGTGTTTTTGGAAATTAATGTCCACAAATATATGTTTGCCTCTTTCTTTTAGCACTTTTTTTTAAAAGCATAATATAATGACAAAAAAATACATCACAACTATTTTGAATATAATCAGACTATAGTGCACTTCCTATGTAACTCCTAAAGATTGTATTAATGCTTACATTTTTAAAAAAATCAGTATCCAATTACATTTCCTGAGTAATCTACCCAAGACTGTCTACAGCTCAAGATGATTTGTTTTCATCAACTGGTCTTATACTATGTTCTCTTTATTATTTACGCAAGAAATAGGAAGTTGGGGATTTTCCTGTAGCTACTGTGTACAGTGGGGGATCACATTGGTTTTCTTTACCAGTCGCCTAATGACAGCTGCTTCAGTGGGGATTAATGCCCAGTTAAAGCGAGATATTTATCCAGTTGAGAACATCTGTTGAGAGAGAGAGCTTTAAAAACTGGCTTTAAAATGCTAAGAGTCACAGGGTCAAGAGAACAGCTGGAGGAATAAAAAAATTAAATGACTTTGGATTCAAGATTAACTACTGCAAAGTTTCACATAATAGACTTTTAATGAATATGCCATTTGGATGGAGGAAAAAAAAACTGCTGGTAAAGATAAATTTAAGACTGGCACTAGTGATGGAGAGACACATATGGAGCGGTCTATACACTGATACACACACACACACACACACACACACACACACACACACGCATACCTGTGTGGCCCACAGGTAGTCAAGTCTCAGTTTGAGGTCCTGTTGCCTGCAGTGGAGGCCCATTGCAAAAAAAAAAAAAGAAACCCCCAAACAAACCGAACACACCCGGGGGAAAAAAAAAAAAAAAAAAAAAAAAACAAAAAAAACAAAAAAACAAAAAACAAACTTCTTTTATTTTTTTATATAAAAAAAAAAAAAAAATACCAAAATTTTTAATTATAAGAGGGTGGGGGTGTGGGGTATTTAAAAAAAAAAAAATTTAATTATCTATATCAAGGTATAATGGCATACCCAGTGTATAAACACTTGTTAAGTTCTAGCATTATCATTTCTTTCGGTGTGTGTAAGCACTTGTTTGATGTTTTCATTGCACGCTTGCTGCTCACCCCACAGCTTGCCGGTAGCCGCTGGTCTCCATGACAACGGTATGGAGGACATTGAGGAGGAGAAGTAAGAGAATCTTGGGTAGTGATGACACGCGCAGGTATAGAGCCACAGAGAGTGATGCCATCACACAAGATAAGAACACGTACGGAGTGTATTTACACACACCTGTACCGACTGCCGTGCTGTTCACTATGACAACCCTGAAAATGGAGACGCTGGAGTTGCCCTCCCATGACCACGGCATGCATGCCACCTGTAAAGTAAAGAGCAGAATGGTTTGTTTTCTTAATTTCAACAAACAGAAAAGGTTTTTATGGTTGCAAAAGTTGAGGTTTGTGTAGCAAAAGGAGAATATTTCGTAATTCCCTATAAAAACGGGTAAAAAGGGCTTTGTGTGTGTACGTGCACACTCACTACGCAGCCCTGGGTCACGGAATACGTCAGAAGGACCAGAAAGCCACACAGAACCGTTCTGATCTGCAGAGTAAGACAGTCCGGAGAGCACTACCGAGAGACGGAGGGAGGGTGATGTTAAAGAAAAAAGAAAGGAATTAGGATTAGGAATGCATTTTTATCAGATATTATTATTTCAAACCAACCATTGCACAGGAGATTAGAAGTCCAAAAGCCACAGGGTCAAGACATTCTGCTTTTATACTGTTTTTGTAGTTCAGTAATTCAGTCATTGCTGTCTGTGTTAGTGTCTTACCTGCATGTGAGTGAGGTGAAGATACATTACACTTGCCATATGAAAACAGATACAAATAACCAGCAAAATAACGATCACCAGACCTCTATAAAGAGAGAGCAAGAAAGAGACAGAGACAGAATTACTGCGTGTGTATGTAGTGTGTGTGTATGCATGTTGTTATAGCTAACAAAGTCAAAAATGGTCAATGAAAAATAAAATAATTTTAAGGACAAGAATTTTGTAACAGAAATAACATTTAAAGAAGTACAACTAAAGGAACACTACCTGAAATGAAATAAATAAAATACAATTATTTTCCCTTTTTTTCCCCCCTACAAAACCTTCAGGTTAACAAGTTCCAGTTTAGTGGTGAATAACTGTGTCCGTAAAGACAAGAACGAGGTGTGGGTATATTTTGAACTGAACTGTCTTACACAAAAAGTGAGCTGTAAGAATTGCACAGCAGTCACTGACAGAACAAATTACTAAAGCTAAAACCCCAGCATAAGGTTTTTTATTTGTTTGTTTGTTTTGTTTTTCACCATTTATGTTGTGAAAATTGAGATCAATTTGATAAAGAAAAACTATCTAATAAAAGTTACTAAAACCTAAAAACTAACATGATTTTTGAAAAAAAATCAAATATAAACAATCATATAAAATATAAAGTTAATTGAAAAAAACAAACAAACTATAATATCACCAGCGTGTGTAGTTATGAGTGTGGTGGTGTTGAATGCGTTACATACTGAGGGATAATTAGAAAATAGATGAGAGCGAAGAGTGAAGTGAGGACGAGAGAGAACACCACAGCATTGATAAAGCCATCATCATACACCTGCTGATACTGAGAGAGAGAGAGAGAGAGAGAGAGAGAGAGGGACAGAGAGAGAGAGAGAGAGAGAGAGAGAGAGAGAGGCAGTGGGTATTCCAAGATCCAAAAAGCAATTACACAATTATTTCTTCTGTCTTCAGGATGTTTTTCTGAATATATGACCCATTCTTATGATGGATGATGTCTAAATCCACATGAGAGAGAGAGAAGCTCACTGCAGTCTACCAGCAGCCTGACACTGAGGTGAACATGAGCTCACTGAATGATGCCTTCTCTTCATTAGTGCTGAAAACTAGCATCTGTCTCCCTGCTGCAATATATACGCATTGTCATTACTCTCCTGCTGAGGCTGGGGAAAGACAACGCTCCCTATTGCCAAAGAGAGAAAGTGTGTCTGTGTGTGTGTGGTACACTTTTCAGATGTCCCAGAACTGTTACTGTTGCCCCTATTCTTAAGGTGGGTGGGTCCTTTATGCCAGTACAGTAGGTGGTGTGAGGACGGGATTGAAGAAAAGGGAGAAGAAAGAGAGAGTGAGAGAGAGAGTGAGAGAGAGAGAGAGAGAGAGAGAGAGAGAGAAGGAATGGGCGAGGGAATGAGACAGGGGAGTAAATGTGGGGGTGAGAGGTGGATGAAAGTGAGAAGAGACACAGTCACGAAGCACAAGAGAACAATGTGGGGGATGCAGCTTTCTGTGTGTGTGTGTGTGTGTGTGTGTGTGTGTGTGTGTGTGTGTGTGTTTGTGTAGGCTAACAATCTTTTTGTGCCTTTATCCAAGGTTATTGCTTCTCTTTTCTTATACGTCTCTCACCATCAGAGCCAGCCCAAAGTTCTTTGGGGTCTTAAGGTGGAAGAACTGACCTTGAGAATTGATGTTCAAACTAACTTTTTCACATCTCCACACACTTCACATTATCATACAGGTCCTGTGTCGTCAGTTAGGGGATCTACTTTATTTCCATAAGAGGTCATTTCAACATAAGAGACAGATTTACTTGAGCTTTTATTTACTATATCAGATGTTCAGTGAGTCAGACGTTTACAGACACTTTGTTAGTATATGGTGGCATTGCCTTACAATTGATTAACTACATTTTCATAATTTTCAACATAATTGTTTAACTCGTTCCTTCTGACAGAACTGGTGTAACTCAGTATTAGAATGGCCTTCACAAAGCCCTGACCTGAAATGCAGAGAAAATTTGTGGACTGAACTGAAAAAGTGCATCTGAGCAAGTAGGCCTACAAACCTGACTTTCACTTTGTTGTGTTTAAGGCAGGGATGTCCCATCTTATCCAGAAACAGCCAGTGAGGATGAAACTTTTTACTCCAACCAGGCAGAAGTCACACCTGATAGTCTATTGAAAGTTAGCTGATTAAACAGGTGTAGCTCCGGCTGATTAGAATGAAAACCTGCACCCACATTGGCCCTTTTCAAGATCAAACTGCTTTAAGGCTTTCTGTTACAATTTTGGAGGCATGCATAGGATCATTGTCCTGCAGTTGTGACCAAGTTTGAATTTTCTGGCTGATGTCTTGCTTCAGTATTTCTTGATATTCCTCCTTCCTCATGATGACACCTACAAAAGTACACCAGTCCCGTTTCCAGTAAAACACCCTCACAACGTGATGCTGCCACTCCCATGCTTCACAGTAGAAATGTTGCCCTATGGATTAAAAGCCTCACATTTTTTTCTCCATAAATAATGCTAATCATTATAGCCAAACAGTACAATTTTTCTTTCAACTGATCACAGAACGCGCCTCCAAACAGCTGGTGATCACCTGAAAACATCAGTCTAGCATAGACCAGCATAGGCAGTCACCTGTATATCTGTCACTAATCATTTTTTTAAATAACCTCTAATGTGAACAAAGTAGATGTGCTAATTGACTTGCCAAAGAGAAAATGAGATTGAGATTGAGATTGACTTGCCAATTGAGAAAAATGCAGATTGAATATCTTTAGCCTCGATGTATGTACATTTTTGGCCTCAATAATAATAGCTACCTAGATCGATGCTGCATAATAACTGAAGCATAGTAGTGTTTGTATACCTCTATACTATAAATAAGACACTTATAGAAATGTTTCAACTGCCAGATATGTTTGAATATCATTTAGCCAGAAAGCAACTGATCTATTTGCCTTAAAGCTTACTTGTTGCCAAAACTGCTGCACATACATCTGTGGGGATGTGGAGAACAGCTTAAAGGCTGTTTTATGCTTTTGGCAATTAGTAGCATATGAGTAACAATGGAAGAGTCTCTTTAATCAAAAATTAGTTACAGAACAATTTCATGCATAATATGATGACCGACAACTGCGTGGTGCTAAATCGCCCCAACAACCACGGTTATGTCATTTTGACCACATGTTCCCTGGTCCAGTGTGGATCTGACAAACATAAACTAGGCATTACGTTCAGCTACTATATGGTATAACAGAGTAGCTGCGTATTTCTTCATATACAAATGCCAAGCAAAGATGAAAAAGGGATTATATGATTTGCATTTATTTATAGAGACTGTTAAATGGATATTAAGGAATTATTTTTTTTGCACTTCTGACAAAGCAGCTGTTGTTTATATTTTGTATATTCTTATTCTGTGTTTCTTTTATTGCAGTTTATCTGAGGATTATAAGTGGTTCTAATATTCTCTTGATGCCGTAACTTTCTAAACGTCTTTACTAAGTAAAAAAAAAAAAAACACAACTGTGGATATTGTGATATAAACTGTTACCATTACCATTTAAAAATTGGAAAATATTTTGATACAAAATTTGGTTATATAATCTGTCGCTCAGCTAACACACTTGGTTAGTCCACATGAACTCCACAGCATTGTTGTCATATGTTAGGACCTCTGAGCCATGTGGTGCAAAATTTGTTCTACAAAAGATTAAGGCGAAGTGCGAACTACTTTACTGGGGAAAAAATACAGCTGCCAAGAAACCAGTATCACTCTGGGAATGTAACTCTTTCACACAAAGTTGAGCTGTAGAGGTCATAATCAGTGAATCAGTTACTTCAAATAAAACTTAGCATGAACTTGATCTTATGAGAAAATAAATAGTATGGATTTGAAACAAATATAGGAAAAGCTACAACCACTACCCTTATCCTTCAAATTTGCAAATGAAATCATGCTAATAAGAACAAACAAAACAAAAAAAAGAACTCTAAAAATAGAATAATTAAACCACACCAGAACTAACCAAAATTATACTGTTTTTTTTAAGGGACACTATAAATGCTGAAACATGTTGTGTGTGTTTCAATTAAAAAAAAGAGAGAAAGAAAGAAACCGTGCCCTATGCAGCAGCCTATACAGATTACTGGACAGGCCAGGCCAGCTCAGAATAATGCCACAGCCTTTTTTTATTTGTATGTGTGTAAATGTGATTGTGAAAGACTGTGGCTATGAGTGTGCCCACCGTTCTCTCTCGTTCTCTGCTCCTGTAGGTCAGAGTGATGTAATTGAGATCCGCTGTTTCCGATTCGGTTTGCTGAGCTTCAATCAGTCTTCCAATGTAGCGGTTCACACGTGTGCCAGGTGAGTTATGTGTTACTCCCGAGAAGGACGTGCGGTTGCGTAGCTTCTCTGATGCTGTGCGTAGAGCTCGCCTCTGTAATGATTGATGAAAAATCAGACAGTATAGACCCTCGCACATGAAATGAATCAAATTAATTTATCAATGAGATAATCAGGGTTGAATTCTAGCAAAGGTCCTGAAAGTCATGACTTAAATCAATTTAAGACAGGAAACATAAACAGTCCACCTATACACACGTACACACAATCACCCACTTTAAGAGAAATGATAGTGGAAATCAGGTTAGAGTTACATTAGTGTGTATGTGAGTATGCATGTATGTACTGTACATATGTGTGCTTCATCCATTGATTCAAAACTCCTGCAGCTAATCCAAATTGCCACATCACACGCACATACGAATGTAGATTTAAAAGTGCACACCCGTAAACACGCACCTTATCATCGTCTTCGCAGGTCATGACGTTGGAGAAAGGAATCTCAGCCTTAAACATTTTCCTGCAGTGCATGAGCTGAACGAGTAGGTAGCAGACCGTCTTAAACTTCATCTTCTTTGCTGGCTTTATATCAGACAGAATCAAGCCAGGGAAAATCTGGATTAAAAAAAGGAAAGATAGGGAGCGAAATCTTTTTTTTTTTTCTTTTTCTTTTTTTTTTAAATGTAAATCTAAAAAGGGAATACAATAATCATTATCAGTACTTGTTAAATATAAGAATGACAAAAAAAAGAAATGTAACTTTCTGTGATTATAAAGCTAAATCATGACAGAGGCTTATCAATAAGACTTTATTTATATATGTATATAAATATTTATATGTATTTTATTTTGGAGATTTGCATGAGCCTCTAAAATAACTGTCCCATATGTGATCAACACCTTTCTCAGACCAAAACAGGTATAGTTTGTATAGTATGTAGAACTGAGTGTATTGCATTGGCATGATTGTACACATATGTGCATGTGAATTCTACCTTGCGTCTGTGAGAGGGCACAATAAAAAAGGTCTCGATGGCGTGTTTGCTGAGGAAGGCGTGTCTCTCGTGCCCATAGCCTGGCTCCACCTCGTAATCTCCATTCAGACATTCCAAAGTGGCTTTAGTGATATGAACCTTACTGTACAAGACACACAAAGAACACAGAGAAAAATATGGCTTCACAATTAAACAGGAGATAAACATGTAGTATGTTTAATTTTTGCATGAGTATTTCTCAGACAAGACATAAATAACAAGACATTAAAACATAAAGATCCGGTATTAAAAATGGATAGTAATGGATTACTGGACCCGACAATACTGTGCTCCTGCGCTGTGTCATGGAATTCCTCTGTGGAGTACACTACCTATGGCGCAAGAGCACACGTTTCCAGGTTTTCATACTTTGTTTACGTTTGACACGTGTGTTTTGTTTTGCCATCTGTTGTTCTGCCCTGTGATTATGTATATTTAAACGAAGTATTGAGCTTCAGTGTTTGCCGCCTGAATCATACCAAGCCTTTGATCTTTGTTCCTTGCTTTGTTTTTGATCCTGCCCTCGTGTCCTCATTTCTTGTCTATGCCCAGTTTGTAGATCGCCTGATCGCTTGTTCGTGATTATGTTTTTGCTTACTGATTTGGATTTGTATGCCTGTCTCTTTAAATAAAGCTTTAAACTGCACCTGCATCCGTCTCCATCCTGATAACGTGACATGCTGCAAAACCCAATGAGGTAACTTTACTCAAATCAATTAAGGAAACTGATTACCTGAAATCATTTAGGTGTAAAAATTGATTACTTTGAGTACAGATCATTTATAGACATTTGAGTTTACTTAACTCTTTGTTATACTTATTTAATTCCACTAAGCTATGTTTAAAGAACTAATTAAGAAAAGTTTGAAATGCAGTGCCAGGACTGAACCCAAGACCTGCCAACATAAAACACAATCCATACACTAATTATTAATGGTCAAGTATTAAAGGTATGCATTGCTGCAAGTCAGTCATGATAGTCACTTTTATAAGGGAGGGATTTGAGGTGTTGGGGATGAAATTTGAAAGAAGAAGGTATGGCCTAGATTTAAACTAATATTATTATCTGAGCAATTAAATCTTGAGTAACATGACTCAATGAGTACTTAAAATCTCACAAATGAAATAACTGTTCAGTTACTGTCTCATAAATTAAGCCAGATAAGTCAATATGACATTTAAACATATCTGAATAGCGATTACTCATTTCATTTAGTAATTTCCACTGTTTTTACAGTGTAGGTCCTCCTTAATATACAGTACATAGTACAGTTAGTGACAGACAGAGTGACCAGAATGTTAGCCCTGTTAAATAATAATAATAATAAAATACTGTGTTGGTGAAGTATATAAGCTGGTACAGTGTATAAGCTGAGTATCATTAGGGATGTTTTGTAAAAGTCACTGTGCAGTCTGAAAATGTCAGAACTAGCTGGTTGTGAATGCTAACAAATAATATAATAAAGCCAAACGCTCTGCTCTGGTGATCTAGTGGTTAATATTCGGGGCTCTCACTGTCGTGGCCTGGGTTTGCATCCTGGTCAGGGAAAAATGTTAAAACTCTTCACCCCCTCTCCCCCCCCACCCAGCATTTTTTTTTTTGGGCCCTTCACTGCCAGACTGTGTAAACAATTTCTTTCCCTGAGTACTACATAGACATAGACATACATTACACACTGACTGACAAACACACACACTTGAAAGATGCAACCCTTGTGGTTAGTAAACCAGGTTGTTTATGTGTTTTACACTCTTAAACCATTAGTAAATCAGGGCCTCTGGACTTTTAGATGGCTGAGTTGGATTTCTGGATTGAATCAACTCTTACACCCGGTCCCGGTCTGATCCACAAGTTTAGATTCAAGGTTTTATCTCTTTTCCACTCACAAGATGCTTGTGAGAAAGAATCTGACACCGGCTCAAACATCTTGTTGTTGAAATCAAGCTCTATGTGTGTCCAATGGTAATGAAGTGGTCATGTAGAAACTGACCCCGGAAGTCCTCCTGCCTCCATCATGTTCGCCAGAGTGACATCATTTGACCAGACATCATACTGCCATTTCCTTAATCCCAGAACCCCACACAGCACACGACCTGTGTGCAATCCCACACGCATGTTCAGATCCACCTCTGTTGCCTCTGCAACAGACCTGTAATTGAACACACACACACAACACAAAACATGTACACTCTTAGAAAAATATCTTTTGTAAAGAATACAGAACTGTGCTTTAATTCTTTATGTGTGTTATTCAAATACTGTGAGTTTCCTCGACAAGCAGGTCTCGCATCCACACTGTATAAAAATGAATAATCTTACTTTAAAAAAGACAGTTAATATTTTTATCAAAATTTAATAGCTATGTCAAATAATTAGTGCAAAAATGTACACTGATAATCTTTGCTAAAAAAACAACATAAGGCAAAAGTACAGGTGAAGCAGAGATAGTGATTGTACAGTTGTGAATGAAACACGCACTCTGACCGAGGTGGGGCTGAACATATAGAAAATAAGAATGGATGATACCACTTCTTTCCTTTTTTTCAATCGGATACCAAGTAATAGCACAATTTGTATGAAAGTATTCTTGTGTACAAAAAAGGGTTCGATTTATTTCTACAATGAAAACATGGATATCAATTCAATTGTATTTGTATAGTGCTTTTATCGATGGACATG